>CM040243.1:197532112-198078917 GCA_022545495.1 Chrysanthemum lavandulifolium | reverse complement strand
CAAGGTCCTCTATAGTGCCCCATGATTCTTCCGTGGTTAATTAATCTAAGCTTACCACCGCCGCTTGTTCAATGGTTTGCCTTGTGGAGAGATTAACACGATCCTTCGCGGTTAATTCACTAACCTTACCATCGCTACTTGTTAAGACCAAAATAAGTTCCGAGCCGTCGCTCGAGAGTATTTGAACACTATGTGGTGCCATTTACGTCGCCTTGATGTTGGGACGCCGTCCGGTTTATGAATTTGCCTTGTTTTTGATTTTGTTGTTTTCTACATGTTTTAGCGCCTTTTCGTCCAAATATGCTTCATTCCAAAGATTTTGCTTCCAAAAGACCTAAAATGTGAAAAAGAACGATTTTAAGCAGTAACGGATATAAAATGTAACGATTTAGGGCTTAAATGACCCCCCCCCTAAAAACGTATGTTTTAAATCTTTATCAGTCACATATTAAGCCATATGTCTCGTAGTTTTTTAAGATGTGTGTACAACTTGATCACATGTGAAACTATATGTCTCGTAGCTTTGTAAGATGCGTGAACAATTGATCACGTATAAAAATATATGTTTTGTAACTTGGTCACATGTGAAACTATATGTCTCGTGGCTTTTTAAGATACATGAACTACTGGTCACATGTGAAACTATATGTCTCGTAGCATTTTAAGATACATGAGAAACTTAGTCAGAAGTTAAGATATATGTTGTTGAACCTTAGACCTTGATAGATCTTTGAGCGCTCGTGAATCGTTAGTAATGTTTATGTAATCACAAACACACTAATAGAAAGTCTCTATTACATGTATTCTAAAGCGGAAATCAAACACAAGTGACAACACAGATAACTAAAAATACTTTGATCCTCTATTTTTAATAAAACTCAAACTTGTTTTTCAAACTCGTACATCATACATACTAATGTGTTCCTTTTATAGACAAGGAACTCTAAACCGTTTCACAAGAAACGATAATCATAAACTAAAGAAGATATACATTATCACTTCCTAATAAAGCTCATGCATATCCTAACTAACTATAAAATACGCGGAATATCTATATCCGCATAAACAAACCACGCGGTTTTACTACTTCGATAATCACTTCTTCAAGAGAATCCAACACTTCAAGCAGAATCCGTCACAGAATTTCAAAGAATTTTATCTTGTAGAATTCTAACAATCCTCCCTAATCTTGAATTTGACATGGTTAAGTTCAAGATTCTTGATAGATCCAGAACACTTTAGAACAAGAGGATTGTATTCGAACATCAAGAAGAAAGAAACAAAACAACCACATCTCTATGATGGTAAAACTTTGAAACTTCGGATCTTTAAAGAACAATGACAAATGTACATCAAAACAGATTAGTTTCATACTATTCTCATCACATCCGGTGTGTTAACTCCTCGTGAGAGGTGAATCATTGAAAATAATGGATTTGATGTCTCTTTACCAATAGCCATTACTACCGAGTAGCCAAATGTTTAAGTTCGAAACTATGGTACATCGATAACCATCGATTTTAGCAAATCAAAGCCTATAAACGAATTTGAAATGTCTTTACTTGTAGCCGCTTGCTCGTGACTAGTCAATTTTATGGAAAGAATCACCTTTGGTGAACCGAGAACCTAATATGGTATTCCACTACCTTTACCACAAGCCATATACTTGTGGGCTAGCCAATTCTTGGATTCCAAAAGGAATAAGCCATGGTAAATTGATGACCATACAACCCTCAAAGAATGAAGCATGGGTGAGTTGTATACCCTATGGTTTTGAGCAAACCATTACAATTTATCAACAGATTTGATGTCTTTACCAAAGTTGTACCTTTGGACTAGCCAACTCTTTGATGTACACAAGTCACATCTGGTGAGTTGATAACCATCAACAGAGTAATATACAACAAACCTGAAGATACAAAGATTTTTATTTTTTTTTAACTAAGAAATAATTAAACAAAGAAAGAAAGAATTACAAATAATAGTATAAAGAAACAAAGAAAGAAAGAATACAAGATACCAGAATCAAGTAGAAGCTGTGTATTGCAAAATCTTGGACTTGATTAACCCAATCAATTGTTCAGCATGAGTCATATCATTCCCCACTGGATCAGAAAGAACTTCTAATTTCCTTCTAAGCATACGTTTCAGCAGTTGAATGGTCAAAGGATAATGCTGATCAGAAAACATACATACAGAAAGTCCACACTTTGTCTCCACAACATGCACATTTGGGATAGGGTAAAATCTCCAAGTATCAACCTGCCACTTATGTGAATTCTTCCAAATTGAATACCCTTTACCATTTAGAGACTGAGAATCAAAAAGAACTTGAAGATCTCCCAATAAGTACAAACCAGAACCCTGTGGTGTATGAGTGGCATAATACTGTGTGACAAGACCATGGAGAGTAATCAAATCTTGCCTATCCACCAAATGAAGGATATCTTTCAAGAAAGTAAACTGCATAGAAGAGTTATCTATCCTATATATGGTGTTAAGCTGTCCATCAGTCAATGCCCATTATGTCAACACACCATAAGAACCCTCAGGAAAAGTTGCAGAAGAACCCACTTTGATAAATGTTGTATCAGCAGCCTTAAGGTCCAAATGCTTAGAAGAACCACCCTTGTGAGATTTATGAACTCTAGAGGCCTTCTTCCCAGCTAATCTCACAGATCTCCTGATGGCAATGTGTCTCCTTTTGGACATCCGTTTCCCCCTCCTACCAGGTACATAAATGCCCATAGAAAAGGAAGAAGGTACCTTCTCAGATGCACTAGAGGCATCTTCAGTAGGAACAAAAGAGGTAGAAATAGAGGAAATTGGAACAGAACCACCCATTGCATACAATTTATCAAGCTCTTCTCTGGCCTATTTAGCTCTAGCAGCTTCTTGTTCAGCTCTCCTAACCATGTCTGCTCCTTCTTGATCAGCAGATGCAGAAGAAGTACATTGGTAGCAGGATCATGAGAAGAATCACCATGAGAAATATCAACAATTGGAACTGTGTCAATATTCTCGTAAGAAACACCAATGAAGCATCAGAGTAACATGTTGAGAAGGATCTTCAACAGTGTAGGAGATACAACAACATCGCCCACAACAAAGGTTCTCCCAAAGAACAAATATTTCATGAGGATCTCAAGGTATAGGACATGGTTGTTTTGCACGATGATACATGATCTTGTGCGAAGCAACATCAACCATGTGCATCACCATAGGATGATCACCAAGAATGGTAGCATCATCAACACTTGAACCTTTGAAGATTCAGTGGAATCCTTTCTCAAATATTGTCTTTTCCTTCTTCGTTTAAACTGAATAGGTTCCTTTGGGTTTGTGGATTCAGCAACAATGGGAGAAGAACCATGAGTCTGTTGAGCAACGTTAGCCAATAACTCAAGAGAATCCAAATGTGTATCCTTTTGCTTTTCATCGAGGTAACCACAAACTTCCTTTTTCTCGTACGCCAAGTTATGCTTCTAACTCGAACCTTCTTTTCAACACGACAATCTCACCACCAAGTGTGGATTTGGTATCCGCAAACCCGGCTCGAGATCATCAACTTCTTTCACATACCGCTCAAAGAAAGTATATACATAGGTGTGTAATAGGGTCCTCGGCCCACCAAGCAGATTGCTCTGGTAATGGGAGCTTCATTGGCCTTTCAGAGAAACATGTACATGCTCAAAAACAGAGAGAGCTCAACAAAAGGCTCTCTAATGTGACTAGGTGTTGTCGGCCTAGTAACTCGTGTTCAAGCTCATCAGAGCAACATGAGAGGTGGTGGACTAGGGCTAGACTAGGTAAAGGAGTGGGTAGAGGTTGGTCGGGAGAAACATTTGATGCTTCAGAAGCTATGGAAGGTCCCTCATCAATGACAACCCATGGATTACCATCAAGAAGAACATTAGGAGAGGGTGGAACACCAAAACATTACCCTCATCAAACAACATCATTACCATGTGGCAACATAGCTTCTAGGAAAGGATGATGTGCTCCAACATAATGAGTTTTCATGAAGCAAACAATTTAGCACTAAGAGCCTTATAGGGCAAAAGACTCTGCTTGGGTTGTTATGTCTAATATCATTTGTAAAACCGAGGTACATTAAAAACTTATGCTTTTTCTTTTGAATATTTTCAACCATATTATCAAAAATAAACTTAGAGAAATTATAAGTTAAACCCTCTGAAAGACATACAATACCACAACCCAATTGGGTAGAAAATTGATCCCATCCTCCTGACTTGTTGCTTATGCATCAAGTAAGGTATGCACCAAAACCCACATGGGGCAAAACTTATTCTTGTGCCATATCCGTGTTAGTACTTTGGTAACCAACAACTCTTAACCCAAAGAAGTATCTCTTCGTTAGTGTGATATACCCCACCTTCATCATCCAACCAAGTTGTGTCCTAATCAAACTCTCTCACCACGCACTCGGCCCATCAATCATTGCTACAATTTTTGTGTCACTGCTTAGTAGCAGATGCCAAAATTGTTCGATTAACGATTCAAATATCACATTTGGAGAATGTGTTAGAGCATAATGAATCTTGAACGCTTCAAGAAATCCACCATAGGTTCATACCGTTCATGTCCCTTTGCTTTCCCTTAAAAGCAACCTTGTTGTGATCTTTCTTAAATGGAAGCCGCCATGTGAGAAATTGTGAGAATAGGTTATGAATCACAAACGGAAAAGTGTTTAAATTGATTGAAGATGGAATCGCTTGATTTTAGGCTAAGATTATGCTAAGTAGTGTATATATAGAAGTTACCCAATTATGGTCAAAAATATCGGAACAAATCGTTGACCAGATATGACGTGTAAAGTAACTCCAACCAATTTCAAAATTAACGCTTCAGCAGAAGGGATGGTCAATCTGCTGATGGAAGTCAATCAGCAGAATCAACTCAAGTGTAAAAGTATCTTCAGTAAATATCTTGAGTTTTAATGTGCCACCCAACTCACATTAATTGCTATCAATCCTTGACTTCGCCTATAAGATAATCCCAATTCACAATAAACACAGATCAATTACCCCCAATGTACTTCAAAACCCTAATTTCTCAATAATTCCACAATCAGCAACAACAAACATGACTACCAAACCAGAAGTCATCGATCTAACCTCTTCCTCATCATCATCATCATCATCATCCAGTGATGATTCACGCCCATTGTTTCGATACCCTTATCAAGATGAGCCTCGACCTTCAAAGTCCTCATTTCTCCCTTCATCTGAAGATGATAGTGTAGTGGATCCAAGTGATTCATCTAGGGGTTCTGATGACTCCACATAGCGTCTAGAGCCAATCTTCAATAGATTGGTGAGGGAGGAAGCAGAGAGGACATCAGCAGGTGTAGATAAGCCCCAACCTTCACAATCCCAACCCCAACCAAAGTCACATGCCAGAAATCCACCACTCCCAAAGACAAGAGAGGTGGTGATTGGTCTTCTTGCTCCAGGATCTGGTGCTTCATTCCATGGAAGCAGGGGAAAGGGCAAGGGGCAGAGGTAAAGGGAAATGGAAAAAGGAAGATTGAGTAGAAGATGCTCTATGGTGGAACTAGTAGATGGAACAACTGAAGATTTCTCATATCACAAATGCATCCATCGTCGTTTTCATCAATCCATCCTTCCATCTTCATCTTCAGTTTCTTCATCGTACTGGTCATGCATATCCACCAGCTTTTGTAATAGATGATAGGAACTAGACTATGTTTGGTAGGTTTTGTATATGAATGATCATGCATTTCCACCAGCTTTTATAATAGATGATAAGAGCTGTAAATTGTTTCTTGAATGAATGAACAACATCTCTTTTATATCTCAATGATTATCACTTGATCTTTACTTCAGTACATCTCTTCAGAAGAAACAATGAGATCACTTGTACCAATGAGTATCACTTGTGCGTCTCTTCAGTAAAAACAAACTTTAAGCTTACATGACCATATTCCCAATTAATCAAACTTGGTGAACTGCAACATAAGATTAGTAACTGCTCATAAAGGCATTCTGCAAAACAGCCACAAAGTAGCAAACAAACCAATACATACAAGGCTAACAGAACATAAGCAGTTAAAGTTATCAAAAGATATAAACAATAATCTACAAAATATATACAAGTTAGACAACAACAATCCTCCCCTGAGGCATATGCCTCCCCTCAAACTTTGCAGTTAAGGGTTAAGCATCCCAAAATGGACTCTCTGCAGAGGAAGATCCTACAACAACAACAAAAAAAATATGCAAAATATTAGTACACTTTGGAGACTCAAGTCATCACTGACTTGAGCCTGCCTTGTGGATCATAAGATTTAGGCCATGTAGATGTATAAAATCCACCATTGTTCCTGGGCCTCCATTGAAAATTAGGTCCCTTTTAAGTCCAAGAACAACTCGCTGAGGGCTTCCAAGCAGATCCCTATATCCCTTGCCAACATACATTGAGTCAAAACATCCGTGCCAATAACCATTTTGAAAATATGAACTAGTTGGTCTCACATATGGTCTAGCAATGATCCGCCCATTTTGAGAATTGTTTATCGGCCAGATATGTTTATAAGTTGCTTGTGGAACAAAAGATGGTATATCATTAACATTTTTCCACATTGGTCGAGATTTCTTTTGACTAGCACATACACCCATTCTTTGCTCATGAAAATTACAATCCTTAATCAAATGAAATTTACTTCCACAAACAAAACATGTCTTTTTTTTAGAAGATTTATTCAAAATGAAAGAAGTTTCATCACAAGCAAAAGCATTCAAACCACAAACATTAATGTAATTGTTTTATAATGTAATTAAAGACATTGTTTTGCAAAGAATTAAAAGACAATTCTTCAGAGGAAACTGCCTTAGAAGTTGATTCCTCAAAGAAGAACTCTAATAGGCTTATAGGAGTCTTGGGTGTAGGCTTGGGTGAGGTCTGGGAAGGTCCGACTTTTCAATTGAATCACAATCGGCATATGTAGTAGACCTGGTCGAGGACTTGTCACCGCTGTAACAAGAGACAAAGTCATTAGATTTAGTATTAGGTCTCGCAAGTCTCTTTGACTTTTGCCATAAAGATGATGTGATCCATCAAAGTCTATAGTGCCGTCAAGTTCATGGGCATATGTTCTCCTCTAATAGGTCCGTGTACAACATGTAAGTCTCCTTCTTTACATAATTAGCTAATCCTCGATGGTGTAGATTTACGCAGGTCGCTTCTAGCTTCTAAGCCAACATACTTCTTAAACCTAAACCTAGCCCAGAGTTTACTGATTGACTACCATAGAGAAATCTAGCTACTTTGTCACATGACACTAACCATTCTTTATGTCTAGCTACTTCCTCATCTAGTTTTTCTTCAAGACTTGGTTTTCAAACTACATCACTTTTTCTTCTCAAGACATTTTAAATCAATTTTAGTACATTCCAAATCACTTTTTAACACCCTTATCTTTTCATCATAAGCAAGTTGATTCTTTTGAAACCAATTTTTTTTGTCTTTCTACGCTTTTAAAGCCTTTTGTAAGCCTCAACTTCAACATAGCATTCATTATATTTAGGTTTCAATTCATCATAAGCTTCCTTAAGTTCATTATATCTTCACTACAACCAAAAACACAATTATGTACCGAGATGCCCATTAAGGCAACTTGATTGTGCAGATCCTCTCAGAGTTGTTAGGAATTAGAAATTCTCAGACAAAGAGTCGGTCACCTCAAGTATATGTAATCATTAGAAAGCTCGTAGTCGTAGTTATTTTAAGTTAAGTAGTATTTAGTTAAGCAACACCGGAGGACTGACGGTCTTTACCCACCGTATGCCCGATCCACAACCTCGATGTGTGGCGATTTATGTAAGACTATAAATACTCTCTACCTTCCAAGGTAGAGAGTTGGAGCTCATAATAATATCTTTCACTTTCTCTCACTAAGTTCCCTAAACCTCTAACTTTCTCTCTAGAATTCCATCTATATGCTACTTTGTGTTATGGTTTGATGTGTATGTGAAAAGTTATACCTTACAATTGGTATCAAGAGCCATGGTTGGATCATATCTTGCACATCTTTGGATTTCTAGTGGTTTTAGGTGGTTTTGAGTTTGAAAAGTTTAGTGGTTTTGCATCATTTGGTTGATTTCTTGTGTTAAAGTTTGAATTTTGTTAGTACTTTTATGTTTAGAATCATCACAAGTGTTTAGGTTTTCATTTGGTAAGCTTGAATCATCTTGGTTGGGTTGTTTTGGATTGAAAAGTGATGTTTATATGGTTTTTCAAGCCAGCGACTTAGCTCACTGACTATTCTCTTCATAGCGACTTGCTTTACAAATTTGTAGCGAGTTACGCCTCTAAACCCAGCGAGTTAGATCTAGCGAGTTAAATTACAAGTAGTGGACCTCCACCACGAGTAGCGACTGGTGGTAGCGACTTGGTCTCAGAGCGAGTTGCTCTTTAGCGACTTGTATCTTTAGCGACTGAGTAGCTAATGTCGCCAAAATTTTGCTAGCGACTGAGGCTTAGCGAGTTACTACTTAGCGACTTGCATTTGTCTAGCGACTGGGACTCTAGCGACTTAGTGGTGTAATTAATCATGTTAGCGACTTAGTGCATTATCTTCTAGCGACTTAGTGCATTATCTTCTAGCGACTTAGTGCATTATCTTCTAGCGACTTGAGTGATTGTTTACGGTTTTCTTGATTTAGTAAAACCCGTGAAAGAATCTATTTCCGTTTAATCATAGAGTTATAAAATCCGATAACTGCTAACATGTCTACCAATGTTCCCACCGTAATCTCCATCGCTGTCGAGGATGTTCAAGCCAGCTTGGCTCAGATACTCGCCCACCCATGCTTGACAGAATCGACTACGATTCTTGGGCTCAACGAATCGATCAGATTGCCTTGGAAAGGAAAATGGTGTCAACATTCTCAAATCCATTGATGAAGGACCATATCGAGTTGAGACGACTAGAGACATACTTGATACTAATGAAGATGGTACTCTGCTACGGAATGGATGCACTCTAAGATGTATGATGAGCTTGATGATAAGGATAAAAGAGATTTGATGCGAGATATCGTGGCTTCAAACATTGTTCTTCAAGGTCTTCCTAAAGACATCTACATGTCGATCAATCATAACACCGATGCTAAGGCGTTTCAGATAATGTTAAGATGCTTCTCTCGTGTTCGTAATTAACTATGGAAGACAGAGAATCCCAACCTATGACGAATTTGAGCACTTCAAGATGAAACCGATGAGAATGTCTATGAGTACTATGTGAGATTTCATAAGTTAGTTAATGACATGAGGAACATCGAATGACTATGCCTAACATTGGGCTTGAACTCAAAATTTGTGAACAACATGAACCCGAATGGCACAAGTTTGTTACCGTGAAGCTTACTAAAGGATTGAAGAATACAAACTATGAGCAACTCTATGCCTTCCTCCTTCGTAATGAGAGACATGCTATGTTTGAAAATTGATTCTCAATCGGCTCAAAACCAACCCGGAGAGACAAGCCTGCCTAATGATTCAACCGCTTTCTACTCAAACATCGGAATCACAACCAAAGCTTCACAAGTCATACCGGGTAATGGTAATCACAAACTCATTCCCGATCCTATGTACAAACAAGTCGATGCCGATGCACACGCTGGAAACTTCATTAATCAACTAGCTCTTCCGATTAGCCAAAACATGAATTCTTCCCACAAACCAACAACAACCTCGTAATCAAGATCTAACCCACACAATCAAGCTTACCGTTAAAGATGGAAGGATCGTGGTGCAACCAGCTCAGAAAGACAAGATGATCGGGGAAGAGGTGGTGCCGTAGAGGTTATGCGGGCAATCGTAATCGAGGAAGGAATGGTAACCAAGGTCAAGCTAAGCCGATCAATGCTATAACGCGTGGTGGTGAAGGACACATTGCAAGGAACCGCACATCTCCAAACCTTCCATGTAACGCCGATTACTTCGTAGATAAGATGTGTTGGCACAAGCTCAGACAATGGGGTCGCTTGAATGAAGAGGAATTGTTGTTTCTTCGAGGCAATGCCAAGACCTATGATGCAGATGGATGAGCAAATTATTCGTGAGATAGGTCACAATCATCGAATGCCTTTCAAGTCACCGACCGTGATGCATACGACTGATGTGGATGATGGACCCACGACACACAATTTTTATGGCTAGCATTTCTCCAATGGTTTCTCCCAAGGTCTCCTCTTCACCACTAGTCGGGCCATCCCATGACAAGCTCATCTCGAGGTATTAAAACTATACGATGATGTCGATGTGCAACAGATGCATGACAAAGTACAATCAATCGAACTATTGAATCAAATATTGAAAATATGGGTAATATCGATATTGTCCCATATGATCAATATGTGAAACAAAGTGAAAGTGAAGTTGTACCAAGTGATGCATCTTCGCAACAACAATGACTATGTTTTGATGAATACACCGCATGTGCCTCGATGATTCAATAATTTCAACTAAATGCCTATAAAGAACGTGTTGCTATTTATGAACAACGTGCTAAGTTTGAGTTGACCACCGTGAGCGGTGAAATGGATGACCAAGTGAGTACAAGAATTAGAAAAGTAAGTTTAGAGAAGAAGTATTGAAACAAGAATTAAATTCCTTGCAAGAAAACTTTCTAAAACAAATTAAACAAAACAAGAACTTCAAGAAAATGTGAAAATGCTTAAGCAAGAATTTAATGCAAAGGAATCAAAACTCTTGAGAGATTTTTCTAACTGAAAACTTTGAAAACAAACTTGAAAACAAGTTGTACATACAAGGAAACACCATTCAGATCGCCACATGGTCACGAAACATCGAGTCTTAAGCGATAAGCATAGCATTCCCTTGTTGAGGAACCAAACCAGAGGTAATTAAAAGGCTAGAAATGCTCATAAGGTGCTTTATGATGGTAATGAAATCCTTAAGCCTAGGCGTAAACCTAGTTGCGCTGAGCCAAGACCGAGGAAGATAAGAAATATAATGAAATCACTAGGAAAAGATGAATAAGAAACAAAATGATCCCAAATGCAAAGAGAAAACATAATTATCACTCCTCATGATTACAAGAAGGAAAACTGGATTTCCTTGAACAAGTTTAAGCCTCGACATTGTTGACTCCCGAACAAGTCTTCGGAAAAGGATTTAGATAAGCGTAAAGCGGAAAAATTGTTGAAACAAACTCTCCCTTTGAAAATGCCTAGAGCGACTGTGTATCCTCCTAATACACCAATGCATCTTGTACCTAGAACAATTGCCACTAAAAGCAAGACATTAATTAGCCAATACGTTATATTTCAACTATTTGTTGATTTTGAGAAAACTTGCAAGAAAAGGATCACACCCATGTGTATAATCAAGGAGAAAGGGTTTTGAACAAATGAAAGAATGTTATTTAATCGAGGTCATGCCTTCTTTAAACTTCTAAAAGATCACTTTGAGAGTCTTAAAAGGGATAGAAACCGATATTAAGGAATGGAAAAGGAATTTGATGCAATGGTTGTCAAGTTAGTGACTATGAGCGCAATCAAATATAATGAGATTGAGAGAAAGAACCCGCATACATTAAATGAGAATCTTATTATCGAATGTGTTGCTCAAGATGTGTTTTTCATCGCTCAAATTGCTCTATTAATGCTTCCAAATTTCATGAACTATCTCGCGGCCCCGAAAGTCTCCCATGATCGTGTCATCGAGCTTGAAAAACTAATTCTAAACTAAATGAGAAAATTGAACTGATGATCACGACAATTTGGTTAAACATTTTTCTAAACTAGAAGTTGAGTATTTTAATTTACAACTAAAATATCAACATCTCAAAGAAAATGTCAAAACTTCAAATATCAAGACATCTTCGATGCTCCGAGTTTGATGCGCTTTTCAAATTAACAAACGAGATGAATGATTCAAGCTCAAAGGCAACACGATCGTAAAGTTGAAAGCCCAAATCTCTCAATTAAAGGGTCAAACGAACAATATGACAGCTCCCAAATGCCTCCTCCTTTAGATTCTCGAATTCTCAAACGCTTCATCTTCAAAACCTAGTAAATGCTTTACAAAAGGAAAACGAAAGTTTTCTAGAAGAAAATGAAAAGGTTAAACGTCATTTCAATGAGTTATTTGAATCAATTAAAGTTACTCAGAACAAAACAACGAACAAATAGCTTCATTGCAAAAGGAAATTGAGAATCAAGAGTCGTGTAAAAGGGAAAATGCCAATGACCAATGGGGAGAATGTTGTATCAAAGGTTCACTCTTGTAATAAATATGCTTTATCCGTGACATATGTCCTCCTCATCTAAGGAACAACAAACTTGCCATTCAAACATACTTCTCATCCCTTAAGGAGTGCCTAGAATGTGCGTGAGATTGTTGAAGAGGATAAGCTAGAGAAACCTCATGATAATGCAATTGGACATGCATGCTTATATGCCAAACGATCTCAAGAAATCTTAGAATGCTTGATCACAATATGCCCAAAGTCATTAGGTGAGAGAGTTAATCCTTTGATTCCATGCTCAATGCCTAACGCTAAGTATGATATGCATTCGATTCCCAATGTTTTGAATGTGAACCGAGTGTGCCTTTAAGTAGTTCAGATTCCAGATCCGCAATGCTAAGAAAGAGAACTCAAGTGTGCCTTCTAGAGTACAAATCACAGACTCTAGTTTTATGAAAGTGAACCTAGTGCACTCGCATGTAGTTCAGACTCAAAGACATCTAAACAGTGATGCAAAGAGTAGTTAAACCAACTAATGTTCCCATTCCTCTACAGAGTAATCATGACATTAAAGGGAGCATGTCAAAGTCTCAAGACAATACAAGGAATGATAGGACCTCGCAAGCTAAGAATGTGCACCGGAAAGAGAGAAGAACAATCTAGGAACTTTAAGCTTGAATCGAATAAAACGAATCGTGTTGATTCTAGTATTAGCCATAGGCGCATCGAATTAATTCAATTCGATACTATTTGCAAACCATGTAATCGATGTCCGCTTGAATTCGCTTTAATCATGAATGTGGTGTTACTGCTCGCCTAATAATGTTAATTGTCCAGCTAATATTGTTAATGCTAAAATTCATGCTAAGAAGGCTAAAAGGCAAAAACGAAAGAAAGTTAGAAAACATGGGAACCCAGGTGAAGAACATTCAAGAAAATAGGCTTTATTGGACACCGTTGGTCTTAAGACTAATTAGACAATGCCCACTAGAAAATGGATGCCTCACCGGTAGAACTATTCCTTAAGAAGTGATCACACCGTGAATGTGGCTAATATCGACACTAGTATCGCATCTATTCACAACGATTCCATTGCCTCACTTTCGATATGAATGCTTCTATTTCGATGCGGGTGTTCCAAACATTGTTACTAACCAAATGGAACCCATTCTTGCATGGGATCCCAATTATCCAGCTTATCCATTCTTGTCTGTGTTCAACCGCAGATCGCTCAAATCGCTCGTGGTACCGGACTCAGCCGCTCCAAGCATATGACCGAGACCGTCGCGCTCATGAACTTCGTGAGCAAATTCATCGGATCAAGTAGATTTGGTAATGATCATTTCAAAGCTATTATGGGTTATGGAGATTATGTTGTTGGTAATAGTGTCATCTCTAGAGTTTACTATGTAGAAGGTTTGGGTCATAACTGCTCTCGCTGGTCAATTCGTGATTCCGATCTAGAAGTTGCCTTCGTAAAACATACCGCTTGTTAGAGATCTCAATGGTAAGGAACTGCTAAAAGGAACTCGTGGGTCAAATCTTTACACCATCTCTATCGATGACATGATGAGGGCTCTCCAACTGCTTGCTATCAAAGGCTTCAAAACAAAGTCATGGTTATGGCATCGCTGCCTTAATCACTTGAACATCGGCACCATCAACGATCTTTCCGTAAAGGACTTAGTTGTAGGTTTACCTAGACTAAAGTATGAAAAGGATCATCTTTGTTCAAGATGTCAATTGGGAAAAGCAAGAAGTATGCCCATAAACCCAAACCTACTAACTCACATCAAGTTCTTCATATGATTCATATGGATTAATGCGGACCAATGAGGGTGCGTAATATCTTGGGAAGAAATATGTGTTAGTTGTAGTTGATGATTACCTAGATTCACTGGGTCAAGTTCTTAAGGACAAAGGATGAAACTCCCGATATCATCATCAAACTCATTAAACAATTGCAGTTCGACTAAACAAAACCGCCGTAATTATCGTAATGTATAATGGAACCGAGTTTGTCAACAAACAACTTAGTGAATTCTATGAAAGCATTGAATCACCATCAAAGAAGTGTTCCACGAACCCCTCAATGTAACGGTGTAGTTGAAAGACGAAATCGCACTTTGTTGAAGCCGCTAGAACAATGCCGATCTACTCAAAGGTTCCAATGTTTCTCGGGTCAAGCAATTGCCACCGCATGCTACACACAAAATCGCTCCCCGATTCACACTATTCATGGAAAAACTCCATATGAACTTGTCCACAACAAAACCTAATATATCTTCCTTCGTGTGTTTGGTGCATTGTGCTATCCAACCAATGAGGGTCAAGACTTGGGCAAACTTAGGGCTAAAGTCGACATTGAGTATTTGTAGGATATGCACCAAACAAAAAGGGATACCGAATCTACAACAAAAGAACCCAAATATCATGGAAACAATTCACGTTACGCTTGATGAGTCGACCGGTCAATTGGCCTCGGACACTCCACCAGACCCGCACATCAAAACAAGTCCCATTGGTTCAACTCTTGTTCCAAACTCCTCTCAAGAAACTCCATATGTACCTCCATCCAAGATGATGTAAAGAATTTGTTTGATCCTATGTTTGATGAACTGTATGATTCAATTACTAATGAGGTGTCGATCCCTACAACAGAGGATGCTCATATTCTAGTGAATGAAGTCAATCCTCAAGATCAATATCTTTAAGTCAAGAAGCACCGTCACGATCCTTCGCCTCATCAACAAATCATCATTCTTCAAATGTACATCATGGAAATGTTTCGCATCAATGATGAAGTTAATCCTTCATGACTCCTCAAGATGCTCCATTTGAAAACATATTTGCTACTCCCGAATCATCATCGTAACCATCTTCTTGTGAGACATCGACTCACCACCTCGGCCTCAACAACCGCCACATGAACACCTCGTAAAATGGACTTACGATCACCCTTAGACAACATCATTGGAAATCCTCTCGTCTCAGATCAACCCGAAACAACTCGCAACCGATGCCTTATGGTGCTTCTTCAACTCCGCACTATCTAAGATCGAACCAAAAGATGTTAAACCGCCATGAATGAAGATAGTCGGGTTCAATGCCATGCAAGATGAAATTCATGAGTTTGATCGCCTTGATGTACGGGAGTTAGTACCGCCCAGATCGTAATATGATTATTGCCCTAAATGGATCTTCAAAGTGAAACTTGATGAGCATGGTGATGTGTTGAAGAACAAGGCCGATTAGTTGCTAAAGGATATCGCCAAGAGGAGGGTATAGACTTTGAAGAATCTTTCGCCCAGCTTGCTCGAATCGAGGCAATCGTAATCTTTCTCGCTAATGTCGCTAGTAAGAACATGGTAGTATATCGATGGATGCAAGACGACATTTCGAACGGAGATCTTAAAGAAGTCGCTCACGCCGCCCAACCTCAAGGATTTGTGAATCAAGAGCATCCTACTCACGCTTATCGCCGAAGGCTCTTTACTGCTTAAAGCAAGCTCCAAGGGCATGGTATGATACATCACAAAGTTTCTTCTATCAACCGGATTCAAAGAAAGGAGCAATGATCCTACCTTATTCACCGTGAAGTCGTGCAAACATTTAACCTCATGTTCAAATTTATGTTGATGATATTATTTTGCCTCGATGCACCCAATGGAATGTGATCGTTTTCAAATGAAATGAATTCAAAGTTTCAAATGTCAATGATGGGACAAATGTCATTTTCTCGGGATTACAAATTTCACAAAGTCCCTGAGGCATTTTCATAAATCAATCTAAATATGCAATGTAGATTTTAAAGAAATTTGGATTTGATTCAAGTGACCCGCTGACACCCCCATGATCGACCAAACCAAACTGGATGAGGACCACTCGTGGATCATGATCGACCAAACGAAATATCGTAGTATGATTGATCCTCGATGTACCTCACGCTAGTAGACCGTACATCTTGTTCATTGCTTGCATGTGTGCTAGATACCGTGCTAAGCCTACTAAAAAGCACCTTGAAGTGCTTAAACGGGTCTTTCAGATTCCAAGGAACCATCAATATGGGTCTGCACCAAGGACACCGATGTCACTAACAACCTCATGCGGATGCCGATCATGTGGTGTCAAGATACTCGTCAAGCACGCCGAGGTGCTCAATTTTGGGTGATAAGCTTGTGAGTCGGTCTTCAAAGAAGCAAATGAGTACTTCTATTTCTCTACAAAGGTCGAATACATAGCCATGTCATCTTGTTGTGCTCAAATCTTATGGATGAGATCTCAATTATCTCGACTATGGCTTTGAATTCAACAAAATCCTCCGCATCGTGATAATAAAGTGCTATTGCTCTCTCATGCAACAACGTTAAACACTCAAGAGCAAAGCATATCGACATTCGACATCATTTCATCGTGGAACAAGTGGAAAAAGTGTGGTGGAACTATATTTTGTGAGGTCCGAATATCGGTTAGCGACATCTTCACCAAAGCTCTTCCAAGAGAACGTTTGAGTTTATTCTTCCACGCCTTGGCTTGAAAAGCCTTCAACCAGAACTCTCAAACGCCTTCGTGAGGAAGACGAGGAGTAAAAGGTTTCTTCATCTATCTCTTGTAAATATTTATTCGAAAAACAAAATACAAAATTATAAAACCTTCAAAATCCATAAAAATCAAAATTCAAAATCTTCAAAATTATTGTCAATTTGTTATGCTTTTCTCGGTTCGACAATATCTACGGTTTTGTCGCTCATTCAAAGAATGACACGGACTTTAGATGTTGTTCGAATATTTTATTAAAAAAAAAAAAAAAAAAAAAAAATGGGAGAAAGAGAAACAATGGTTTATTGTCATTTTCAGCAATAACCCTGTTTTAAAAGAAAGAACAGAGCCATGTTTTATCATGTTTTCAAAATTCCATGCTCGATTCTATAAACATTGATCTCTTTGAAAACTAAATGCTTTGAAAAATAACTCGATCTCCATTTTTGATAATCATCAGACTTATTTGTCATATCTTATCTCTCAATCAACAACCTATGTCATTGATTGAGGGGAGAATGATTTCAATTAAATTAAAAGTTATTTGGCATTAAATTGTTTTCAAAAGATATACATGCATGTTTTATCAATGGAGTTTAAAGTCTTAAATCCGATCCTTATCGCTTAAAACACTTTCATAATCAAGTCACAATTCCCCTTAAAAAGCTTTCAAAATCAATTTAATTATATAAGAGATCACAAATCTCAAATGATTTGATAATTGTGATCGGGGAGAATGTGTGATTTAAATTGGATTTAAACCGATAATTCGGTAAATGGTTTTATAAGGATGTACATGCTATCCCGCCCACATGTGACAAACGATTTCAATTTTTCCATGCACATGTTGAGGGGAGCATCTATCTTAAACCTATGATTTGAAATGTGATCAACTCATCTCATCGTGTGTTCCTCTAGTATGTGCAAACTCTTCAAACCCCGAGGCACATATCGAGGGGAGCAAATTTATGGAAACCTCATCCTTCCCTAAATACTCTATCTACTTGACTTGATGGGAAGTGATGTTGATATCTTTAGAAAATGGTAATCAAAGAAGTTAATTTTTCTCTGCCTCCCTGTGCAAAACATTTTCAAATACTTGATGCACATGTTGAGGGGAGTTCTCGCTCTAAAATATCAAAACAATTCGTGTACAAAATGCTTTGATAATATATCACAAGTAACCGAATTGACTTTCAAATGGTTTTCAATTGGTTCCAATGGCGTATGAACAATACCAAATAGACCACCAACTCTACTTTATGTACGGTGATATAAGGATGATAAGGTTAGGTATGTGTTCCCATGATCCGCCGTAACCGGAGGGATCTACCCAGGACAATCCACTAGTTAGTGTAGAAGTCCTTAGGTATGATGACAAAAGGAGAAAAATGAGATATGGGAAGAGTGCGGACTAAGACCGAGCTAGTAATCGAATAAACCCAACAAGGTTCTAGCTATGAAGTCTCGTAAGCAATCAAGGGGTTGAAGAATTAAAAAGAATTGAATGAGAAAAGGGTGAAAACAAATTGCCCTCCATTTATTCAAACCTTAGGGCGTAAACCGGGTTCAATTCATATGCTACCGATGGTAACATCAGATTGAAGACAAGACGTCATGGACCCAAAGGACGACCGCACTTCAACTTTCCAAACCACTCAAGTTCCTCTTAAAAGGACTTGTTTCATTCTCACGGGAACCGACATTATCTATCGACTTTCTTTTAGAGATGGTTGATATTGAAGAAGGAGACCTCTCCCTAGTCTCCCAAGACAGATCCAAATATGCACAAATTGAGTCTAGAGCCACGAGATCATCAATAAATCTCATTAGGACACTTTCATTGAAGACTCTGCTTCACACAATGTGGAAAGAGAGATTATATCTCGAGTCCCACGATTATCCTTGTGGTATTGCTGTAACATCCGAGTGATGTGTATACATATTCACAATGAAGATGGAAAGCCTCGAGCCAACATCAAACAAGCTCCTCGGTAGGTGGCATGAGATCTATTTTATAGATTAACCATGTGACAACCGAATGTAAACAATGGGGCGATTCAATCTCTTGAATCAATCTCGTTCAGTTATGGATTGACGGATACCTTTGAAAACCGGTCATTGTGCTTAAAAACTCTTTTCTTTAGCACATCGACCGTGTACTAATTTTTCAAACCAAAGGTGTTTTATGATTGATAATTGATTTTCAATAAAACCTTCGTTGTATTGCAAAAATAATTTCTATCGAGCAATACACGATTGTTTTCAAATCTCTTTCATCAATCAATGGACTTAAAATTACCGGTTCACTCACTCCGTGTTGTCTTCTTTGAGATGTTCCGTTTGAGAACAGCCTAGAACAACGAAACCCCGTCAAGGAGATTCTTAGAATCCCACCGATCACAGTAAGATTTGTAATCGATCAACGGGAACCGGGTCGGTAACTCAATTCAACAAAAGTGATCAAAGACACTTTCGCGATTTATTGCTAATCGCTGTATGCGTGTACACCCGACGCTTGTAATGATCGTAATGAAGCGGTCAATCCATAGCCGCATGCTCACACTACACATTCATCTCAAAAGAAATCATGATAAGTGCATCAATGACTCGATATTTTCACCCATGCTTCTACCACGCCAATATCATGATTCAACAAATGCTTCCGCTACTCGATGAGAAGATATCATGATCCGTAATGTGAGCATGTTGGTCCTAAAGTCACAACATCACATAATACCAACACCACAAAGGATGTGTCGAGATTGTTGATAGTCGATGATCTCAAATGATGGCTCAAAATTATTATCACGTGGATCAAGAAAAGACCTCCACTGAAGTAACCAAACATGCAATGTGAAGAATCAATGACTACGAGCTTAGAGCAAAGGACTACATCAAGAATGCAAGATCAATTGTTAATGTATTATCGGTTGTATTCAATGTATTTTTGGTACATGATTGAGGTGACCTCCTTGTGGGAGATTGTTAGAATTAGAAATTCTTGTATTAAAGAGTCGGTCACCTCAAGTATATGTAATCATTAGAAAGCTCGTAGTCGTAGTTATTTTAAGTTAAGTAGTATTTAGTTAAGTAACACCGTGGAGGACTGGACGGTCTTTACCCACCGATGCCCGATCCACACCGATGTGTGGCGATTTATGTAAGACTATAAATACTCTACCTTCCAAGGTAGAGTTGGAGCTCATAATAATATCTTTCACTTTCTCTCACTAAGTTCCCTAAACCTCTAACTTTCTCTCTAGAATTCCATCTATATGCTACTTTGTGTTATGGTTTGATGTGTATGTGAAAAGTTATACCTTACAAGAGTACAACATGCCAAAGATTCCACCGCTTCGTAACCGTAAACTTCATCATTATCGTGATCATGCACCTTCCAGCTGACATGGTCATTCAGCGACCAAAGTCGGAGGATCCAACTTTGGTAGTTCCAGCCCATTTGATTCTCACTGATAGTAGAATACCTAACTTCATCACCACCTTCCTATCCTTGCATTCTCGAGAAGTGACCCATTTGACCACAAGTATAGCACTTGACTTTCCTTCACAAATCTTGCCGAATCTCTTCCCTGAACCCAAACTTTCTCCCGCACTTACTCTCAAACTTCTTGATGTTCATTGAGAGCATGGCCATTGCCACTTCAAGTTCATCTCTTCCATATCAAGTGGATCCACCTGCTCAAAATCCTCAATGTTAGTTGTCATTGATTGTCATAATCAAGAACAAAGAGTGAATCACATCCTCTAGTACACCACCGGATTTAGGTTGAGAATTTTATGGTGGTGATGTAGGATGATGATGCCGAGGAAATTGGGCTTGGAGCATAGGTCATCTTATGTGAGGAGGTGCTAACAAAAGTCGAGTGAGTGGGAGTGGATAAACGAAAGGGACTTCGACATCGTGCTCAAGAGTTTTAAGTCCTGTAGAGATCATCAAAGTGACCTGATCTAGCCCACCTTTGCTTTGAGTGCAATGCTTACTTGCAACCAAGATGGAGGTAAAGATCGAAGAACTTTGAATTGCAATCCTCATTGTCTCGCCCGGCCTTCATCCGATTCTAATTGACTCAAAATCCTATGGAACCCGCTATATCCTCATGGATACCTTCTTCCTCGAGATTTGGAATTCTTGAAACCGTTGTTTCAAAGATAGATTTCCTCATCCTCTTGACTCCTCATTCCCACCAAACCTAGCCTTGATTGCCATCCAGATGTCCTTAGCATCCTCCATGTAGTGAAAGTCACCCATGTGATCATCCGTATAGCTCAAGGAGAATAGTTCTAACTTTATTCTCTCTCAGCAGCCTAGTATCTCTTCAGCAGCTTTGGGACCAACGATGGTAATAATACCATCAACATCTTTGACGCACTTCTTCAAACTCATACTCTTTACGAACAACTTCCCAAAGATTCCAATCAATATTGAGATCCAACCGCATCTTCATAGCCCACAATTCATACTCCTCCTTCGAGATATGGGAACTTTGCATTGTTGTTGAGATTGAGTTGTTGCAAAGATGTGGTGTTTTGATTCGAGTAACTTCGGTTCATTGTCTGACCTAGGCATTTTTATGGTTGTTTTTGGTTGTTTTGGTTGTGAGGGTATAACGAAAAAGATTTTCTTAGTATCACAGAGACTCTCCCGAGGCTCTGATACCACTTGTTGAACCTTAGACCTTGATAGATCTTTGAGCTGTGAATCGTTAGTAATGTTTATGTAATCACAAACACACTAATAGAAAGTCTCCATTACTTGTATTCTAAAGCGAAATCAAACACAAGTAACAACACGATAACTAAGAATACTTTGATCCTCTATGGATCTTTTAATAAAACTCAAACTTGTTTTTAAAACTCAGACATCATACATACTAATGTGTTCCTTTTATAGACAAGGAACCTAAACCGCTTCACAAGAAACGATAATCATAAAACTAATCCAAAGACTTCAAAGAATCCGTCACTGTAATTTCAAACAGTAATTTTATCTTGTAGAATTTAACATATGTTCACACATCTTAGCTTCTTAAGATGCGTGAAAAGTTTAGTCACATGTGAAATTATGTCTCGTAGCTTTTTAAGATGAATGAGCCAATACTGAATACACAAGAACTGATTTGTAAACAATTACAAATAAATATCTCCACGTCTCTACAAATTATCATTGATTTCTATACTTGAAAACGTAGTATCCTCTCATTTTTTTTCCTTTTTCTTTTTTTTTTCTTACCCCACTATTGTTTTCCTACGAGATCTGGCTCACCAGTTCAGTATTTAAAAGACAGAGGTAGCAAAAGTAGAACACGAGACTCACATTTTAATATTCCAAAGCGTTGAAGCTGACTTGCATAGGCTCACTCAGTTTAAAACTTAAAACTTGTACAACGACTCCATGTCTTAGTAGAAACCCATAAAAAATCATTTCCTCTGGCTTTGTAATAGAGATCATATCACAAAACTAACCATTGGTTGCACAAGAGACGGTGAACCGTCTTTTCCATTGGTTCCATTTTCTTATAAAGGAGGACGGTTAGCCGTGAACACCTTGTCTTGAAAACTCTAATTGTCTTGAAAAGTGTCGGTCATAGTAGACGATGGGATAGACATTGATACATCTTAAAGGTCGGCGCGAGGATTGAGCAACAAATACACATTGAGTTTTCCTCGCATGTAAATCACCTTCACGTATCCCGACATAGACATTAGAATCCTTTCCGCACAAGCCACACATCTTAATTTTTAGCCCTTCCGATATTTGGTTGTTGCGTTGAGAAACCATGTAACACAAAATAAATAATAGTGAAAACCAATATGTCATGTAGGTCTACATTGCTTAGTCTTTGCTTACCTTTGAACATGTGAAATAGGTCAACTCGAATTTGTGAATTAGGCGATGTTATAAGCACTTATGATGCTTCCGGAGCAAACCGAAATGTAATGTTAATCATTAGTGAAACAACAATAATCTTTTTTAAAAGCATGACTCTAAAGGTGAAAAGAATGATGATGTGATGCTAATGTGAAAGTGAAAGATTGGTGATTATGTATTTGATAATTGATTCACACACCTTAAGTGAAACTTGAGGGTATTTATACTAATACAAGCATGTGTTGAGATACCCTTAACATTTTCATAGCATAAGTTGTGATACCTCACAACATTCTTATTCCCCGTGATTGTACAAGTGCCATGGGATGGAATATCTAATCTAGTAAACTAATTGTATTTCGTGTTCCAATACATATAAATCTATACATCTTGTATATGTCTCTTAGATTTTAAAGATGTTGAACAACTTGGTCACACATGAAAATATATGTTTCTTAACTTAGTCACATGTGAAACTATATGCCTCATAGATATTAAGATGTGTATACAACTTGATCACATGTGAAAATATATGTCTCGTAGGTTTTTAAGATGAGTGAACAACTTCATCACATGTGAACTATATATGTCTCGTAGCTTTTTAAAATGCTTTACCAACTTAGTCACCTGTGAAACTATATATCTCGTAAATTATAAAGATGCGTGAACAACCTTGTCACATGCGAAAATATATGTCTCGTAACTTCGTCACATATGAAATCATATGTCTTGTAGTTTTTTTAAGATTTGTGTACCACTTGATCACATGTGAAACTATATGTCTCGTGACTTTTTAAGATGCGTGAACAATTGATCACATGTAAAAATATATGTTTTGTAACTTGGTCACATGTGAAACTATATGTCTCTGCTTTTTAAGATACATGAACCACTGGTCACATGTGAAACTATATGTCTCGTAGCATTTTAAGATACGTGGGAAACTTAGTCACATGTTGAGATATATGTTCAAGCCATAAAAAATCATTTCCTCTGGCTTTGTAATAGACATCATATCACAAAACTAACCATTGGTTGCACAAGAGATGGTGAACCATCTTTTCCATTGGTTCCATTTTCTTATGAAGGAGGACGGTTGGCCGTGAACACCTTGTCTAACCGGTGCCCAATTAGCCTGTTGGGTTCATTGTCTTGAAAACTCTTACAAGTGCCGATCATAGTATACGACGGGATAGCCATTGATACATCTTAAAAGTCGAAGTGCGTAGGATTGAGCAACAGTAACACATTGAGTTTTCCAGCATGTAAATCACCTTCACGTATCCCGACATAGACATTATAATCCTTTCTAGCACAAGCCACGCATCTTCATTTTTCAGCCCTCCTGATATTTGGCTGTTGCATTGAGAAACCATGTAACACAACATAAATAATAGTGAAAACCAATATGTCATGTAGGTCTACATTGCTTAGTCTTTGCTTACATTTGAACATGTGAAACAGGTCAACTCGAATTTGTGAATTAGGCGATGTTATAAGCACTTATGATGCTTCCTAGAGCAAACTCAAACGGAATGTTAATCATTAGTGAAAACAATATATATTTTTTTGAATCATGACTCTAAAGGTGAAAAGAATGATGATGTGACGTTACTATAAAAGTGAGGGATTTATGACTATGTTTTTAAGAATTGATTCATACACATTAAAAATTAATTAAAACACTTCAATGTGTATCTTACATTCAGTTTCAAATCTTTATATATAATAAGTAAATTTTTTTGAATGTCATGCACCCTATTAATGGCGCTATATATGCGCATAAATGCACATGTCATTGCTAATGCATTTTCTTTCGCAACTCCTTTCTCGTGTTTACGCTATGTTCAAGTTAAAACTTTTCAATATTTTCATAATAGACCTTATAATATTAAGATAATACCAATCACCACCTGCCAATATGTTTTAGCACAACATTTAAAATACGGAGTACTCCGTAATATTTTGCTATGTGTAGAAGTTAAAAGTTATGATATGTTTATTGAAACACCACTAACCCAAATATAAACAACTTTACATTTTTTTAAGATTAAAGATGAGTCCATCATCTATGTATACACAATTTATTTGTGTGTAATATATGTAGAGACCATCGTGATGTGGCATACATGTGTTTTCAAAACTAATTCGTTTGAGGGAGATAATGAACATTAATTTACGAGTCCCCGTTTATCTGCCCTATTAGATATGTTCCCTTTTTTTTATTACCTACTTAGGACGGTATACATAAGATGAGACAACAACAAATAAATAACCAAGTATTATCGGCGAAACATTTATTTTATTTATTTTTTATTTTTTGATTATTTTACCAAGGTAATCACCTTTTAAAAAAAACATTTTTCTTTAATTGAACATTCTTTTTACAATCCCTTTTTTTGACAAAGAGATTATCTTTACTAATTAGGGGGTGGCAATGGGTGCGGTTTGGCTTCGGTTTGAGGTGATGCCGAGCGGCAACACTGTCGCCACCCATTCGGCATCGAGCGGCATGAACAAGGATTGGTAATCTTTGTCGATGAATCATGAGATTTTGTGGAAGAAATATTATTAATTTTTAATAAAATATTGTGAGGCGATGGAATCAGCCACGCCACTAGAAAAGTATAGTGAGGTATGGGTGAGGTATGAGATGAGGTGGAATGATATTATGGTGGGTGGTGAGGTATGATTGGCGATGATCATGATCACAGCCTTCTTAGGATGTAAAAGGCCGTGGTAGTTGACAATGTTTCGTAAAATAAATATTCGACACCACGCACCTTTATTAGAATATCGATAATTAATGAGATAATTTTACATTTTTACTTTTAAATTCATCCACATTTTTATTTAGGTCGCAAATTTTTATAATTTGTTAATAAAATATCAACATATGTGATTTGTTTATAATGGAATCCTTCGATTTACAATATCATACCGCATAGTAAAGATCGTATAATTTTGTGGAATGATATCGCTATGTAATTTTATTAGTCCGTGTTATTTAATTGGCATTCTTTTGGATAAAATTCACTATGTTTTGCATTTTATGCTACACCTTTTTAATAAAGAGAAAAATATTGTTTAGAGTTTTTAAGATGTATGTAGTATGTACATTATCTAAGAACACACACTTGATTATATATTCATCATTTGATGTTCATAAAGAATTGATATTGTTAGAGACGTCCATCAATAACGCGCCACCAATAAGTTATCGCCCTAAACTCTACAAGTTAACCGACGTTGCACAATGGCCTCCTGCTAAACCCATGTTATCCTTCAATATTAAAGCCCCAACGGGCGTTGTTGGCAATAATAAAAAATCAAATTACCCTCGTATGCTTTTTGCAGAGAAGATGAAGATGAGTTTTTTTTTTTTTTTTTTTTTTTTTTAATGTTTGTGTGTGTAAACAAAGAAGACGTAAAGAAGAAGATGGGTTTGCGTTTGTGTGTGTGGACCAAATATCAATTTAACTTTTTTTTTTTTTTTTTTTTTTTTTTTGGTTATTTTAGTTTTGTAATTTTTTTAATCATATAAAATGTTATTTGTATATTAATTTAATAAATGAAGTGTTTGTTTTAGTTTAGGGGTTGAAATTGAAAATACGAAATATTAAAGTTTAACTTGGGATGTTATTGTTGTGGGTGTTTTTGGGGATGTTAGGTGAAATATTAAAGTTGATGACGCTAACGCCATAGATGTTAAAGAATAACCCGAGTTATTGATGGAGATGCTCTTAAGTACTATTTATTAATCTTTCGGCTCAAAAGATGCCATCGTCACAAAGAAAATAAGCAATCTTAAATTGTTAGTTTGTCGGCTGGTTATTTAAACTTTTATCAAATGTAACAAAGTGATGCTTTGAACTTATTACATGAAATCGAAAAGGCCTAAAGATGTTGATATACGACAAACGGAATGGTTTTGGTAGTAATTGTTGTCCGCTCATAAGTTCTTCAAGAAGTATGATAAGGATTTTTTCTTACACATGTAATTTCCAAGATATATGTCTGCTCATAAGAATTTCGATTTAACAAATGAACATTATTTATAAAAAAAATACAAACATGTTAAATGGCCATGTTTTAGTTTTAGGCTCGCTTGTATCTAATCTTCGAATACATTTTTTTTCTCGAAACCCGTGGCCTATACCATGTTTATATATTTAAATATTTAAATAAAAATTAAAGTATACAAATTTGGTTTTAGAAAAAAAAAAAAAATTGGATTTACCAAAAACCCAAACAAATGAGAGTGGAGCCTTCCCATAAAACCCAAAAATTGACATTTCTCCTTTTCCATTCATATATAGTGGCAAAAGAGAGAGATCCCATCTTATATCATCATTACTGCTTTTAAATTTACTCTTCCATTTATTTACATCATCATCATCATCATCCACTCTCTTTCTCTCTCAACCGATTCAAATTTAATTTCAAATCTAAAAACCACACAAATCACTCGATCCATATATAAAAGGTCTAGGTTTTATACTCATTTGATTATTAAAGTAGTGGATCTGTGATTTAATTTTATAAAAATGGATGCGATTGAAGAATTGGCTCAGCTAGCAGATTCGATGCGCCAAGCAGCTGGTTTACTTAACGACGATGATATTGATGATAACAATTCTTCAACTAAACGTCCTTCTACTTTTTTAAACGTTATTGCTCTTGGAAACACAGTATGTTTTATCTTATTCATTACTTTATTCTGTCGCTCATTTTCGATCTCTATTTTTATTGAATCATTTTGTTTGACTTATGACTTGCACTTGATACATATGTATATTGCTATATTTGACTTAGTTTTAGGTGTTCCGATTGCGTAGATTTTTTTAATGCTGGTGATAGTAGCGTTAGGGATTATCGATCTAGAAAAGCTGTGGTCGAAAATGTAGGCCGAGAGTTTGATAAGAGGTTTTGTAAATTAAGGTGTAGGTAGATCTGACGCTATCCAGGTGTGATTTAGCCTCTACTTAGTTCAAGTTACGTCAGGAACAATGGTGTTTTTTAGGCGGGTGTGTGAGTTTTCTACTCAAAGAAAATATAATCAAGTTTTGCTTGTACTGGTGAAATGCGATTGATGGATAAGGGATGTAGTCTTTGTAGGTTTTATGACAAATCCAGGGTGGCGAGTTATTAGTGCTATGTTTTGGTGGCTCTTTTAGCAAGCCCACGTTGGTTATACTTTGTCTCTTAGAAATTGTGAGTTTTCGTTATATTATGCTTGATGCGTTTGATACATCTACTAATGGATGGTAAATGTCGCTATCACCCCTCATTCATGGTTTTCTTCCTGGCAAGAATTGTTGCATCCCAATTTTTTTTATGTCCTCTTAGTTGGCGTTGAAGAGTTATTGAATATCTGTTAATCTGTTTGTAAGTTCATCATCATGCCAATTGCACACAACGATACTTAGTTTAATTTTCGTATTAGTTATAACATCACCCATCATCTGAACATCCACTTCCTAGGGGTTTATGTATTCTAGCCTCAATTGCATACATAAAAATGAGTGCTAATAAAAACCAGATCTTCTATTGACAGTGTACTTAAAATTTAATATACTAATGGACTGACAACGCTTGAAAATCTACTTATAGTTTTTGCTAGCAACATCGTATTGTACTTTGATATTATTTCATGGCTCAAACAAGTTTTACTGTTCTGTTTATGTGCTTCTGTTTTTCTTCATAATAATTTCGGGTTTTTTTATCATTGAATTCTCTTCGTTGGGCATGGTAGATTGTTTCTAATCATGGGCTATCAATTGTTTAGAGTGCAGGTAAATCAGCAGTTTTAAACAGTTTGATTGGACATCCTGCTTTGGTAAGACCCTCTTTTTTTTTTTTTTTTTTTTTTTTAATAGTCTGGGACATCTGTGAACTTTAATACTTCTATACATGTACAATCTTATTATGATTATATAACGCAAGTTACAATAAACTAACAAGAGATACTCACCTCCCTTATCAGTTAGAAAGTAGACACTATACTCTTGCATTCCTTATGTTTAATGATGCAGAGGTGTGAGTTAAAATCTGCTAACTCTTGCATTCCTTGTGACCTTAACTTAAACAGCCAACTGGTGAAGGTGGTGCAACTCGTGCGCCTATATGCATCGACTTAAAAAGAGATGATAACTTAAGCAGCAAATCGATCGTGTTGCAGATTGACAGTAAATCTCAACCGGTCTCTGCAAGTGAGTTATCATGTCATACTTAAGCTATTTGAAACACAGACACACACACACGCATATATAGCAGAGGGGTTATATACCAACTGCAAGTTCTATTCTGTTGACATTGAATTTGAATGCTCTGGATTGTCCATCTACAGGTGCACTTCGTCACTCATTACAGGACAGGCTTAGTAAAATTTCAAGCAAGAGTCGGGATGAGATATATTTGAAGCTTAAAACAAGTACAGGTGAGTCCGGTATATCCATTTTGTAGAAATCAAGCATTTTGGACTTATTTGTTTCTTAGTATGTGCCCTTCCTTTGTTCATATCTTTTGATAGGGTTTTTATAAAATTATAAAGATAGATATATTAACCTTGTAAGGTGCTAGAATATCTTTGATTTTGTTTTGTTTACACCGGTTGTGGTTTATGATGCTGTAGTCTATGACTCTATGTTGCATTGCTCTGTATGGTGTTTAGTGTCTTGACATGGATGTGATTCCTCCATTAAATAAGAAAAAAGATTGGTATGTTGAAGATGCAGCCCTTGCATATCATGCTAGATCTTTTGAAAAATGAAATCATATATTATTAGTCTTGTCTATTTCCACTTCCAGTAATCCAATAACTTGCTGTAAATGATTGACGCATTTGGTACTGTTTTGTAAGTTAATTAGTTATGGGATTTGGAAGTTAATGGGGACAAGTTCAGGTAAGGAAGTAGGAAGAAATAATATACCTGACAGAAAACTAACGTGGAAGAAAGGTACATTACATAAATAAGATAACGCCTGACATGCCACTTCAGTTGTCTCTGAATTAGTTTAAGAATTTTATCTGTTTATAGCATGTTGCTCTTGTTAACGTTCATACTCTCTTCTTTCCCAATCTCTTTCATTTTATTCTATCTGTGGTCAGGCCTTATATTCCCTGCTTTCCAGCTCCAATTGATGCATTTTTTCTGAAACTCGTCCAAATGGAATACTTACTAAATTTAGCGTAACATGAAAAAAATTGGCAAATGACATAATGCTACCTAAGTGTTGAACTTTGATGAAGTATTTGTTTTATATGCCACATCTCGGCTCATCTGATATAAGCTAGTCTACGTACATGTGCCAAATGAAGGGTACAAACATATGATTGTACTCGATCTATTTCACCATGCACGGCTGTGTGAGCTAGAGCTTCTTCTGGTAGGTTAGCAATATTCTGAACCCCTACTATGAGAGCTGACTGTATTGAGTGACAGTAGTTTAAAGTATGTCAAAATTAATGTGTATTTGAGAAGTGAAATGATATGCTTTGTTAAATTTTCATTTTGTAAGTTCAAATATAAAACTAAAGGTAAAAGACAGGCATTGGCCTTTACCATCAATGAAGTTACAAAAAGTCTTATCGGAGTTGAAGGTTTTTTGTTTCTTTTCTTTTATGAGGGTGTCACAGAGTGGATGACTAAACTAATTTCATTTCATTGGTCACCACTGGTGTGCTATGTGCTTTGTTTTTTGCTACATGTTAACTGTACTCAACCCATTGGCTTTGATTTATTTCTTTTATTGATCCCCTAACTTGATCTTTTGGTTTACAGCTCCTCCCTTGAAATTGGTTGACTTGCCTGGAGTTGACAAGGGCAATCTCGATGATTCCTTGGTGAGTTTCTGTGAAATTGGCTGTTCCGGTCTCCATCTTTGTTCAGTACCTTGTGTCACTTAGGTTTATTTTGTTAATCCTTTTGTTGAGAGACCTGGTAATCTGAAATTTTTGCAGACTCAGTATGCTCAACACAATGATGCAATCTTGCTGGTTGTTATACCTGCTGCTCAGGCACCAGAAGTTGCCTCTGCAAAAGCCCTCAGAATTGCAAAGGAATATGATGGAGAATGTGGGTTTACAATTTATCCTTTATCTGTGTTATTGCTCTTTCTTGTATGCTGGTTCAACTTTACTTATTTCTCTGTTTTTTATGATTTACAAGTTTTCGTTTTTGCTGTCTGGTTATTGTAGCAACAAGAACCATTGGTGTCATTAGTAAAATAGATCAAGCTTCTTCAGATCCCAAAATCCTTGCTGCTGTTCAGGCGCTTCTCTTGGGTCAAGGACCACGGAGTGCAGCTGATATGCCATGGGTTGCTCTAATTGGGCAATCAGTTTCCATCGCTTCCGCACAATCAGGAAGTGTGGGATCTGATAACTCGTTAGAGACCGCTTGGCGAGCTGAAAGTGAAAGTTTAAAATCTATATTGACCGGAGCCCCTCAGAGCAAGCTTGGTAGATTAGCCCTGGTGGAGACCCTTGCTCATCAAATCCGTAGCCGAATGAAAATCAGGCTTCCAAGTCTTTTATCAGGGTATGATTTCTCTTAGATTATACTCGATTTGTTTTAACCATATTTTATCTGAAGCTTTCAAAGCCTACATAAAGTCGATGAATGAAATTCTAGTCAAGTATAAGATCCTTGAAAGGCTATCTGTTTATTCTTGTCTTCAACATTGGCTTTCCGTTTGGTAACAGGACGTTTTTGGATATATCAAGTACTATATGAACTTTATAAGGGTTTATTGGAATGTGTTGTTTCCGTTTGGTAGCAGTGTTTTTCTTGCATTTTTCTATATAATCTTGTTTTATATGAAGAAGTATCTAGCTAGCCAGTTGTGTCTTTGTGTATAACTGATCGTCATTTTTCTATACATCTTACCTCCCCCCGTACCCTGCTCTGGTGCTATTGGGTTTTGTTGTTGTTGCTGTTTTATGATGAAGTAAGAGCTAGTATATGCACACTGATGCACCACATCTCATATTTATTGTTGTTTTTTATGCTTTTCATGGATAAGTGTGTGGCATGTCCACACTAGCAAAATTTGCTTTTTATCTATACGAGTTACTTTATATGCATCTGTCTATTAGGCTTTCAATCACTTGCTACTATCAAAATTTCATACAGGCTTCAGGGTAAGTCACAAATCGTGCAAGATGAGTTGGTAAGGCTTGGGGAATCGATGGTCACCAGTTCTGAGGGTACGAGAGCTTTGGCTTTGGAGCTTTGCCGTGAATTTGAAGACAAATTTCTGCAACATATTATGACTGGGGAGGTGAGTACACAGAATGAACATCAAGTTATCTGTATTTAGGTTTTGTTAGCATACTGCACTCAAATTACCTATAGAAAGATTTGTGAATCATTTATTCCATATCTAATTCACACAAGATTATAGCGAAAAAATGACTAGAGCCAAGCTTATTACAACCTGTTATTAACAGTTTTGTAAAAGTTTAAGCCAACCTGTTATTAACAGCAATGGCCCTTCATTTAGCATTACTTTTGTTTTTCTGGTGCAATTTAGTTTTGTTTAGCCTCAACACATATTAATATATTCAAGTGGAGTTTCTCATTTTTCGGTTTTGTTAGATAGGGAGAATAATTAGTAGCAAAACAAAAGAAGATCAGACAAAAGTTTGTTGTATTACAAATAAAAGGATACAAGATGAGTGTGTGTTGATCTTCTTTTGTTTTGCTACTAATTATTCTCCCTTATCCTAACAAATTGGTATCAGAGCTAAAGTCAAGGTGGAGATTGTTAGCCTAAGGGTAGTTTTAATTTTGGTCTAAAGATATTTACTAAGAATAATCTAGAAATAAGCTAGATACTTTGGTGGAATAATCAAAGTATCTAGCTTATTTCTAGATTATTCTTAGTAAATATCTTTAGACCAAAATTACTAAACTCTTAGGATAACAGTCAAACATCTAACAGGTTTCATGTTCACAAAATAAATTTCATTCAAGTGGAGTGTTCTCATTTTTCGGTTTCATGTTCACAAAATGAATTTCTAATGAATTGTATTTCAAGTATATATCCTTTTAACCTCAGTTATTTACTTAAGTTTACTTTAAGTGTCCGTGTTTAACACGGGTTATGAGCTAGTTAACTTATATTTCTAACTAGCCTTTTGTTGTTAAATCAATTGTGTAACATATTTGGTTTTTGTTATCTAGTTAATTTAAAATAAAAATGATTATTAGCATATCTAAGAATCTACTTTCGGCTACTTGATTGGATGCCTGAAGACAAATACAAAGATGTGCAGCTCGTTAAGTTTTACAAAAATTCAAGAAAACCAAACAGTTTTCCACAATGGAACTGACCATCAGCGATTATGTATATCACATTACCAAGGGCAAGAACATCCAAACAACAATCATGTTCTAAAATGTGTTCACTGAAAAAGGGTTCATAGACAATTGTCTAACTAACTTACAGTCTAGTGAAGTAGATGAGAAGTAGGAAGATAGGTTGTCTTGATTTGTAGTAAGATATAATATTTTTGATAAATTGAAGAAACACCTCTAACGTGGCAAATAAGAATCAAGAGATAACGTTTCATGCTATTTTAGATATGAAAAAAAAAGATTGTCATGAGTTTACCGATACCAACACACTAAAAGCTACTAAAGTTGTACTGTTGTAGACTATGGTTAAGTTCAGTGGTATGGCATTTATTTTTGTAGGTTAAAGGTTTTCTACTGCACTTGATGTGTATATATTATATGCAAATGGAAACATAGTTTTAAGTGTGAGTACCTACTTGTATGCATCTTTTTCAGGGCAGTGGCTGGAAAGTTGTTGCAAGTTTTGAAGGGAACTTTCCTGATAGGATCAAACAGCTTCCGCTTGACAGACATTTCGACCTACAAAACGTCAAGAGGGTATGGTTTCCTCTAAATCTTTTTCACTAAGTTAATTTTGTTGCTCTATGTTGACTCTGGAAATGGTATCAGATTGTGCTAGAAGCAGATGGTTATCAGCCTTACCTTATATCTCCAGAGAAAGGTCTGTTCTTTGATAAAGGTGTATTAGAGCTGGCGAAGGAGCCATCACGTCTCTGTGTTGACGAGGTAATATCACTCACAATTTAATGTCAGTTTTCTTTGAAGTTTGAGCTGTTTTACATTTTTTAAAACCCTCTTCTTATTGGTGATTTGGTATGATTCCCTTTATTTGCTTGCTGCTTTATTTATCTCTATCATGCCTTTGTATTTTGTTCTGTGTTGGTGCCAGTTAGCCACCTGGAGTTTCTTTGATTCCATGTGTATATTAGTACTCTTCAGTCATATAGCTGATGCTTTATAATGATAATTCCCAGAATTATAACTCTGATATTGATTTGGATAAAAATAACTGTGCATGGAATGCTAATTCTCTGCAGTATAATGTGTGTATGAATCACTGAAGTTGAAATTGATTTGGCTCATGTTTCCGGTGATTTACATATCTCATGATTGTATTTGTAGTTTTGTACTTTTGTATGTCACTTCTCATTCTGTAAATGATTTTATGAATACAGGTTCATCGTGTACTTGCTGACATAATTTCAGCATCAGCTAATGCTACACCTGGGCTTGGCAGATACCCTCCATTCAAGAGAGAGGTACCTATATTATGTATTTGACTATTGGAAACATTATAACCTTTATAATTAGCATTCTCAACATTTTTGCTGTTGATCATATCCCGACTTATGTTATATTTTGTTAATTAGGTGGTGGCGATTGCTACTGCTGCTCTTGAGGGGTTTAAGAATGAGGCAAAGACCATGGTGACTGCACTAGTTGACATGGAGCGAGTCTTTGTTCCACCTCAACATTTTATTCGTTTGGTGCAGAGAAGGTATGCTCAATATTTTGATAGCAAGTGCTCTTATTTCTGACGTGTGACTATGTGAGTGACCAAGAAATGGTTTAACAATTGATAGGCTTTGACTTGTTCTGAATTCTGATCTCTTCATATCTAATCCCATGTTTTCGTAACACTCAGCTCTTAATGATTAAAACATCCATAATATATTGTGGGCTTACCATGTTCTCTTTTAGATTCTATTAAGGATATGTACAAATAGATCAATTTTGGTTTCCTTATTAAGCAATTCTTTTTTTCCCGTATCAGGATGGATAGGCAGAGACGAGAGGAAGAGATAAAAACCAAATCTTCCAAAAAGGCTGTTGATGCAGAGCAATCCTTGCTAAATAGGGTAAACTATGCTTGTCAAGGCGGACTTTATTGGTTTTGCAGTAACAATATCATTTTAATCAAACTCGGCAGTTTTAAGCTTTCTTGAGATATCTAACTTTTAATTCTGTTTATTTGTTTTGCTTTATGAGGCACCTAGTCCTCAAACAGGCGGGACCTCAAAATCCCTGAAAGATTCCAAGCAAGATAAAGATACACCAGAAGGACCTACTTTAAAGACTGCAGGACCAGAGGGGGAGATAACAGCAGGTTTGCATTTTGACATCTTTTTCAACTTATAGTCAATGTACCATCTGTTGTATTAAACATTCATGATTATTTTAAATTTAGTGCAATCATCATGGTTTAGAGTAATCATACATTTTGGTCAAGCGATGACAAGGAGACACTGATGTATGCATTTTTCATATATGGTTTTGTGGTTAGCTTCTAATACATATAACATCCTTTGCATTGTAAGTAGACTCACATTTGTAAGCTAAACTCCACTTTGAATGATTTGGAGTTACTTTGAGCATAAAAATATTTAGTATTTACCAAGGTTGTAAAAATCGCTCGGCGGTACCGTGGCGGTTGACCCCCGCCAAGCGCCATAGGCGCCATAGCGGCGCCATGGCGGCGCCATGGCGGTGACCCTAAATTATAAAGGAATTTATTAAAGAAATGAATATTAGCAAGATTAATTATAAAAACTAGCTTAAATTAGAACAAAATCAATAAAATCGAAGTTAATTGCCGTGAATTTGAAAAAAAAAAACCCTAGATCTGAAGTTGACCGCCGTTGACCGGCGTTGACCAAACCGCCGCCAAGGCCGATTTTGACCGCCAAGCTCCGATTTTGACCGATTTTGACCAAAACGCCATGTTAGACCGATTTGGGAAATATCGTATGTGGACCGCCGATATCCGCCATGGCCGATTTTTACAACACTGGTATTTACTGCTTTAGTTCCCTAGTTTTTTTAATCAACTGATTTGGTTTACTCTTCAAACTATATCATGTTTGCTAAATTCATAAGACAAAGCGTAGCAGAATGTTTTTTGTATGACCGTGTATCTTAGATTTCTCAATAAATTTAGGTCACCCTTAGGGTTAATGATTGCGCATACAGATATGACTTGCTTATAAGGATGGCCGGATGTTTCTTTGATTTTTTCGACATTTTGATTTTTGATATTAAAATTACAGTTCAAAAGAAATCATGTCTATAAATTTTGGCCTTCATGCAGGGTTCCTGTTAAAGAAAAGTGCAAAAACTAATGGGTGGAGCAGGAGATGGTTTGTTCTAAATGAGAAAACTGGAAAGGTTAGTGTCATTGTAGGACCTTTGATTTACTTAAGCGGTATCAAATTATTTGTATCTAGTAATTATTTGATTTGAAATTCATGGAATCTGACATGTTACTCTCTTTTGCAGCTTGGATACACTAAAAACAAGAAGAGAGAAACTTTCGTGGTGTCATCACTTGGAGGTAGGAATAATCGAGCAAAACAAATGGAGATCGACAAAAGTTTCTTGTATTACAAATCAAATTAATCTTATTCGTATGTTGAATGCTAGTTGTGGTACAAATTGATTTTCCGAAACAAAATCGAATGGCTGTTTGAGATTTTAAACTTAGACTGCTTCCAAATTGAAAATCTCTTCTATATCATGGAATCTGACATGTTACTCAAATTCAAGTTAATTTTGCAGCTTGGATACACTAAAAACAAGAAGAGAGAAACTTTCGTGGTGTCATCACTTTGGAGGTATGTGTTGGCAACTTCTTTCTTACTGTTTATTTCAATTGTATATATTTATCATCTTTATTCTATAGGACGGGGAGAATTCTTCAGTTCAACTTACCCAGATGTATTTGAATATTGATATCTTGGATCTTTAATATGAGACTAGCACTTCTAAATACCATGTTCAACTTACCCAGATGTATTTGAATATTGATACGCTTTAATATGAGACTGTCTCCTTTCTATATATTTATAAGAAACTCGATCAAATTTTACTAAAATTAATCATGTTCGTTTCTACAAATATTGTTCTTCGTTTGGAGTTGATCAAATGCGAACCAGTATGCTATATTTTTTAGCTATCCACTTTAAAATTGGTTTGTAAAATTTACGTTAGTGACACAGAGGTAGTTATTATTTTATTAGTTTATTTTGTATTTTAGTTTTAAAACCATGAATGTATTCTCAGGAATGTGTTGTAGAAGAAGTTGAAGAAGATGAACCACCACCATCCAAGAGTTCCAAGGATAAGAAAAAGGTGGAAGAAAAACCACCAAGTCTTGTCTTCAAAATTACAAGCAAGGTTGCATACAAGACTGTGCTAAAAGGTAACGTTTTAGTTGCATAACAATGCATACTTGTGCTCATGCATACTTGTGTATTGATATTTCCTCTAAGATGCATAACAATGCAGACCTAAAGTTTAAGTGCCTTCTACAGCTCATAGTGCCGTTCTCTTAAAGGCTGAGAGCGCTGTAGATAAGGCCGAGTGGTTAAACAAATTAAGAGTGGTAATGGGTGCCAAAGGGGGTGAAGTGAAATTGAAGCCAGATGGTCCTCCCATTCGACAAACTCATTCAGATGGTGCTCTTGTAAGTTACTGACCTTTCTTAACCATATTGCTATTTGTAGCAACACCGCACCATCATAGTTGCATTAAGTTTATATAAAAGCTATATATGTCTTTAGGTTTTTCTCACTTTGCCTGCTATTTATGTATTCCCAAAAAATTTATATGTCAGCTAGAGGTGTCAAATATGCACTTTTCACAAATATGTTGGTTTGGGTTGGGTTTTATCTCAAAACATGTCAAAAGATTTTTTTTTGGCATAGTTATTCTTAAAGAATGGAGTAGTGTTTGTTGGTCGAGAACATGAAATATAAAATCAACTTTCTTTCCTTTCCTTTCCTTTTCTTTTCTTTTCTCTTCTTTACACATCATTTCTACCCATACAAAAATGATCTGGTTCAACCTGGTTCAACCTTTAAGTTGCTCTGTTAAGATTTAGATTGTTGTTGCAATAATATTGTTTTTATCAGAATTAGCCAGTTAATAATTTGTAATTTTTAGGATACAATGGCCAGAAAACCTGTTGATCCAGAGGAAGAGCTCCGTTGGATGGCGCAGGAAGTACGTGGTTATGTTGAGGCTGTTCTTAACAGTCTTGCAGCGAATGTTCCAAAGGTGTTTACCCTTTCAATGCTGTCTATGATTAGTTCTATTCAACTGTCATGTTGGTTATTGTTATTTTAGCTTTTTTGTCATTTGTGTATTTCTTCTGGGTTATGCAGGCGGTTGTTCTTTGCCAAGTAGAAAAGGCTAAAGAAGATATGCTGAATAAACTCTACAGTTCTGTAAGGTTAGCTGTTATATCCGCCATTTATGTATATGTAGGGGTCGTCATTTTTTTGTTACTGGGTGTTATGGCCAGTATGGTTTTTTAATGTGTTTATTTATCATTGTTAAAACAATATAACTGCAATCGTAAATCAGCAATCTACATCTTTGGATAAAACGATTCAGTACTAAGGAGGTTGTAGGCAAGTTACTAGGCATTTGACTCCAGTTAGCTTAAAAACCCAACGACAACCCTTTTATAAAGCTATTGGTCAAAATTATGATTTGTAGTAAAAATCCGACTATATTTTGCTATTATCAAATGGTAACAAATTGTATAAACACAGATCACCTTATATGACCGAATTTTTTAAAACAAGTCTTGGAAGTTAAATGTGCATTGTAACATAAACACTTTGACATATTCATATTCTTTATTTCTTTTTTGTTACTTCATATTTATTGGTCAACAGTTCCCAGAGTACGGCTAGGATAGAGGAGCTACTTCAAGAGGATGGTAATGTTAGCTTAAAAGAGAAAAAGTGCAGAAGCAATCCTCACTGCTCTCCAAACTCACTAGGCAACTTAGTATACATGATAATCGAGCCGCTGCAGCCACAGGCATACCAAATGATAGCCCTGCAGGTAATATTTATCTAAAACTTGATTGTTTCTCTTCAGTAAACTAAGTTCGAGTTGAAACGGACCATTATTTACTACTGGGTTGACATGCAAATTTGTCTATTTTTCAATAATCCTTTTAAGTGTTAAATTTGATCAGTACTTTGAATGCAAAAAATAAATTATGAGGTTGTATGCATTAAAAGTAGACTTTGTGCGAATTTTAACTAGTTCGAGATAAATGAATTAAAAAATATGTACTCAAAATGTAACTTTTTCTATGAATGGTGACATGAGCAGAAAGTCCAAGAAGTAGTGTAGCCTCAGGAGGTGACTGGAGATCTGCTTTTGATTCTGCTGCCAATGGTCCCTCATCTCTCGACTCCAGATTCGGATCCAATGGCCACAGTCGCAGGAATGGCGAGCCATCTGAAAATGGTTATGATAGCCCAAGCACCAGATCAAACTCCACTGGCCGCCGTACTCCTAACAGAATGCCACCAGCACCACCCGGTTCAGGTTCTGGTTATAGGTTTTAGATCTCATAGTTAAAGAAAATATTGGAACCGATTCATGCATTCTTGTTGGGATGGGTGTATGGACTTAATCCCTGATCTCGATACTGGGCTCTTGTGCACGTGTTGAAACGATGTTATGATATGCTCTTTAGAACACATTTATTGTAGATAGATATTGTTATGGTAAAAAGTATTGTTAATGCGGTCCATGCTGGGTGGTTTTTTGTATTCTTTACTTCTCTTTATAGAGTTGTTAATTCCGCGATGAGGGAAGGACTTGTATTTTCCTAGAAGTTTTGAAGCATGGAAATTATATATGTTTGTTTTGATTTTCACTATTTGGTATAATTTGTATTCTCCATGATATTTTTGGGGTCTTTTGTATGCGACTTTTAGCAATATTTGCAACAATGCATGCTCGTATCTCACTACTTCCGTAAACTTCACTCCATGGTTTCTTAACTTTTGCTAACAGTTGCTACGTTTTACTTGGATTAGACAAGATTTCTGATTTCAAAAGTATTTTTTTATACAAAATCTAGCAGTGTGGAAATGTACCTGCAGCCGAACATTGTCACTGGTCCCAAACCATAGCGAGTTAGACTTGATATTGAGTTGATAGATTTTGGTGTTTTATTTTTCTTGTTTTGCGAATATGAGTGCATCTGTGGTGGGTTTATGAAGGGTATCATTAAAGAGAAATCTACATCCACTTAAATTTTCAAAAATCCACACAATGATGTGGCTATTATGATTGGTGGCTTTTAGTACAATTTCTCTTTTTCATTTTGATTATTCAATCACACATAGACACACGTGGATTTTTTTTTGTAAGAAAAGATTCCTCTTATTAAATACACCAAAAGTCAATGTGTTGGAGTTTGTACTAAACATGCCATAATTCTACTAAAGCTAATTTATTAGTCTCAATTTAGGTCGCCCCATTAAGAGGGTCAAATCCTCCCATTTTTCTGTCATATCGCTTTCTCTCCAACGATATTCAGACGATTAGTGCTCGATAAGGGACCATGATCATTTTAAAAAAAAAAAAAGCATTTTTAACACAAACTCAAATTTCATTAATAATTAAAACGTTACATAATAATTCAAATAAAATTAAAACATTACGAAAATAAAACGACTAAACTAGTTTTGATTATGACGATGTCAAATGTCTTCCACCAATCGGCTTTGAGGCTAAGATGAGTTGTTTTGTTGCATATCTCCTGTAATTTCCAACGATTCATACATGCGTTTTATGGGATCATAAGAACGTTCTTCGTCCATTGGAAAGAATACGGAGATATCGCCCTTCTTTGTCCGAATTATCATATTATGTAATATGATGCATGTGTACATTATATGTGATAGACGCTTTGTCAAACCCTTTACCCGGATGTTTAATCATTAGCCACTTACTCTTTAGTACACCAAAAGCACGCTCCACATCTTTTCTTCGCTTCATGCATCTTCTTATACAATATTCGTTTGTGATCATTCGTCCTGGATTTTAATGGACTTCATAATAATCGAGTATTAGGATATATCCCATCGCAAGATAATATCCCGCTTATAAGGCACGCCGTTAGCAATGAATTCCATATTCTGCTCTCCCTGCTTTGAGATCATTGAAAATAGGCGATTTACATAAAACACTTATGTCGTTATTCATCCCGCGACACCAAAGAACGCATGCTAAATCCATAAATTTTGGGAGGCGATCGCCCAATAAAATGAAAGGAGTTTGCCCGTGATCACCCTACAAAATTGAGCTTTTAAAGCATGTGGGCAATTCTCCACACCAATCTGACAATCAATGTTTCCTATCATCCCAGGAAACCCATGACGTTTTTAGTGATGAGCATAGAGTTTGTCAATGTCAGTAACCATCGGATTTCGCAAATACTCTGCACCATATAACTCCATTATGGCCTCACAAAATTTTTGGAGACACTCACGAATTATTAACGCACCCATTTGCACATATTCGTCTAGAGCATTAGCATTGACTCAGATGCCAATCGATTGACGAATTGATGAAGTACACTTCATCAATGGAGAAATACCAAGTACGCACTGCACAACTAGGAGTTTGTTGGAAATAAGGTGAATGATCGGTTACCTCTCGAACAATTCGTGTGAATAGTTTTCGGCTCATTCGGAAACGATCATGGAATGCTTGATCGCCTTATCTTGGGGTCTCACAGAACTAAGCAGCCACTAAACGGTTATGAGCACCCAAACGATCCCTACTAATCTGGTTTCGTGAGACTTAATTTGTGACGCTTGAAAAGCCTCCCAACACTCTTCCACAAACATCATAAACTCGCTACTAACTTCATTTTCATCATCCGATGACAAATCGGCAATGAATAGCTCGTAAGAATTCATAGTGTGAAAAAATATAGAGAATGTGTGAAATGAGATTTGTGGATTGAAGTGTGTTAATATGTTGTGTATTTATAAGGTAGTTTAATAGATTTTTATTTTTTTTTATTTTTTTTTCAAACGATACAAAAAGTTCAATTTTTTTTATTATTATTTTTAAACCGTTACACAACGGTTGTATATTAAATGCATGTTCTTTCTAATCGATCGTTTGAACGACCAACAAAGCTAAAAAAATGACCCACGATCGATTCCCCACACAAGGGCGATCGAGTGGGAATCGATCGACTCAGTCGATCGTGGTTAGATAGTTACCGGGAACACAAACATCGAATAAATAAAAACATTAAACAAATATAAAAATGTTCATCTTTACTGGGAATCCAACTTATTCTCTATTAAATTCCTTTTGCTATCATTCTATTTCTCTACTAATAAAACGAGATTGAAAATGTATGTTTGTAGCTGATGAAGGATTTGGACCGGACTGAAACTCCGACAAAAAAAACAATGTTGCGAGCTGCAGTCGCCGGAGACCGATTCCGTTGCCACATATCACCGTCGGTGACCCACAAACACTACCGGAGACTCCTCCGGTCGCCATCCGCCACCGGACACGTACATCACCATCATATATATACCAAACGCAACCACACTATCTTATTTCAGATGTTGATGATTGGTGGGTGCATAATAACACGATGGTGACTTGTTGAGGTAATGGCCGATGGTTGTATGGTGGTAGGTTTCAATAATAATAAGGTGCAAGAACAATGATTGAGATAGAAAAATTTCGTGGAAGGGCGAAACAAAACTTTTCGTGAAATACATTAAATGGGATAGAAATAATTTTGTTTTGGAAATATATATGAAATCATGAAAAAATACATTAACGAACTTTTACACCCATGGCAGGTCCTTTAATAGCTCCGCCCTCGTGTAAGAATGAAAAGAGAGTGCAACTGTTGTGTTTAAAAGATTTAATTTTTATAACAGTTAATTATTCTTAATTTAGTGAAAGTAAAAATTGAAGTAAAAAGATTTAAAAAACACAATAATAGGGCAATAATTATGGTACAATTACAAGAAAGGCTTGGAAAGTCAATGATTAGCATACATTTTGTTGTATTTAGAGTACCCTATTATAGATCATGTCCAGAAAAGATAAATCAAGATTTTGATTTTGATTCTATAAAGTTAATTGCGCTAAAAAACAAGAACAAGTGTAACACTAACGTAGTTAGGCCTGTCATTAGGCTTATTTTATAGGCATAACTTTTAAAACTCTAAACTTAATTTTCAAGAATATATTATTATTACTAGTCAATAACTCCATGCTGTGCATTTCAACATATTGATCAAAATCAAGGTCAATCACCATGGCTGAACAGACCAACCAATTACCAACAGAGATCATCATATTCAACATTATTTTAAGATCAGAAATCAAAACCATAATCAGATGCACCTCAGTTTGCAAATCATGGTATTCTCTTATCAAAAATCCCACTTTCATCACTTCTCATATCAGTTCAAATACTAATGATCATCATGGTTATATTCTTTTTGGCTGCTCTAATATCTGTCATGCAATATGTGATACATCTTTTGAATTAATGCATACTATTCAAACCCCATTTCCTGTTAGCCCTGATCCTAAGTTTTCGTTAAATTTCGTTGGTTCGTGTCATGGATTGCTTTGTTTAGCACCTGGTTTGGACCATAATTTTGGAAAAGATGTTTATATTTGGAATCCACTTATTCGAAAATATAAGAAGCTTCCACCATCGCGGTATTCGGATATGTTTATGGATGAGAAGTTGATGGTTTTTCGACTATGGTTTGGTTTTCATGAACTGACGAATGACTATAAGGTTGTTAGACTTGTCTACTTTATAAAAAATGGCTATTTAGGTTCTGTGAATGTGGCACCGTTGGTTGAGGTTTATAGTTTGAAAAGTGATGCATGGAAGATTGTTCGTAATGATGTTCCTCTTCTGGTGAGTCAAAATGTAGTGGCGTTTCATAAGGGTGTTTTTATTGGAGGGTTTTAAGGGTATTCGACCTTGTATAATGTCATTCAATCTTGATGATTTAGGTGTTTAGTGAAATCGAACAGCCTTTGTTAGATTCCCTTGTTCTCTTTCAGCAGTGAAGGAATCATCTGATTCGCTATTTTCTGTATACTCAAAGTCATATGGTGGACATAGTGGCGCTCGGAGTTATGGAAGATGGGTGAAAACGGAAGGGTTGGATGAAGGATACACGATTGAGTGTAATAGAGGTGTGGGTGGACAATCGGGTTTACAAGAAGTAATCAGTTTCTATATGTTACTTTAGAGGAGAGGCTCGCTTCGTTTGATCTTGAAAGCCTTAAAACGGAATTTCATGATGTTGGGATCCCTTTTAATCGGTTTGCAATCGATGTCATTTATATGGAAAGCCTCCTATTATTTGATCATTAAGGTCATGCTGTTTGAAGGAACGCAAGTTGCTTATCTCTGTAATTGATTTACTTCTTGTGTGAAAAAATTTATTTGTTTGCTGTAGTCGTATTAGTTATTATTGTTCATAGTCATGTAAGCTTTTTGTCCATGAGTTGATACATACTGTGTGATGTAAAATGGATACTTTTGTTTTCGCTCATTAGGGTTTCTTCAATTTCTGTCATTATTGAGTTCGGGAAGAAGGGTGAAGGGATGGTTGTATCATTGGTTGACTCTCTGTTATGTACTTTTTTAAATTGCGGAATACAATTTTAAACAAATGTAACAAAAAAGAAAAAATAAATAAAATGCTATGGTCTGTCAAAGGAATGATGTAACCAAATGTCATTGAAGTGGAAGTAGTGAAGAGGTAACAAGTCAACCAACTTTTAGTTTGGTTTTCTAAAGCCAAATTAAATGTGAGCTGATTACTATCTGATCATGTGATGCAATGCTACTTGACGACAGGTAAAGAAGTACTGTCATTGATTTACCTATCGGTTAGTTTTCTTTATCTTGTGCTTTGTAGTTATGTTAGTTCCTATAGTTGATAGCTATGTAAGCTCTTCTCCAACTATATCCCGTTATATGCAAGTATCCAACTCCTTGGCACGTAGCCTTATGATCCATAATTGGTAGAGGGCTAGTGATTTACCATGTTCCATGGGTCAGCGAGTGGTATGTGGAGTCCGGAAGCGGTCCTTAACAGTGTTGCAGCAAATGTTCTGAAGGTGTGTATCCTCTCAGAGTTGTCTATGCCCTTTTTCTTTAAGCTGTCCTGCTGACTATTTGTTGCTTTAGTCTTTGTTCTGGGATTGGCAGGCAGTTCTCGGTTGTTCTTTGCCATATGTAGAAAAAGCTAAAGAAGATATAGTGAGTAAACTCTACAGTTCTGCAAGGATGGGTGGCAGGATGGGCGTGTCAAGTGGGCCCGGGTGTTGAACTTGAAACAGGTCAATTTTAAGTATGGGTCAAAATGGGCAGGTTAGGTTGGAAATGGCTTAAAAATTTCCATAGCAACTCACTATGTATTAGTTGTTATAACAGTTACATAAAAAAGACTGTCCAAGATGCAGTGGAGCCTCAGGAAGTTACCGGAGATCTGCTTTCGAGTCTGCTGCCAATGGCCTCTCATCCCTCAACTCCAGATTTGGATCCAACGGTAACAGTTGCAGGAATAATCCCTTTTAGACATAGTAACCCTTATGAAAATGGTGAGCAAAAAAAAAAAAAAAACTCTGTACACATGATTACATGTTATATGTTGTACGATTACTTTTATAATGCTGCACAATAATTTCGTCAGTGTAGAATCACCTCCCTTCTACAAACAGTAGTGCGTGTTTGACATTTTCCTAAATGTTGATCCTGCAATAAATTAAAAAACCCTAAGCAGATAATGGCTCATATTCAGTGATACAAATCATAGCCTCTTCATCCCAAACACAAGAATAATGATCACGTGGAAGCATAACGGTACTTCAAAGAACCACAGTTCAAACAATCGCATTATATTCAAAATGGAAAATTAAATGCAACCATAAGTATCTGTTTTAAATTTTATACATCATATGCTTGCCTCAAGCTTACATGTATGTTTAGACGTTGTGTGGAACTTTTAGAGCGATAAGAAATTGGATTTTGATTTTTAGTAGTCGTTTAGCAAAGGTGCGATGATCTTTACTATTTTAAAAATGCTCATTTTCCATTGCTTCTTTAAAATGCTCGTTTAGCAAAGGTGCGTTGATCTTTCTTATTTTTAAAAACGCTCATTTTCCATTGCTTTTTAAAAATACATCCCCGTGGTTTGTCTGTGTATCGCTTTACATCCTAAACTTTTTTGGCACAAAATCATCCATCCGTTAGTAAAGTTGGCACAAATACATCCTTCATTAGTAAAATCGGTTAGTGGGGACTAACGGTGCAATAAATATTTGCATCGTTAGTCCTAGGACCAACGATGCGATAAAATAAATTGCACCACTCCACCGCCACCTACCACCACCGCCCACCTTCACCGCCACCTACCACCTCCACCGCCACTCACCACCACCAACGCCACACCGCCACCTCCGCGCCGCCACCCACCGCCACCACCACCACCGCCACTCCACCGCCACCTCCACTCACCACCACCATCGCCACCACTTTCCACCACCACCACTTCCACCACCCCACCTCCACCGCAACTACCTCCACCTTACGCCACCACCACCATCATCACGCCACCGCCACCACCTTGCCGCCACCACCACCGATGACACCACCACCATCATCCGCCACCACCTCCATGCCACCACCACCATCACGCGCCCACCACCATCGCGCCACCTTCACGCGCCGCGGTGATGGTGGTGGTGGTGGCGATGGTGTGCGTGGGTGGTGGTGGCGCGTGGCGGTGGTGGTTGTGTGGAGGTGGTGGGTGGTGGTGTGTGGAGGTGGTGGGTGGTAGGTGGTGGTGGCGTTGAGTGGTAGGTGGCGGTGGTGTGGCGTGATGAAAGTGGTGGCGGTGAGCAGGCTGCAGTGGAGGTGGGGGTGGTGGCGAGTGGTGGTGGGGTGGGTGGAAGGTGGCGGTGGAGGTGGCTGGTGATGGAAGTTGTGGCGGTGGGTGGCGGCAGTGGAGGTGGGGGGTGGTGGCGTTGGGTGGTGGTGGGTAGAGGTGGCGGTGGAGGTGGTAGGTGGCGGTGAAGGTGGCTAGTGGTGGTAGGTGGCGGTGGAGTGCACCGTTAGTCCTTAGGACTTAACTGTGCAATTTATTTTATTGCATCGTTAGTTTGGAGATAACGGAGAAATATTTGCACCGTTAGTCCCCACTAACTGATTTTACTAACAGTGGGATGTATTTGTGCCAACTTTATTAACGGAGGGATGATTTTGTGCCAAAAAAAAGTTTAGGGATGTAAAGCGATACACAGGACAAACCACATGGATGTATTTTGGACTTTACTCTTCTTTAAAAGACAAGGTATACCTATAGGTCATTGTTACTTTTAACAAACACACCTTAAATAGTTATCAAGTATAATAACCAAAATGACATCACCGCACCAACTAAAATGGATCCCAATATCATGATATTCGGTTTTTAGACTTTCACATCAAACGAAACAAGCATCTTCTCCAGTAGTATTAATAGCAAGGGTGTGGTAAAGAAACCACCCTTTTCCATTTGGGTCCCACTTGATCATATCATCTTAACAGATTAACACTCCATAACAAAACCCTCTTGTCATAACACACAACACCAATTTCAAAAAATCTGATGTAAAAAACCTAAATGTTTATTTAATTATACTAGTTATAATACCCGTGCAAGCACGGGGTTTTGACAAAAAAATTTATTTTGTATTAATACTAAATATTGTGTCTTTAAAGGTAATTGCATATAATTATATGAGTAAATTACATGGATGGTCCCTAACGTTTACCCAAAATTTCACCGGTAGTCCTACTTTTTAAAGTTGCACCGCCTCCCTATCTCTCGCAACTAATAACACCGTAGTCCACCGCCACGCAGACGGACGTTTGTTTGGACGTTAAACCCTTGCGTGATTTGCACAAATTGGGGTAAAATTGTCATTATATTTTTAATTAATTTCTATACCAACCATTTTATTTAACCTCACCTCACCCACTCTTACTCTTTTATCTCCTTTTATGTTACTCTCAAAATCAAGAACACCATGCCTCTTTGTTCACGTGGTGAAGAACAATTCCAACAACTTCATGGTCGGATCAAAACCACGGTAGAAGGTTTCATGGGTGTCCTAAAAAAGTAAGTTTTCAAATCTAATATTTTGAAGACACTTTTCAGCCCTAATTTTATTATTCTTTTTAGGATTCAAGTTGTCCATTCAATGGGTGGATAGATCCTCCAATGTGCAATCGTGCTGTGGCCATCATACCTGGACTATTGAGGGGAAGAAACAGGCTTGAAGCACAATTGATGGAAGCTGAAATGGCTAGAAAAAGGATGAAGAAGATCTTGGTTATAACATGGATATGCATTGTTGTGTTTTGTTGGTTGAAAATGTAGACATAGGTTTTCATTAGTGTATGCAGTTTGTTTTTAATGGAAGTATGGAAGTATGACTTTTGTGGTCAAATTTTGTGGGTTGTAAAACCTTAATTATGCAATGGAAATACCAGTTTGGTATGGATCTGTGCAACTTGTTTATTAATTGGTTTTGTGCTATTATTTACCCATTCAAACTCTTAATTATGCAATGGAAACTCTTGTTTATTAATTGGTTTTGGAAATATCAGTTTGGTATGGATATTATGTAGTGTAAAGCAAAAGTGAAACTCTTGTTAAACCCATTCAGTTGTTGCCAAAATGACCCATTCACTTGACCAAGTTCCCAACCTATTCACTTGTTTTGTGCCATCAGTTAGCAAAAAAAATACGCATAAGACAGCCATTCAATAGTCTAACTAGATAGCATAACAAGGTCAAAATGACCAAAGTCTACAAAATACACAAAAGTTAAGTGTTTGCATCAGATTCAACAACAAAAGAAACATAAAGTACTAAATGGGATTGTCTTAACACATGAAGCATTCATGAAACATTCCTTTTAGCCATCCTTTTAACCTTACCACCTCCTGCAGCAGACTTTTTGGTCCAATAGCTTGGCTTGATCCAGCAGCAGTCTTCTGAGAGTGTTGAGTAGGTTGGCTTGATCCAACAGTACTCTTCTGAGAGTGTTGAGTAGGTTGGCTTGATCCAGCAACATGAGTCTTTTTCACCTTCTTTTTGGTTCTTGGGGCAGCAGATTGTCCTTTGCAGGTTCTTTTATTGTGTCCTTTCTGGTTGCATAACTTACAGGTAACACTATTGAAACTCTTTGACAACTTTCCTGTCATAATTCTCAAATTCGGTCATTTCTTAAACTCAATATTCATCATATTAGTTCATGCATGAATTTTCATTTCACGTTAAAGCATAATTTCATATTAAATAAACGCTATCAGCGTAATTAATTATTTTGAACATTTGATCCGATACTTCCAAAGATTATTCCGATATATTTTATACTCATATTAAGATGATAAAAATATTATTTTAAGTTACCTAGTGTTTTAAATTTATTTTGTATATAAATCGTTAAATTTATATTATTACGACGCTTTTCTTAAAAACTACTACGATAATTATTATATCACTCAAATTTTACAAGAAATGTATTTTTACAATTTATATAACCTCAATACATTTACTTGGATCCATTAAAAGTTATTTTGAGCTAAAACTACCTTAGATGCACAATTGTATATAAAAGCTACAAGTTACAACTTACACTTATTTAACTTATACATTTTACCTACACAATTACATATATTATAAAAAAAATGTATTTTAGAGATGCATACCCTTGGCGACCAAGGGGTGGTGCATGATTAGTTAGTAAAACATTTTCTTACATGTTGAAATATATACTCAAGTTACTTACACACTTCAATAATTCACACAAGCAAAATTATTCAAAGTGTAAAGTCAAGTTTTCTCTCTTCTTTTCCTTCTTCAAAACCGCCACCCTTGGTGATCAAGAAGGAGAACTTCAAAATCTTCAAATCAAGTTTTTATCAACCTAGATACCTATTTGTTAAGGTTTTGAAATAAAACCTAGGGTGTTTAAGTTTAATCCTTTGTTCTTGTCACCTCATCAAGTAACTAGTAAGCATATCATTTCATTTTACATCTTTCATTATCATTTCATATTTATTTCATCATTTTTGAGCAAAGCATGCAAGACTTATGGATATTTATACCATTTTACATTATTTTTAGAGTTTTATATATAAGTCATCCTATAATTTATCCCTTGTTATATATTAGTCTTGATGATGTTTAGGAACCCATGACACCCTAAGAAGGTGTATGGTAGGATTAGAATAGCTTTGGAGTTGTTTTGAAGGGATTGGAATAGGTTTAGTACGAGAAAAACTCTTTTCGACAAGTCTAAAAAGTGGTCCGATCTTATTTTGTAATTCTGGAAAATCCGATGTAGACATAAATTTTTGGCCTAGATATTTAGAAAATATACTTTAAAAGCGAATCCGTACGCTTGAACGGATTAAAAGCGGAGCTATAACGAAGAAGTTATGAATTTTTCAAGTTTGACGACGAAATATATATTTCCGAAATTTCAAAAACTATTGTTGTTTTGTACGAGTCAAAAGCGAGTCTTAAGCGTTATAAATTATTTCGACTTATCAAAAATATATTAGTATACTTTGATACGAAGCTAAGGACGTATAATACGTGAAAAGCGGATTTGTAACGACTAAAATATACACGTTTTACAAAATTGCCGTAACTTTAGTATTTACGAAAAACTATATTATTTTATTTGACAAGTGTTACGGTAAACAAAACGACCATATTGAAGGCTATTTTAACGTTGACGTAGAACTTTTGTAACGAGATGTCTTCTAATAAAAGTGAGATTATCAAGCATATTTTTCAAAATGACCAACCGTTTGTATAGCGGAGTTGTAATAAATTAACTACGGTTGCTTAAACTTTGCCGAAATTCACTTTTGAACTACATGTTGGACAAATCACCATACTTAACCTATATTTTCTCTATGAGCGAGACCTCTAGGATAAAACTTAAATGACAAAACTTTGAGATTATGATACAAGCTTTCCAAAACCGTTGAGTTCGTTTCTAACGTTCGACGTACACCATTTTACGACTAGCTTTTCGAGGCCATTTTAGTCACTTTCATGAAATTTCCAACGACATTATTTTCTGACGAAAAGTTATATTCTCTTAATAAATCACTAAAAGTCTATCGTAGGATATCGTTTCAATGTAAATACATGTGAAGTAATTTAAAATGGTCAAGGCGTTAAAAGATTATATTTTCGACGAAGTATTGTTTTCAAAAATACATAAGTGGTATAAATATCATCCGAATTGCGTGCATAACATTACATCATGACTTATTGCATATCATATCATTCATAATAGGTCGGTTTGAGATTCACGCTACATTTCGTGTAACCACTTTGTCATCGCATCTATTCATCAAGTGAGTAATCACATCCCCTTTTTACCGTTTTACTATATTTTTGGGCGAAATGCATGAACCATACTCGAACTAAATTGATCCCTACTTTTGTGAACTCTTTTGGCTTGAACTTGTGATCTTGAAGGCAAATCCTTGAACTTAATTAGGAAATTATGACTTATTTGAACTTATTGAACCGTACATGTTATGGCCTTGACCTAAAGTCTCTGTGTTGAGCATCACTATAAAGTCTCCCATGTTCAGACATCACTATAAAGACTCCTATGTTCGGAGTATATCTTTGGGAAGAGGCACCCAGTATATCTTTGGGAAGAGGCACCCAGTATATCTTTGGGAAGAGGCACCCAACATAACTTTGGGTAGTGGCTTGACTTAATTTGGTTTCATCGGTAGCATCCACGAATTATTATATTCGTGGTACTATATTGTGAACTATTATGACCGCTTATACTTGACTACTTCATACGCTATATTTTGTGCAATGGGTTGTGAATACAGGTTGCAAGTTTTGTATGGGCGGAACTTGGGCGAGTGGATTTACAATGCCTTTGCTTTGTGGACTATTTTCGTTGACCGAAAGCTTTGAATATTTCTTACGAGTTTTCTTATTTTGCTAAACATGTTTACTCACCAACTATTTTCATAGTTGACCCGTTTTCTCTCATGCATTTCGGTGATCGTTAGTAAGCTTTTTCTACAGGTCTTGCATAATGAAGTTTTCACTTGTCAATACAAATCATTATGTAATAGAACGCAATATTTTGGGAACTAAACTTTGTAATATATTTGCCGATGTCGGCTAAAGCTGTATTGTAATGGTGTACTCTTTCTTTTAAATCTTAACGTTGGTATGTTCTATTATCTTGTGCTTATGTTCCTTTCAGTTACACCTCGTGTTTTTCGCCTCTGGCGAGGTGTGACATTGGTATCGAGCTAAAGGTTATAGAGAATGCCGATTTTCAAAAATAAAATCACGGCTATAACCGAATAAAATTTTAATTTAACACCGAGCATCATCCGAGTCAACTAGTCCTATCGTTGCATCGTTAACCATAAATTATACATAGCACGATCAACTATGTCTTATTTATGAAGAACCATGCAATGATAAGAGTGGTAGTTTTAAATCATGTTTAGTCGAGTCTTTAGAGTCCGTCACTGAAGTTGCATTGGTCGGGTGGGTATGCATAGCATGTTTTATGTTCACGTCTACTTTACCGTATCTTATTTATACCCTCTTTTCCATCTTTCGACTTGTTAGACATAGCATGTCCCCGATCCCGTCATATTTCGATTCACTATAACACACATTACCACCGATTCGCACCTCATCCGACTTCGTTCGAATGTCGTTTACTCAACCCGATGTTTTGGCCCATTGTAGGATCATGGGCGCAAGAAACACAGCGCGGGAGGCAACAACAACGACAACCCAAACAACAATGACAATCCAAACAACAACGCGGATCGGAATAGCGGATCTACTCACCCAAATTATAACACATCTCGATGCTAGGCGAACCAACAACGGAGAAGGTACTTGAAGCGGCGGTCAAGGATGCGACTACAAAACTTTCATGACATGCAAGCCAATGGAATTTCATGGTCTTGAGGGTGCCATTGAATTGCTAACTGGTTCGAGAATGTTGAGTCGAAACTTAGTATCACGAAATGTCTTGAAGGAAACAAGGTTGAGTTCTCTGTGGTCTACTACGGTCGAGCATTGACACGGTGGAACAACCAATTGCGAGACTAGAGGAAGAGGGCCGCAAATCGTTATCTTGGGAAGCATTTGAAACTACTAACCGATGAGTACTACGAGAAAAGATGAAGTGCGAGAAGCTAGAAGCGGAATTTTGGAATCACTTGATGGTTGGAGTAGAGATCGACAAGTACACGATCCGTTTCCACGAGTTAACTAGGATGGTTCCTCGCATGGTTTCCAACGTGGAGAAGTTGATTGACCGATATATATGGGGATTGATACAGGAAATTAGGAGGATGTCACCCGTCGAACCCAACCACTTTGCAAGCCGGCGTGAGTATGGCGTGTCGCTTGACAAATGATGTGATCAGTCCGGAGAACTAACAAAAGCAAACGACAATGGACGAAAGCGGAGGATCACCGAGAAGCCGAGACCGAATCGGCAAAACAAGAGGCGAATAACCCGAACTATGGGGCGATCACCCAGGGCGCAAAGGATATCTGAGTCCACATCCTTTGTGTACTCGATGTAATTATCATCACCAGAGGCTAGAAGGTGCGACAAATGTGGACAGACGGGCCACTTCGCGAAATTGCTCAAGCAGGCGGAAATCAGGGATGAGAAAAGCATGTTACGAGTGTGGAAGTCTAGATCACCTCGCAATACATCCAAAGTCGAAAAGAACTCCCAATCAAGGAGGTAATCGTCCAAACTGGCGTTGGCAATAGAAGGCCCACAAGATCGAACATTGAAATTCCCCATGCGTGGTCGAGCATTCTATCGGGTACCGAGGAAGCCCGCAACGCGTAACGGGTACATTCCTCCGATCAACCACTTTATTTCATGCGACATAATTTTGGTGCATAACTTCCTCCAATTTTACCACGTTCACGACATTGATTAATTTGAGACCTATTGATATCAACCTTAGTTGTTATATATTTTGTTGATTTGATTTGATTTGTGTAAGCAAATCGAATATCAGCGAATCTTTCAAAGACTACATTCAAAAGACTTGTTTCTAGCTTGATCTAGTGACAGTTCTTGTTTGATGAGTTGCGAAAGTCGAGCTAAGAAACAAGTTTACTCAAGTCACTACCTAAAGGTCTTTTGAGGGCCACGTTCGATATTGGGTAAGTTTACCCAATCAAATCTAATCACGGGTATGTAATTAGTTGGATGAGGAACCCTTATGCATGAGCATTGACATGATCATTTAGACTATTCGTACGAGCATGAACTTTTAGAACTCTTGTCGAGGTTCGGACCATGGTATCGTTAATCGAATCACGAGGACGGGATTCCGCTGACATGGGAAGAATGTCACAATTCTCAAATTCCGGTCATTTCTTAAACTCAATATTCATCATATTAGTTCATGCATGAATTTTCATTTCACATTAAACGCATAATTTCATATTAAATAAACGCTATCGCGTAATTAATTATTTTGAACATTTGATCCGATACTTCCAAAGATTATTCCGATATATTTTTATACTCATATTAAGATGATAAAAATATTATTTTAAGTTTACCTAGTGTTTTAAATTTATTTTGTATATAAATCGTTAAATTTATATTATTACGACGCTTTTCTTAAAAACTACACGATAATTATTATATCACTCAAATTTTACAAGAAATGTATTTTTACAATTTATATAACCTCAATACATTTTACTTGGATCCATTAAAAGTTATTTTGAGCTAAAACTACCTTAGATGCACAATTGTATATAAAAGCTACAAGTTACAACTTACACTTATTTAACTTATACATTTTACCTACACAATTACATATATTATAAAAAAAAATGTATTTTAGAGATGCATACCCCCTTGGCCGACCAAGGGGGTGGTGCATTGATTAGTTGGTAAAACATTTTCTTACATGTTGAAATATATACTCCAAGTTACTTACACACTTCAATAATTCACACAAGCAAAATTATTTAAAGTGTAAAGTCAAGTTTTTCCTCTCTTCTTTTCCTTCTTCAAAACCGGCCACCCTTGGTGATCAAGAAGGAGAACTTCAAAAATCTTCAAATCAAGTTTTTATCAACCTAGATACACTCTTTGTTAAGGTTTTGAAATAAAAACCTAGGGTGTTTAAGTTTAATCCTTTGTTCTTGTCACCTCATCAAGTAACTAGTAAGCATATCATTTTCATTTTACATCTTTCATTATCATTTCATATTTATTTCATCATTTTTGAGCAAAGCATGCAAGACTTATGGATATTTATACCATTTTTACATTATTTTTAGAGTTTTATATATATAAGTCATCCTATAATTTATCCCTTGTTATATATTAGTCTTGATGATGTTTAGGAACCCATGACACCCTAAGAAGGTGTATGGTAGGATTAGAATAGCTTTGGAGTTGTTTTGAAGGGATTGGAATAGGTTTAGTACGAGAAAAACTCTTTTCGACAAGTCTAAAAAGTGGTCTGATCTTATTTTGTAATTCTGGAAAATCCGACTGTAGACATAAATTTTTGCCTAGATATTTAGAAAATATACTTTAAAAGCGAATCCGTGGCCGCTTGAGCGGATTAAGCGAACTATAACGAAGAAGTTATGAATTTTCAAGTTTGACGACGAAATATATATTTCCGAAATTTCAGCAAACTATTGTTGTTTTGTACGAGTCAAAAGCGAGTCTTAAGCGTTATAAATTATTTCGACTTATCAAAAATATATTAGTATACTTTGATACGAAGCTAAGTACGTATAATCGTAGAAAGCGGTTTGTAACGACTAAAATATACTGCGTTTTACAAAATTGCCGTAACTTTATTATTTACGAAAAACTATATTATTTTTATTTGACAAGTGTTACGGTAAACAAAACGACCATATTGAAGGCTATTTTTAACGTTGACGTAGAACTTTTTGTAACGAGATGTCTTCTAATAAAAGTGAGATTATCAAGCATATTTTTCAAAATGACCAACCGTTTGTATAGCGGAGTTGTAATAAATTAACTACGGTTGCTTAAACTTTGCCGAAATTCACTTTTGAACTACATGTTGGACAAATCACCATACTTAACCTATATTTTTCTCTATGAACGAGACCTCTAGGATAAAAACTTAAATGACAAAACTTTGAGATTATGATACAAGCTTTCCAAAACCGTTGAGTTCGTTTCCTAACGTTCGACGTACACCATTTTACGACTAGCTTTTCGAGGCCATTTTAGTCACTTTCATGAAATTTCCAACGACATTATTTTACGACGAAAAGTTATATTCTCTTAATAAATCACTAAAAGTCTATCGTAGGATATCGTTTCAATGTAAATACATGTGAAGTAATTTAAAAATGGTCAAGACGTTAAAAGATTATATTTTCGACGAGAAGTATTGTTTTCAAAAATACATAAGTGGTATAAATATCATCCGAATTGCGTGCATAACATTACATCATGACTTATTGCATATCATATCATTCATAATAGGTCAGTTTCGAGATTCACGCTACATTTCGGTGTAACCACTTTTGTCATCGCATCTATTCATCAAGTGAGTAATCACATCCCCTTTTTTTTTACCGTTTTTACTATATTTTTGGGGCGAAATGCATGAACCATACTCGAACTAAATTGATCCCTACTTTTGTGAACTCTTTTGGCTTGAACTTGTGATCTTGAAGGCAAATCCTTGAACTTAATTAGGAAATTATGACTTATTTGAACTTATTGAACCGTACATGTTATGGCCTTGACCTAAAGTCTCCCGGGTTCGAACATCACTATAAAGTCTCCCATGTTCGGACATCACTATAAAGACTCCTATGTTCGGAGTATATCTTTGGGAAGAGGCACCGGTATATCTTTGGGAAGAGGCACCAGTATATCTTTGGGAAGAGGCACCCAACATAACTTTGGGTAGTGGCACCCTGACTTAATTTGGTTTCATCGGTAGCATCCACGAATTATTATATTCGTGGTACTATATTGTGAACTATTATGACCGCTTATACTTGACTACTTCATCGCTATATTTTGTGCAATGGGTTGTGAATACAGGTTGCAAGTTTTGTATGGGCGGAACTTGGGCCGAGTGGATTTACAATGCCTTTGCTTTGTGGACTATTTTAGTTGACCGAAAGCTTTGAATATTTCTTCTGAGTTTTCTTATTTTGCTAAACATGTTTACTCACCAACTATTTTCATAGTTGACCCGTTTTCTCTCATGCATTTCGGTGATCGTTAGTAAGCTTTTCTACCGGTCTTGCATAATGAAGTTTTCACTTGTCAATACAAATCATTATGTAATAGAACGCAATATTTTGGGAACTAAACTTTGTAATATATTTGCCGATGTCGGCTAAACTGGTATTGTAATGGTGTACTCTTTCTTTTAAATCTTAACGTTGGTATGTTCTATTATCTTGTGCTTATGTTCCTTTCCGTTACACCTCGTGTTTTCGCCTCTGGCGAGGGTGTGACATTTCCATCCTTTACCATGTCAAGCATTTCACTAGCAGTCCTCTTCCTTTTCTTATTTGGCCTTCCTGGTTGTGGATGATAAGTAGGGGGAGTATTGTTGTCTGAATGTCACAACTTTCTTTTCCTAGTCCTCTCTAACTCATCATCTCCATCAGACCCACTTTCAAACTCATCATTATCAAGTACCTCTACTTCAACTGCTTCTGAGAATGTAACATGCTTCTTAAGGTTCCCACTACCCACAAACTCTGCATTCACATCAATATTAGCATTGAAATTTTGCATGTCAACTTCTACTTCATCAATGTCATTCACCTCATCCACTATATAATCACTATCCTCTCCCTCATCACTACTTTCCTCACTATCCTCATCTTGACTGTGTTCACTATGTTCCTCACTAACATCATCATTTAAAGCTTGTTTACCCTTATCACTAACTAGTTCACCCTCTGCATTGCAATCTAATGTTTGTTCAACCTCATTGACTTTAGCAACTACCTCTACATCATCTAAATCAAAGAAAGGATCAAAGTCTTGGTTGTCCAAATTTAAATAATAATCATTTTCAAACTCAGATGGCAGATTACTTTGACCCATTTCATTAGCTACAGTACTTTCACCAACTACATTTGTAATCGGTCGACCCAATTCATTAGCTACACTACCACTTATCACTCCATTCTAACCTTAACTGTTTACCAACTGATCTAGAAGAAACTGATTTTGTTACAACTGGTGCATCATCCTCTAGTTCAACAATGGTACACTTCTTAACTGGTAAAGGCATATAAGTGTCCACTTTAGTATGTTCATGTTCAATGTACACATTGATCGACTTACTACCTAACAGAACATATTTGCAAAGATCATGAACATCCTGGTCACTACCTAAACATCTAAGACCATTATCTAAATCAAGATCAGGAACCTTAAAATGGTAGTACATTTTCTTATTCCCTCTATAACCTAGTCTTATAACCATGTCATTGAACTCGATCACGAAAACAAAAGTGTGTACATTATCAACTATGCTTTGTGTACCATTTACGTAATGCCTTGTTGGTGTGTCGATAAACATCCTCCATGAAAAATCTTGGTGAAAACATGTTAGAATCTGTTCTCCAAAAACGCCCAAAAAGCATAATTAGGGTTTGTTTTCACAATTAATAAACGCAAAAAAGCATAATTAGGTTTGTTTTCACACCTCCATGACAAATACAAACTTTTAAACCATAATTGATATCTTACCATATACGGTATTATAATCCACGTCTACTTCATTTTTTCGATTCACGCAACAACCAAGCGATAACACCATTGCATTAGCTTTGCCAATTGATGATTTGCCTATGTGTGTGAGAGAGTGGGAGAATTATCATTTGTGTGTGAAACATAGATGAAAAAGGAAAGAAGCATTAGGACTATATGTTGCAAGAGAAAAGACCTGGTTTAAATGATACCAACGTTGGAGAAAGACAAAAATACCCCTCACGTGTGCGGCGTGGGGTAACTTAACGTCCAAACAAACGTCCGTGCGTGGCAGGGACTACTGGTGTTATTAGTTGCAGAGATAGGGAGGGCGGTGCAACTTTAAAAAGTAGGAACTAGCGGTGAAATTTTGGGTAAGCGTTAGGGACCATCCATGTAATTTACTCTAATTATATAGTTATAAGTTTAGATGCGTCATGAAGTTCTACATATCATCAATTTATTTTAACATTTTAGTTCGATATATCTGCGTATAATAATTTGCCCATGAAAATTGTGATATAAGTCTGTTAATATTTATCATGCGAGTTTTCATTATGCATTAATATCCATTATAATTTGATAAAATATTTGTAAAATTTCGTTAGGTAACTCATGATTTAATTTTATTTTCTTATAAAGATGTTGACGTTGTTATTTAAATTTCACTCTTGAGATTATGTTGTACACGTGATGCAATTTTAATAACCTGATAATGGCGTTGATAAAGTTAAAGTATCTTCCTTAAAGTTTTTAAATTTGTTTTTAGATATCATATAAAAATAAATAAAATTACGTGAGTCGTTGTTATAATTACTGATCGCGTATATTTATTTTATATTAAAGTAACCCGTCTTCTGATTTGATGATTATATTCGTTTTCGATGAATTTACCAGTATTTAAAATGTAAACTAGGTGTCGCATAGGTTAAACTTTTAAAAATGAAATAAATGAGTCGCTTATTGAACGTATATAGTAAAAAAAAAATGATACCTATCTTATGCAAATTTATATGTTATTATTTTAAAACAACATATACATTGTATTTTTAAGATATAAAGTTAAAGGGTATAAAGTATAAGGGGGTATTTGTTTATAACCCAAAGTTATTAAAATACTTGGAGGTTTATAATATTACACTTAGCTCTATATAATTTTAAAAATTCAACTACTAAAGTTTTAATAATTACCTCTCTTTTTTTTAAGTTTTGTTTCATGAATTTACACTTATATTTTATGTGTTTTTTATCAACCAAATTCTCACCAAATATATTAAAGTTTGTGTGTCAATTTAATTTTGACTTTTATTAACCGTCGCGTCACGCGATTTTCTTACGTGCGAAATCGAAATTCTCTCTTGACCAATTATTTTTCAATAAAATGAATTGAAAAATCACGAAATGATGTAATTCGCTTTATTATATAAATTCATGTCTGTGATATCATATCATTATCCGAAAAAATATAAAAATCATTACCAACCCCAACAATAAAACTAGTAGCATTTTCAACATCATCTTCTCTAATTACTTCCGACCATTATTTCGACATCCTCAAATCAAATTCCGGCCATCCAAACCAAACACCCTAACTTTGTATTGTTCACTAAAATCAATTAATTAACCAAACACCAATCAAATCCAAACACGCCTAAACTTCATCTTTTTCTGACCCATTTATCTTTCTCAACACCATCAACTATTAAGAAAATTCAAACCCTCAAACCCCAAAAACTGTTAAGTGGTGGTTGGTGGAGGCCTTAGTGGTGGTGACGAGTGGCGACTATTTCCGTGTTGACGGTTCAGATGTTGAGGCGGTGAGGGGTGGTTGTTGTTGGGGAGACGCCGACTCACTTTAAAATACCTTTTTAATGCTAGTCAGATGTCTAAGTTAACATTCAAAGCAACGGAATTATTTGACAAAGTATCAAAGTCGTAACGGGTCAAAACCATAAGAAGAGATCTGGAAAAAAATAAGTTTAGTGACTAAATTTGTGATAACCGACAAGCCACAAGGACTATTTATGTAATTAACTCTTCTAAATTGGTTAAAGTTTTGCGTTCAAAGTTTTAAACTACTTTTTTGTTTTGGTACTTTCCATGTATCAACTCTGTTTCTAGCATTTTGAAAGGCCATACAAATTTATCAAAGAAAGATTCACAAAATCTTTTAGGAATACTAGACTAGTCAAATAGTCTAACATGTGATATGCATAATTAGTTTAGAGCATTCCCAATGTAACGCTTATAACAGCGTTAGAGGCTAAATAACGGCCGTTAGTGGCGTTAGCTCATTGGAGGCTAAGCGTTGGTCGGCGTTAGTCCTGCTGCGTTATATTATATAATGCGTTAGTGGCATTAAATAAATAAATAAATAATTTCAAAAAATTCAAAACCGGTCCTCACAAGCGGCTAGTAGCCGTTAGATTTCAAAAAATTCAAAACCAGGTCCCTAACGGCTAGATTTTACAAAAAAAAAAAAAAAAAAAAAAAAACATTTTTTACCACTATAAATCTTAACTAAAACTCCATTTTTTCACACTTTAATTCAAATTCACAATTTATATACTTCTCACACTTTCATAATTCAAGAATCAAGTTTGTTCGCGATGGATCCGAATGAATTTGGTGATATTCCTCTGTCTTGATCGAGACGAGATGACGAAGAAGACTTAGATTTATGGCGTCCGTCTGATGTCGCTTGATTGGAACAAGAAGAAGGTATTGAATCTCGACATCCTACTCGTGCTCGTAGCCATATATATCGTGAGCGTGAGATTGCGGAAGAGCGTCTGGCGACAATTATTTCGTTGAAGGTTGTAACTATTCAAATCGAATTTCGTAGAAGATTTCGTATGAGTCGAAACTATTCACGCAAATAGTTGAAGGTATTGAATCGTATACTTAGATAATATTCGGATCATTTTACTTTCTTTAGGCAAACAATTGGATTGTCTTGGTCGAATGAGTTTAAGTGCTCTAATGAAGTGTCGTACGTGCCTATACGCCAATTGGCGTCTGACACCTCACCGATGCATTTGATGAATACTTGCAAATGGGTGCGAGTACTTCAAAAGTATGTCTTGATAATTTCAACAAATGCATTATTGATTTGTTTATCTTGAGTATTTAAGAAAACCAACACGGGCCGACTTTCAAAACTTTATCAACAACATGAAGAAAAACATGGTTTCAGGGAATGTTTGGTAGCATTGATTGTATCACGGTGGGAATGGAAAAATTGTCCAATGGCTTGGCAAGGGCATTTTGCTAGGGTGATAAAAAAAATACCCAACAATTATCTTGAAGTTGTTGCTTCTCAAGATTTATGGATCCGCATGCATTTTTGGGATGGAGGGCGAATCTTGATATTAATGTTTTAGATAACTCTCCGTTATTCGACGACATTCTTCCGACAATGCCCAAGAGCACCTTATATGGTCGATGGAACTAGGTATGAGCAGGGTATTACTTGGGCGATGGAATTTATCCACGGTGGGCAACTTTCGTCAAATCCTTCACGGCAACAATGACGAAAAACATCGTGCTTTAAAGGAGACAAGAAAGTGCCGAAAGGATATTGAGCGTGCTTTTGGTGTGCTTCAAGGCTGTTGGGGTATACTACAACAACCAGCGTCAATGGGAAATTGCCACGATCATTAGAATCATGTATTGTTGCATTATTTTGCATAACATGATTATAAAGATCAAAATTTGCATTACGTGACTATAACGAGCTGTGGGTGGATCCGTCGGCAAATTTGAGGCAACGAAGATGGGTCGAAAGATGTGATACTCACGGTCGTAAGCAAAAGAAATACACGACCGACAAGCGCATACCCAACTCAACAGGACCTTATGGAGCATATTTGGCTGAAGAATCTTGAACGACATGGATAACAACAAGAGAGCGATGATGATGAATAAGTATTTGCTATGTTTTGTTATTTTTTTTCGTTGTCATTTCCTTTATGTTGTAACGTTTAATTTGCGGTGTGTTTTTAATTTGAAGTATTTTTTATTTGTTGTAAATTTTTTTTCGATGTATTTTTTTAATTTCGTATTGTAATATGTTTTCAAATTTAATGTTATGTTTAGTTTAATAAATGAAGTGTTTGTTTTAGTTTAGGGGTTGAAATTGAAAATATGAAATGTTAATGATGTTATTGGGATGTTATTATTGTGGGTGTTTTTTGGGAATGTTAAAGGCGATGTGGGCGGCGTGGGCGGTGTTATTAATGTTATGGTGTTATTATTAGGAATGCTCTTAGAATCCAAAATTAGTCTACCGCGTTAGTAACTTAGTATGATATCAGACATCAAAATGTTTCTGAGATAAAAGGACTTTGCATACCTTTGATGCAACTATAAGCGATTACCAATTGAAATTTAAAAAATGTTAATATAAGAAGAAGAAAACCAATATAAGGAAGGGCAAAACCATAAAATAACAACATACTTTCTCTAATTTGCCGAGTTGAAACACTTACTTTTTAGTACCTTACTTCATCAACGTACTTTCAATTTTGATCTGACTTCACCCATATGACTAAAATAAACTTGCATCGTTAGTCCTTTATACTAACGGCCGTTAGCAAATAACTTAAAATTTGGTTTCTTACGTTTTCGTCGGTTTTTACACGTTTTCGTCCGATTTTACACGTTTTCGTCCATTTTTTCACGAATGAAAACCGTTTTTACACGTTTTCTTCGTTTTGAGCGTTTTAATTTGTTTTACAAGTTTTAGTCCATTTTGCGTTTTCATCCGTTTTACACATTTTCGTCTATGTTTGCACGTTTTCGTTTGTTTTAACACATTTTCATCCGTTTTGCGTTTCGTGCTGTTTTACGTTTTCGTCCGTTTTTTGCGTTTTCATGCGTTTTACATGTTTCATGCGTATATAAAACCGTTTTACCCAATTTGTCCATGTTTACACATTTTGTTTGTTTTTGCACGGTTTCGTTTGTTTTGCACGTTTCGTATGTTTTTGCACACTTAGTCCGTTTTGCATTTCGTTCATTTTTGCACATTTCGTCTATTTTATACATTTTCGTCCGTTTTTGCACGTATAAAAACCGTTTTTACACGTTTTCGTTCGGTTTTACATGTATAAAAACCATTTTTACACGTTTTCGTCCATTTGCATCTGTTTTACGTTTCGTCACGCTTTTAATACATTTCGTTCTTTTTACATATAAAAGCGGTTTTTGGCGTATAAAATGGATGAAAACGTGTAAAACAAAGAAAATGTGTAAAACAGACAACGTTAAAACATCTGGCGACGTGCAAACACGGACTAAAACGTGTAAACGGACAAAAACATTTAAAACATATGGCGTGCGAAAATGAAGAAAAACATGAAAAAGCAGGGCGGCGTGTAAAAGGACGGCGTGCAAAAGAGGCGAAAATGTAAATAGGGACGGCGTGCAAAAGCGGACGGCGTGTAAAGCGGACGAAAACATGTAAATGGGCGGCGTGCAATAACGGGTGAAATCGTGCAAAAACGGACGGAAACGTGTAAAAACCGATGAAAACGTAAGAAAATCAAATTTTAAGTTATTTGCTAACGGCTGTTAGTATAAAGGACTAACGATGCAAGTTTATTTTAGTCATATGAGTGAAGTGAGATCAAAATTGAAAATATATTGGTGAAGTAAGGTAATAAAAAAGTAAATGTTTCAACTCGGCAAATTAGAGAAAGTAGGTTGTTATTTTATGGCTTTAATAACTTACTGAAACAATCGTACAACCCTTCCTTCTTATTTCCTCTAATATCACCATTTCTTATGCCGATGACAATAATAGCAAATAATGAAATTATATAAACTAGCCTGGCATTCAAGGACCAAATAACCATTAATATTTTCATTACAAACAGAACACACATACTGGGGAGTACCTTTCTGCCTTCGAACAAATGTTAATGGATGTTTGTGATATGAAACGGTTACCTTGCCCTTGCATATAATGTTTACATAATAATCATTTGACTAATGGGTTACGTGAAAAGAATTTTGCAATCGTGACAATGATAGGCGGGCGTTTCGGGTGCATTTCCTCCTCACAAATATCACAATAGAAATCTTCAGGATGATTTTCAACTGGGGGATACGTCAATGAGATTTCATGTCCTTTGCAATACCTATGAGTAAGGGAGTGTGGCGACCTCATTGCACAACACATGCATAGTTGGAAGTCACAAGCCTCACAAGCATAATTTATTATATCATCGAGTAGAATAGTGTACATGCCTTACATAGTTGTTTGGGATCTATAAGTTGGACAAGAGGATGGTTGTGGGATTAGTGTTTGATGATTTTGGGTAAAAGCGCAATTTACACAAAAGCGAGAACTTGCAATTAGATTACATTTGTATGCAAAGTGTTGCCCAAGCAAAAACAACCACGCATTTAAAATAGTGTTCATCTCTAATGTGTTTACCAAGTTAAGGAATGATCAAGGTGAAGTTGATGTTGTAATATTCGGAATAAGCTAATGAAGAGTAACATGACCAATGTTGACTTAATTTGACTTTTTTAGAAAATTGCAAAGCAGACGGAAACTCTACCAATTCACTTTAATAACATTGAGATAACTTAACTAAACTAACTTGATTAATCAAAACAGATTTAAACTTGATATTGTAACAAGAACAAAAATGGCGGGAAAACTAGATAAGCAGGAAACCGAGAATTGATGAAAAAGAACTTCTAAATTAAACTATAATTAACTTGTATAAGACAAATAACTTGAAACCCAGAAAGATTGTGCATTCAAAATTAGAAACGATTACAAGAAAATTAAAAGAAATGTCTAAAACAAGTGACAACTTTTCTCTTCTCGTCTTCTTCCTCTTTATATGCCTCAGGTGAGTGTCTCTCTCCTCTTCGGCCATTGGATTGGTCAAAATGATCCCGACCTTTGATTTTCACTTTTGGCGCCAAATTTTACCGCTTAATCTTTGATTAGAGTGTTAGGTTTACTAAGCATTAAATGCTTCTTGGAGGTAGTGGAGGATGAGGGACATGGAGAGTGAAGATTAGCCTGAGGTGAGGGTGTCCGAATTTGCGGCGTGAGTGGGAGAAAGAGGTGAAGTGGAGGAAAAAGGAGTTGGGGTTGACCGAGAGGTTGACCGGGTTTTATTAATAGACAAAGGGTTCAATTAGGGGGTTCAGGTATTTTGACAGGGGTTCAAGGCTGGTTTGGATTTTGTATTAATAACAAGGACCATTTTTGTAATTCACCAATTCTTGAGGGACCAAAAATGTAATTTTGCAAAGGTTATTATAAGGACTATTTTTGACAAGTTTAATTTACCCAAGGACCAAAAATAATAATTTTCAAATTAAAAATGTCCCGGGGTAATTTCTGTCAATCTTTGAAACTTCAAGGACTAAAGTCGTCATTTTGCAAAACTCGAACTTTATAAGAGTAATTTTGACAACTTGAAAATCCGAGGGTCTTTTATGAAAAATTAACATGTCTTGAATAACGGCACGGGCACGGATTTGTGGAGAGTGTATGAACATCCATATTGGAAACTTGACTATAATATGGAAGCGAGAGGGTCTTACACCCATAGCATACTTCAATAAGATCACGAGAGAGTCTATTTCGTGCTTGTTGTTACCTTGGGATTCTTTATTAAGGATTAATAGATGATCCGGATGGCTCAATGGTTAATCTCATATGTTTCATTATCATCAAGAATTACCTTTCCGAATATAGCGACTTGATTGGATCGATAAATGAGTATGACATGGGAAAATCGGTAAATTCTTATCATGTTCTTGGTTACAACAGAGATACCTTGATCGTCTCGCAAATTACATATTGAGTTTAGATGTGGAATTTCACAACAAGAAAAATAAAAACAAAAGCAGAGAAGTGTTTGACCTTGGAGGTGGAGCATTTAAAGCACACTTAATGTGGGCAAAGTATCTACAATTTGCACAATGATCTGACCGGTCGTTTAGTAGGATGTATCTTTCGCAAAATTCGCAAAAATATTGAAAATTATAGAAATTGTCCGGAAGCAAATGGACAAGAACAAGTGGGTGTTTTGGGTTAGATTGATGGTGGGAGCTAAGGAAGCACAAGTTTTCTGAATCCAAAAGTCACAACTATCACATTGGTAGAAAAAGTCTTCATCCTTGGTATGACAAGCATCACAAAGGAATGAAGCAGGTCTCAACTGGAGTGTTAACATATGTTGCGGGTGACCTTTATGTTTCAGTTTGATTGATGCTTCCTCTTTGGATACAACAGCAACACCACACTTTGTACATGCATCAAAATCACACTCTGAATTTGAGCAGCGGTAGCTGACGCCTCTTGATAGGCCTATCGTACGACAAACATCACAGTTCCATTCATTCCAATGGCAGACACTGAGGGTAAGAAGATGGAAAGGATGAAAATGGTGATTGATAGTGGGTGGTAGCTCTGCACATGTCTTATGCAGAAAGTAACCACACTCAATGCATCCGTATGCACAGCCATCCGATATCGTTATCAGTTCTCAACAACCCATGCAATCTACTACACCTTTCTTCTCATTATCACCAACAACACCTAAAACCGTCTCCCAGTTTTTGATTAACTTCAATGGATGCTTTTCATGACTGAAATGATTAATCTCTCCCATTTACTCACTCACTCACCAAGAAAAGTCTTATTTATCAATAAAAAATGACTTTAACGCAGCATTAGAAAAACTCTGTAAGTGGTTTTCATTTTATAGATAAGTTTCAAGCATGTGGTTCGATAGTCTCATTTTCTTGATGCAACTTGATTTTGGAATGTTGCACAAAGACATTAACTCTTGGAATTTTAACATTAATAGCTTGTCAGCTTTTGTTTCTATTATACAAAAAATTCGAGGAAAGTATATTTGGATACAAACAAAAATTACAAGCCTACGCGTTTTGTGGGTGGGAAAGCATGTGTTTTTGAATGAAAACGATCTCTTCATTTGAGTCTCACCACTCCCACTACAACGAAGAGTGTAGTGGTGTGATGGCGAGGTTCGAAGAGCTTGAGTCACAACAAAGAGATAAATTGTAGGCCCAAGCCCAGTTTGTGGGCTTCAGGTTTATTAGAATTTAATATCTCTCATTTAATTTAATATCGGAGCAAATCTGATCCTTAAACCTATGCAGCTAAACTGAGTCGTCTCTTATATGTCACTTCATCAAACCCTAGTTACGTAATTGTTATTATAAGTAGTGTTCACTAATAAACATAACCACAAGATTTACAATGTCTAACACAAATGTCCACCATATCATCTATTACACTGAATTGTGTATAATTTCGTCCAACCCATGTTCCATTTTCATCCATCTTCCACATCTCCAAAACGTCACTAAGTATATCATACCAAGATTTTCAAGTCACTAATCGTCAAACCTTAACGATATTGTCGCAACACAACCTCCCCGGCAACGACGCCAAAATATCAAATCGAAATTCTGAAATCCTACTATAATATCATTTTCTTAATATTTTTTGTAATATCATTCATATCTACAAATTATTATACATCTTTTTACACAATTATATGAATGTTTTTGAAAATGTTTCTAAGCTCGATTTTGTGTGAATCTTGGTGGAAAAAGAAGAAGTGGTACACGAGCCACTACAAGATCCCACCTTATTCTCAAACATAGTGGCCCGGTTGATTGGAACTCCTTTAAGCTCATCCTGCAACTCATTCTGGCGGTCACAATCCCTGCATTCACTAAGAATATTTATGTAAATGGAAAGAATCGGATTAAATCTTTAAGATATTATTTTTAAGATCAGAATTTTATAAGAGGTTTTAATATTGTGTATGTCTTTTTATGTAAATGGAATGTCCTATGGCACCACGTCACTCTAAAAGGAAACACAGGAAATCTAACAAAAGATGTCCCGTGTCAAAACATCTCATCTTAAAGATCAAACGACTAAAAATATTTGCAATTATGATTGTTACTCTTTTCACCCATCCATAAAAACACCCTTATGACCGTTACAATTTGACTCACTACAAACAGGAATTTAAAATAAATTCCATAAATCATATCTCAAACCATAAACTTAAACCAAAGGTAAAACATCCACATTATCAAAACTACTTATGTTTAAAAGGTAAAAAGTCTAACAACATTATTATCATTCTTTAATTCACGTAGACCAAACCCGAAATGAAAATCTTCCAAGGTTACAACTGCAAAATGTCAAAAAACCGGGATGGTGGAAGATTTTATCTATACTGCTATATAAAGTATTTAAGTTGGTCTTCACAAAAATTAAGATAAGGAGCTCCAAAAGAATTGAGCTCTAACAAACTAAAATAAAGAGCTCTAATAATAGAGTGACACATGTCACTTCTTAACTAACTAATCATCTTTATTTTTAAATTTAAATATCTTTTAATTCGTTTAATTTTTTATGATCTAATTTCACTATATTTTTTAAAATTTTGTGTAAACATTCATTTTGATATATTTTTATGAATTTTTAATTTTTACATTTTTAGGTTTATTTTATTTTGATTCAAATTTTTATAACTTTACCCTTTATTTCAAATCAATACAAACTTTACTTATCAAAATCATTTACTTTTGGAAAGCGTTTGACGGAAAAAATTTGTGAAGGTCTTTTTATATGCGGAATAATAATGTCACGGGAAAGATACGGAAACCCAAACAAACACATACAACTAACACATATACATTTGGAGTGTTGTGAAATGAATTCACTAAGCGGATAGGGAATTGCGAGGAGAGTTGGGTTAGCAATTCATTTACTATATTTATTATATAACTATATTTATCACCGCTGCGCGGGTATCCAACTAGTATTTATTAAATAGATTACAATTGAAAAACATCTTACATCAAACAAAGCAATCCTTTACCAGCTACACAAATGGAAAAAAATCTTACACCAGATACAAGTTGTGCTTTATGTTCGATTTGGCTTAACAATTTACACGACTTAGCTTACGACATAGACGACATACTTGATGAAATGGTTACCGAAGCTTTGGGGCGTCAGTTAAACCTTGAATCACATGCTATATCGTCTATGTCGCAGGCTAAATCGTGTTTGATAGCCCAAGCAACAGATCAAACTCCAACGACCGTCGTACTCCTAACAGAACCTTGTCTACTAAATGTTTAAATGTAAAAATATAAATAAATGTAGAAGTCTAAAGGTAGCACAAGCTAATAATATAACTTGCAACACAGAACCAGTCTACTTCAAATTCATCTAGGCAACAAATAGCACTAACATCACTATCAAATAAGCGTATTAGCGACTCTAAAAAAGTTGCCATATATCTCTTAACAGTAAGAACATCATACAAACAAACGTTATTATATAAGAACTGTAGAAACATCTGAATGCATAAATCTGAGTAGTAACAAATAAATGCCAGAATCTCAGTTAAGTATTTATATTGGCAACGTACAGCACTAAATATACTACTAAAAAGCATATTAGCGACTCTAAATTGTTGCCATAACTATTTCAATAAAAGGGTATTTGAGAAAATAAAAAAATAGGCTCGGGAAAATGTAAAACTCATCAAATTAGCTATAAGCTTTCGAGTTTGATGGTATGTTTGTTTTGGTCATCATAGCCTATCTGACTAAAAGCAATTTTAAAAGACGGTAAATAAAAGAAAAAAACAATGATAGATGCAAACTTACATAGCACATACCAAATAAACGGAACAAGGTAATGAGATGAAGGTGATTGTTAAAGATTGTGTTTATATAGCGGTGATGAAACCCTAATTCATTATTTACAAAGGCCCATGATGCATAAAGTATTGGTAGGCCCAAATTAGTTATGGTCATTTGATGATTGTATTTGATAAAATCTAGAACTAAAGTTATTACTCGAGACTACCCAGCAATGACCCTTACTGCGATCATTCTTTATGTCACTTTTAGTTTTTTTTCTCCTGCGATATACAGCCGACCTTTTAAGCAGAGTAAAAAGGCTGACATTTATTATTCTTCGTTTTCAAAAAAGCCCATCTTTTTTACACTATATATAAAATTATGTACAAAATAAAATAAATGGGGTATTTATATGGTTAAAAGCAAGGTTTTCAAGATCGGATTCTACCCATGATCGTTTCGTCTTTGCAAGATCGTAAGATAGAATCGGGATATTAAGATCCTACTCTTATGTTATTTCTTAATAATTTTTATAATATTATACAAATCTACAAATTATTATACCTTATAAGCATAAAATATTATGAATATTTCATAGAAATGTTGTCCTAAATTATGATAATGAAATGTTAAAAGAGATTAACATGTTGTTTTTTGAATTCTACAATAAAAATAACCCATAAATTTGTAGTTTTTTAGTTTCTAAACCGAGAAAAGTAAGATCGGATCATCGTAACTTGACACTACGAGTTTCGATAGGATCTTTGATTATTACGACGTAGTCATTTATTGAGTTTACGAGACTTACGGATTACAGGCGTAACTATTCTTCTGATTCGACGTAATCATCACACCGTGACTTGATATTCGAAGATATTTAAGTTACGGTGTAACCACAATATTAGGTTACGTCGTAGCGTGATCGACCTATAAATACAAGCCCTAAAATCGCATTATTCATCATTCACTCACAACACAAAGGCGAGAGAAGAGGGTTCCAAAGCGGATCATACTCAACATACGGAGCTATTTCCAGGAGAAATCACACCATATCATCGATAAGCTTTAGCGATTTCTATTTCATTACACTTTAATTCATGTCTTCATTCATTATGTTAAACATTGAATTGATTATGTGTTTTAATATGATTAGCTAAGCACCTTTAGTGCTAACCTAGTTATGATTCCTTGATTGTGGTGTTTATGTTTCGCACTTCTATTATTGTTTCTAGTGTATGCATGCATAGTTAGTTGGTAGTTACCCTAGATTCGGTAGTTTTAAGTTGCGGTCGTATTTACTTGGGAGAATTGACCAAAGCACTATAGGGAAGTAGGTAGAGAGGGTTGATAAGAATTGATCAAAGGACTATCAATCCTCTTGTGCGAATGACCAAAGGATCACCGTTCGGAAGGAGGAACTTAATAAGTTAGGGATGTGTGTCTAAGATGCTAGCGCTTGGGCACACATTGTTTGAATCTTGCATGTAGGGTACTTAATGACTTAGCATAGGTTGCTAGAGATCCCCGTCACCCCAAGGGTAAGCCTTTGATTTGGTATGAACCTTTGTCTAATAGTCTATGACTAATTGACCAAAGGGTCTAGTAATTAAACCCCCACTTGAAGCAATAGGACGTAATTAGAAAACATAGACATAACATGATAGGATGAATAATTAGGTTAGCAAACTTTCTCTAATTGTTCACAACCTCATTTAATTTCCACATTTTATTTCTCATTCTTTAGTTTAATTAATCTTTCAAACATTAATCTTTTAAAAATCGTGACACTATACTTAAATAGAATCCAAAACTACACACTTAGGAGCGACCTCGGCTTTACCACTTTCTATACTACGCACGACCGGGTTCATTGCTCGTTAGTCTGATAGCCAATAGGTAAGCGAGACCTTATAAATTTAAATCACGGTCGAAAATCTTGCATCGAATTTTGGCGCTTATATATGGAGATATTAGGAATTTGTTTAAGTCTTTTTGTTGATTTATTCTTTTTTTTTTGTGTTTCTCACGATCTACTTTCGATTTCGGATATAATGGCGGTTGTGGACATCAACAACCTCACTTTCGAGAATACCTTGCAATGACTCGGGATGAGCAAGGGTCGGGGGCTTGTTAGGCCGGCTATTGGAGCATATATACAATTCGAGATAAAGTCACAATTCATGAGGGGCTACGAGCAAATCCCTTTTACGGAAGCATTACCGATGATGCTTACGAGCATGTGGAAAATGTGGAGTACATTGTTAGCCTCTTTAGTATTCCGGTGTCTCGAATGATCTTTGTTATGCTCAGTGTTTCCTATGACACTCCTTTGAAGTCGCAAGAAGATGGATCGATAGATTGCCCGCCTTGAGCGGTTGATACATGGGCTCTCCAAGAGATATTTCATTCAAATGTTATCCTCCTTCAAGGACGGCAAAACAACTCGAGGAGACCCATAACTTTAGACAAGAAGGTGATGAGACGTTGTACCAAGCTTGGGAAAGATACAACGATCTCCTTTACAAATGCCCTACTCATGACCTTACTTGACCGAGAAAAGGTCAATATCTTCTACAAAGGCATCAACATTGCTACAAGACGGATGCTTTCACTCGGGGCCGATCCCGAGATGCCCCTACTCTATCCATTAAAGTTATCCAAAATATGGTGACCACTCTCAAAAGTGGCACGAAGAAGGAGCGAGAGAAGTATGGTTGGAAACTTGGATGACATTGTAGTCATTACAAATAAAATTGAAAACCTTGGTAGGGACATGAAAAACTAAAGCAGAATGTGCATGCTATTCAAGTAGGATGTGATACATGTAGAGGAGCTCACCTAGCCAAGGATTGCCCTTTAAAAGCGACGACCGGCGGTCGAAGAGGTCAAGTATGGAGATGATAGACCCTTCCAAGGAATAACGATGGGGTTAGATATCGTGACGGACTCCCGGATATTACTCGGGGAGATAAGCGAGCTCCTTTGTGGAAAGGAAATCTACATGAAGAATCAATAAATAAATACTTGAAAGAAGGCCAAGTGGCGGAATCGATAGGGATAATTTGTTTAAAAGTTTTCAAGTAGGAACAAAGGCTAATCTTTAAGCCCATGACGAGACTCTTAATACAAATAATCCGTAAAAAGTTTATTTATATTTCTGATCTTCTAATGTTTTGTCGATAACAAGCGTAAAATCATTTTAGCAAAACAAATAAAATAAGTAAATGTTTGAGCCAATAGTTTACTAATACACTTATATTTTCATATAAAACACTAAATAAGTAATAGTGTTTACATCTTATAAGAAATACATATGTATAACAACTAGTGTTTACATAATATGAAAATGTGTATATATTGTAATGGGTAAAAATCTAAGTACTTGACTCATTGACTAGATACATTGAATATTGTTAGGTAAAACCAAAGTTCATGACCCATACCCATGGAGCTTGATCCATAACACATGACCCATTGTATGACATCATGCATGAAGTCATGTTGGGTATTATCCATGATCCATGACCAAATGTCTAGATACATTGCATCTTGTATAACCCATGATTCATAACCCATAACCCATAACCGGTTTGCAACCCAAAATCCGGGCTTGGTGACCAGTTGCCGGATCCCTTGGATTACTAGCGGATCCCGGAGAGGATCCATGGGGCAGGGAACAATAGAAAATCGTACATAAATAGTGAGCCATTTCTCTTGCAACTCACCCTTTACACACTACTCTCTATATTGTAAACTCTCTAACCTCGGATCCAAAGGATCTTTCTATGTAGTTTTTGTGTTTGTGTGATTCTCTAGGTTCCTCTTAAAGGCGAGATCACCACCTCTTTAAGTCGAGCAAGCTCAAGTCCATGAGTTACTAAGCTTCGTCATCATCAAGACTCTTGAAGTTATCTTGTTGATAGTTCTTTCCTCCCTCCTTAAAAGTGTTATGTTGAAGGCATTAGTGAAAGGTGCCAAAGAGTAAAGTCGAAGGCATTAGTGAAAGGTGCCACAACGTCGTGTCGAAGGCATTAGTGAAAGGTGCCAAGGGTACATTCGATATGGTGCATCGATGTACAAGATAGATAGGTTGGGTTAAAGGATATTGATATCCTTATGATGTTGTAATAAGGGTGTGTCTCCTTTGGGATAGTCATGTATTGGTGTAGTGTTGGGTAATAGTTCCTCCTTTGTAATGGAACCCGGTATCTAGCCTTATGCGGATAAAGTGTAGGCGACGTTGTGATAGGTTTGGTTCCACCTCGTGGAAGAACCCGGTGTCTAACCTTGTCTACGGATAAATAGTAGCGGCGTTGTGAAGGCTTCTCCGCCACATTAAGGAGCTTGTGTTGTGTAGTGCTTACAAACTCGGCGGGGAACTCGGGGGTGGAGTAAGGCAAGGAAGGTGTCCTTGTAGCCGAACCACTATAAATACTCATGTTGTGGTTTTGTGTTTCTTACTCTTTATCGTTGCATTACTTATATAGTGTAAGGTTATTTTCGGAACCAAGAAAAGGTCGAAGCTGCGAGAACCGATCCGAGCCATCTATTTTTCAATCAATGGCTACAAATAAAGGTGGCATAAATGTAATAAATGAAACTTTAGATATTATTTTGTAAAGGATGGAGGGTTAATATAGTAATTTTGTTTTATTTTTTTCATTAACCGTCCTATTTTATTAATGAACCTCAATAAAATCTTTCATATTCGAGTTTATCTCTCTCTCTCCACGGAAAAACCTAGCCGCCTCTTTTGTTGTTCTTATGGATCTCATCGTCACCATGTTTTTACACTTGTTCTCCGTAGATTATTCATGTTAAATCGTACATGACATATTCTTTTCTCTTGATCGTAAATATGATCATGATGTTGATGGTTTCGCTTCTACAATCCGGATCGAGCATATGTAATCAAATATGATGGATTTTAATGTTGTCGATCTCTTGTATCATCATGTCAACAACACGTAAGTTTTCGATTCCGTTTGGGTTTTTAATTTGAAAGCGACACATATTCAGATCTTAAATTACTTTAGATAAAGATGATCTTAAATTACTTTTAGATAAAGATGATGTTGATGAAAAGCGACACATATTCGGATCTTAAATTACTTTTGAAAGCGACATATATTCGGATCTTAAATTAATTTAGAAACGACACATATTCGGATATCTTGTATCATGATGTTGAAAACTACACATATTCAATTAATATACATGTTTATTGAATTATGAGTGCAGGTGAAGTTTCGTTACAGGAGGAAAGCGAGATAAAGATGATGTTGATGATGCCGACACAGCAACAAGAGAAGCAAAGGAAGAGATAGGTCTTGATCCTTCGCTAGTAAATGTTGTCGCCTTCTGCGAGGCTTTTTTGTCTAAGGTATGTCATCATGTCTTTTTGCTCTCACATTCTTATGCTTTTATTCATCCGGTCAAGTGAAGATAAAATCGAGAGTTAATCGGTAAACATGGTGCGAGTAAATTCATAATTTTCTTTTACTTCTCTTAAGGTCAATGTTTTCGATGTCTAGTCCAATATTTTTGGATATTAGTCGTAATAATTTAATAAATTTGTAATAATATAATAGTTATAATTTTCTTTTACCTATTTTCGATGCGTGACTTTCAACCCATTTGACCATGCTTATAAAAAAGAACTTGAGACTTGTCGATGTGCTTTGTAGATTCATGCTTATTAATGTAAGGTGGATGTTGTTATCTGAGCTTGTCTTTGCCATATTGTCAAAGTTTCTAATCAAAAGTAAATGTGCATATGTGTTATAATTGTTTGTATGTGTTTCATGGGGTGTGCATATGTGTTTTAAGAGGATGCATATTTGTTTTATGGTTAGTATAAATTGATTTACATGTGTTTTAAGGGGAATGCATATTTGTTTTGGGGGATGCATACTTGTTTTATGATGGGTATAAATTTAATGAAAATACATGTGCAATGGTTGAGAATACATGTGCACAAAACATGTTTAGGTATTGAGTTTACTTGTTGGTTTCGTTTTAATTTAGGATGTTATTATGGTTTATAATAAATGCGAATGCCTTGAAAGGATTTATATGTAGTCAAACATATATACTATTTATCATTTATCAAGATCATACCATTAGATGTGCCTAACAACATATTGTAACTATATTTATATTGAAAAATCAAGAAAACTTGTCTAGTAGAGAAGAACAATGACGTCTACAACAAAACACATGTATACGAAAGTACTTGTGCCTGATGGAAAAAATTGTGAACATGCACCACTACGAAGAACACTTGTCTATTGGAGAACAACTTTGTGAACGAACAAGACACATGTGAGCGAAGATACATTTGCTCAACAAGAAAATACATGTGCACAATAGGAAAATACATGTGCTGTGACAGAAAATACACCATGTACACGAATGCATAGTTGAATCTCAACTATACATTCTCTTTTTTCTATTTGCAATTAAAGGAAATGTAATATAGGAGTGTAGATTTTTGGGATTTTTGCTAAAGTTTGTATTATCTCTTTTTGTTAAAAGAATGAAAATGTGTATGTGTTAAAAAAATGCTTATAGAAATTTACATGTAAATATATACATGTGCAATTAGAAGCAATTGAGCTCTAAAAACATATGAAAATTTACATTATAAAAGAGCACATGTAAAATTATATTATTTAAAAGAAACACATGTGCACCTTGACTTATATAGAAAACACATATGCATCTTACCTTTTGAAATCATGAGAAAAAAAAAATCCTATAATTTAGGAATTAAAAAAACGGTTTTTATTAAAAAAAAATCAAAAAGAAAACAAAAAATGTATTTTTACTATTGTGCCCTTTTGAATTAAATAATAAAAATAAATATTTAAAAAAATCTGATTGGTTGAAATTTGGTTCAGGGTTCTCGACCTTTTCTTGGTTACGAAAAGAACCCTTCCCTACTATATATATATATATATATATATATATATATATATATATATATATATATATATATATATATATATATATATATATATATATATATATATATATATATATATATAGTGTTGGAAAACCAGCGATGCAATGGGATTGTAAGGGCGTGCTTTGCTGCGACACTTAAACCTCGAGGGGCTGTTTTGCCAAGTTGCGAAAGATTATTAATGCTAAAGGACTTACTTTGAAACGACACTTGAACCTCGGGGCTGTTTACGCCAACTTGGCAAAGTTTGCATTAAATGCAAGGTTTGTTACAAAACCATGTCGCTTTTAGTATATATATATATATATATATATATATATATATATATATATATATATATATATATATATATATATATATATATATATGCATATCTATCATAATCCAACACACACATTAAATAGATTGACATAAGTTGATCTAAATATTTTAAAAGCAGTTTTAATCGCTAAAACTATTCACCCCCATTCTAGTTTTCCACAATTGGTACGAGCTTCGTTACCAAGTTTCTTAGAGTATATTGTACTTTAAAAACTTGATACGATCCGTGTATGTTTGAAAACTATAAAGAAGGAAATTTCTTAAAACAAAGGTCATGTTTTTAGAAATCATTTTATTTTAAATGTTGGATAGTGATAGATTATTCTAACAATTTCTCGTTAAGAAATCTTCTTGCTAGGACTCTTCCAAAGACTTCATTTCTATCCAAAGAAAAATGAAGCCAACACCCAGGAAGAACTCAAAAGTAATGTCAACCTACTTCTACTAAGTACAATGAATTACTTTAAAAGCTCATAAAGTATTTCGGGTCTATGGTGTAACACCCCAAAATGGCTCAGAGGAAGCACACAAGTATTGGGGTGCTACTAAATTGATACCACAACATAAGCCTATAACAACTGATTTTCATAAGGAAACTTTTATTCAATTTTAAAACAATGTTTACGTTATTGATTTGTGCGAAAAATGGCCCATTATAAAAGTGTAGTCCCAATACATAAATCAGAATCGTCTATGACCATGCCATGCATTTGCCTTGCGCCTCCAAAGATAAGCTATCACCTCAAAACCTGAAAATACATGCTAAAAGGTGTCAACACAAGGTTGGTGAGTTCATAGATTTTAATTTGTAAAAGTTTTTATGGACCACAAGATTTAGTATTTAATTCATTTCATTATGTGACCAGTTCACTCGGTCATGTTACCGATTCACTGGTCATGTTACAGTTCACTCGGCAATGTGACCCATTCATTCGGTCATGTATGTACATAGCAATGCGACCCGATTCAATCGGTCATGTGACCCGATTCACTCGATCATGCGAGCATAATAGTTTCAAGTACTTGTGTCCATATGTAAAAGCAAGCATTAACTTTACACTAGAATGAATTTAAGTAATCAAGTAATTGGCAAGTAAACACATAATACATTCAGTCAATCAACATAGTTTGAGTAAACCGTTCACTTGTTCAGGTAAAATAAGCATTTAGTTTAAATTTAAATATCTTTTAATTCGTTTAATTTTTATGATCTAATTTCACTATATTTTTAAAATTTTGTGTAAACATTCATTTTGATATATTTTATGAATTTTTAATTTTTACATTTTAGGTTTATTTTATTTTGATTCAAATTTTATAACTTTACCCTTTATTTCAAATCAATACAAACTTTACTTATCAAAATCATTTACTTTTGGGAAAGCGTTTGACGGGAAAAAATTTGTGAAGGTCTTTTTATATGCGGGAATAATAATGTCACGGGAAAGATACGGAAAACCAAACAAACACATACAACTAACACATATACATTTGGAGTGTTGTGAAATGAATTCACTAAGCGGGTAGGGAATTGCGAGGAGAGTTGGGTTAGCAATTCATTTACTATATTTATTATATAACTATATTTATCACGCATTGCTGGTATCCAACTAGTATTTATTAAATAGATTACAATTGAAAAACATCTTACATCAAACAAAGCAATCCTTTACGACTACACAAATGGAAAAAATCTTACACCAGATACAAGTTGTGCTTTATGTTCGATTTGGCTTAACAATTTACACGACTTAGCTTACGACATAGACGACATACTTGATGAAATGGTTACCGAAGCTTTGGGGCGTCAGTTAAACCTTGAATCACATGCTATATCGTCTATGTCGCAGGCTAAATCGTGTTTGATAGCCCAAGCAACAGATCAAACTCCAACGACCGTCGTACTCCTAACAGAACCTTGTCTACTAAATGTTTAAATGTAAAAATATAAATAAATGTAGAAGTCTAAAGGTAGCACAAGCTAATAATATAACTTGCAACACGTAACCGTCTACTTCAAATTCATCTAGGCAACAAATAGCACTAACATCACTATCAAATAAGCGATTAGCGACTCTAAAAAGTTGCCATATATCTCTTAACAAGAAGAACATCATACAAACAAACGTTATTATATAAGAACGTAGAAACATCCGAATGCATAAATCGAGTAGTAACAAATAAATGCGAGAATCTCGTTAAGTATTTATATTACAACGTCTGACACTAAATATACTACTAAAAAGCATATTAGCGACTCTAAATTGTTGCCATAACTATTTCAATAAAAGGGTATTTGAGAAAATAAAAAATAGGCTCGGAAAATGTAAAACTCATCAAATTAGCTATAAGCTTTCGAGTTTGATGGTATGTTTGTTTTGGTCATCATAGCCTATCTGACTAAAGCAATTTTAAAAGACAGTAAATAAAAAGAAAAAAACAATGATAGATGCAAACTTACATAAGCACATACCAAATAAACGGAACAAGGTAATGAGATGAAGGTGATTGTTAAAGATTGTGTTTATATAGCGACTGATGAAACCCTAATTCATTATTTACAAAGGCCCATGATGCATAAAGTATTGGGCCGGCCCAGATTAGTTATGGTCATTTGATGATTGTATTTGATAAAATCTAGAACTAAAGTTATTACTCGAGACTACCCAAAGAATGACCCTACTGCGATCATTCTTTATGTCACTTTTAGTTTTTTTTCTCCTGCGATATCAAATTGACCTTTTAAGCAGAGTAAAAAGGCTGACATTTATTATTCTTCGTTTTCAAAAAAGCCCATCTTTTTTACACTATATATAAAATTATGTACAAAATAAAATAAATGGGGTATTTATATGGTTAAAAGCAAGGTTTTCAAGATCGGGATTCTACCCATGATCGTTTTCGTCTTTGCAAGATCGTAAGATAGAATCGGGATATTAAGATCCTACTCTTATGTTATTTCTTAATAATTTTTATAATATTATACAAATCTACAAATTATTATACCTTATAAGCATAAAATATTATGAATATTTCATAGAAATGTTGTCCTAAATTATGATAATGAAATGTTAAAAGAGATTAACATGTTGTTTTTTGAATTCTACAATAAAAATAACCCATAAATTTGTAGTTTTTTAGTTTCTAAACCGAGAAAAGTAAGATCGGATCATCGTAACCAGCACTACGAGAGTTCTGATAGGATCTTTGATTATTACGACGTAGTCATTTATTGAGTTTACGACGGAGCTTACGGAATTACGGCGTAACTATTCTTACGGTTACGACGTAATCATCACACCGTGACTTGATATTCGAAGATATTTAAGTTACGGTGTAACCACATTATTAGGTTACGTCGTAACTGTGATCGGGCCTATAAATACAAGCCCTAAAATCTGCATTATTCATCATTCACTCACAACACAAAGGCAGAGAAGAGGGTTCCAAAGGCAGATCATACTCAGCATACGGAGCTATTTCCAAGGAGAAATCACACCATATCATCGATAAGCTTTAGCGATTTCTATTTCATTACACTTTAATTCATGTCTTCATTCATTATGTTAAACATTGAATTGATTATGTGTTTTAATATGATTAGCTAAGCACCTTTAGTGCTAACCTAGTTATGATTCCTTGATTGTGGTGTTTATGTTTTCGCACTTCTATTATTGTTTCTAGTGTATGCATGCATAGTTCGTTGGTAGTTACCCTAGATTCGGTAGTTTTAAGTTGCGGTCGTATTTACTTGCTTAGGAGAATTGACCAAAGCACTATAGGGAAGTAGGTAGAGAGGGTTGATAAGAATTGATCAAAGGACTATCAATCCCTCTTGTGCGAATTGACCAAAGGATCACCGTTCGGAAGGAGGAACTTAATAAGTTAGGGATGTGTGTCTAAGATGCTAGCGCCCGGGCACACATTGTTTCGAATCTTGCATGTAGGGTACTTAATGACTTAGCATAGGTTGCTAGAGATCCCGTCACCCCAAAGGGTAAGCCTTTGATTTGGTATGAACCTTTGTCTAATAGTCTATGATTGATTGACCAAAGGAGTCTAGCGAATTAAACCCCCACTTGAAGCAATAGGACGTAATTAGAAAACATAGACATAACATGATAGGATGAATAATTAGGTTAGCAAACTTTCTCTAATTGTTCACAACCTCATTTAATTTCCACATTTTATTTCTCATTCTTTAGTTTAATTAATCTTTCAAACATTAATCTTTTAAAAATCGTGACACTATACTTAAATAGAATCCAAAACTACACAAAGATTGGGAATGACCTCGGCTTTACCACTTTCTATACTACGCACGACCGGGTTCACTGCTCGTTAGTGCAATAGCCAATAGGTAGACGAGACCTTATAAATTTAAATCCTGGTCGAAAATCTTGCATCAGAATTTTGGCGCCGCTGCCATGGAGATATTAGGAATTTGTTTAAGTCTTTTTTGTTGATTTATTTTTTTTTTTGTGTTTCTCACGATCTACTTTCAGTTTCAGATATAATGGCAGTTGTGGACATCAACAACCTCACTTTCGAGGAATACCTTGCAATGACTCGGGATGAGCAAGGGTCGGGGCTTGTTAGGCCGGCTATTGGAGCATATATACAATTCGAGATAAAGTCACAATTCATGAGGGAGCTACGAGCAAATCCCTTTTCTGGAAGCATTACCGATGATGCTTACGAGCATGTGGAAAATGTGGAGTACATTGTTAGCCTCTTTAGTATTCCAGGTGTCTCGAATGATGCTGTTATGCTCCGAGTGTTTCCTATGACACTCACTGAAGTCGCAAGAAGATGGATCGATAGATTGCCCGCCAGGGCAGTTGATACATGGGCTCTCCTCAAGAGATATTTCATTCAAAATGTTATCCTCCTTCAAGGACGGCAAAACAACTCGAGGAGACCCATAACTTTAGACAAGAAGGTGATGAGACGTTGTACCAAGCTTGGGAAAGATACAACGATCTCCTTTACAAATGCCCTACTCATGACCTTAACAGCCAGCAAAAGGTCAATATCTTCTACAAAGGCATCAACATTGCTACAAGACAGATGCTCGACTCACAGGGGCCGATCCCTGAGATGCCCCCTACTCTATCCATTAAAGTTATCCAAAATATGGCTGACCACTCTCAAAAGTGGCACGAAGAAGGGAGCAGTAGAAGTATGGTTGGAAACTTGGATGACATTGTAGTCATTACAAATAAAATTGAAAACCTTGGTAGGGACATGAAAAAACTAAAACAGAATGTGCATGCTATTCAAGTAGGATGTGATACATGTAGAGGAGCTCACCTAGCCAAGGATTGCCCTTTAAAAACGACGACCGACAGGTCAAAGAGGTCAAGTATGGAGATGATAGACCCTTCCAAGGAATAACAGTGGGGTTAGATATCGTGACGGACTCCCCGGATATTACTCGAGGGGAGATAACCGAGCTCCTTTTGTGGAAAGGAAATCTACACTTGAAGAATCAATAAATAAATACTTGAAAGAAGACGCCAAGTGGCAGACCGATAGGGATAATTTGTTTAAAAGTTTTCAAGTAGGAACAAAGGCTAATCTTTAAGCCCATGACGAGACTCTTAATACAAATAATCCGTAAAAAAGTTTATTTATATTTTACGATCTTCTAATGTTTTGTCGATAACAAACGTAAAATCATTTTAGCAAAACAAATAAAATAAGTAAATGTTTGAGCCAATAGTTTACTAATACACTTATATTTTCATATAAAACACTAAATAAGTAATAGTGTTTACATCTTATAAGAAATACATATGTATAACAACTAGTGTTTACATAATATGAAAATGTGTATATATTGTAATGGGTAAAAATCTAAGTACTTGACTCATTGACTAGATACATTGAATATTGTTAGGTAAAAACCAAAGTTCATGACCCATACCCATGGAGCTTGATCCATAACACATGACCCATTGTATGACATCATGCATGAAGTCATGTTGGGTATTATCCATGATCCATGACCAAATGTCTAGATACATTGCATCTTGTATAACCCATGATTCATAACCCATAACCCATAACCCGGTTTGCAACCCAAAATCCGGGCTTGAGCTGACCCAGCTGCCAGATCCCTTGGATTGCACTAGCCGGATCCCTCTGGAGAGGGATCCATGGGAACCGGGGAACAATAGAGAAAATCGTCTATAAATAGTGAGCCATTTCTCTCTTGCAACTCACCCTTTTACACATACTCTCTCTTATATTGTAAACTCTCAACCTCGGATCCAAGGATCTTTCTATGTAGTTTTGTGTTTGTGTGATTCTCTAGGTTCCTCTTAAAGGCGAGATCACCACCTCTTTAAGTCGAGCAAGCTCAAGTCCATGAGTTACCAAGCTTCGTCATCATCAAGACTACGAAGTTATCTTGTTGATAGTTCTTTCCTCCCTCCTTAAAAGTGTTATGTTGAAGGCATTAGTGAAAGGTGCCAAAGAGTAAAGTCAAGGCATTAGTGAAAGGTGCCACAACGTCGTGTCGAAGGCATTAGTGAAAGGTGCCAAAGGAGTACATTCGATATGGTGCATCGATGTACAAGATAGATAGGTTGGGTTAAAGGATATTGATATCCTTATGATGTTGTAATAAGGAGTGTGTCTCCTTTGGGATAGTCATGTATTGGTGTAGTGTTGGGTAATAGTTCCTCCTTTGTAATGGAACCCGGTATCTAGCCTTGTACCGGATAAAGTGTAGGCGACGTTGTGATAGGTTTGGTTCTACCTCGTGGAAGAACCCGGTGTCTAGCCTTGTACCGGATAAATAGTAAGCGACGTTGTGAAGGCTTCTCCGCCACATTAAGGAGCTTGTGTTGTGTAGTGCTTACAAACTCTCGAGCGGGGAACTCGGGGAGTGGAGTAAGGCAAGGAAGGTGTCCTTGTAGCCGAACCACTATAAATACTCATGTTGTGGTTTTGTGTTTCTTACTCTTTATCGTTGCATTATATATATATATATATATATATATATATATATATATATATATATATATATATATATATATATATATATATATATATATATGCATATCTATCATAATCCAACACACACATTAAATAGATTGACATAAGTTGATCTAAATATTTTAAAACAAGTTTTAATCGCTAAAACTATTCACCCCCCATTCTTGTTTTCCACAATTGGTACCGAGCTTCGTTACAAGTTTCTTAGAGTATATTGTACTTTAAAAACTTGATACGATCCGTGTATGTTTGAAAACTACAAAGAAGGAAATTTCTTAAAACAAAAGGTCATGTTTTTAGAAATCATTTTATTTTAAATGTTGGATAGTGATAGATTATTCTAACAATTTCGTTAAGAAATCTTCTTGCTAGGACTCTTCCAAAAGACTTCATTTCTATCCAAAGAAAATGAAGCCAACACCCAAGGAAGAACTCAAAAGTAATGTCAACCTACTTCTACTAAGTACAATGAATTACTTTAAAAGCTCATAAAGTATTTCGGGTCTATGGTGTAACACCCCAAAATGGCTCGAGAGGAAGCACACAAGTATTGGGGTGCTACTAAATTGATACCACAACATAAGCCTATAACAACCGATTTTCATAAGGAAACTTTTATTCAATTTTAAAACAATGTTTACGTTATTGATTTGTGCGGAAAATGGCCCATTATAAAAGTGTAGTCCCAATACATAAATCGAATCGTCTATGACCATGCCATGCATTTGCCTTGCGCCTCCAAAGATAAGCTATCACCTCAAAACCTGAAAATACATGCTAAAAGGTGTCAACACAAGGTTGGTGAGTTCATAGATTTTAATTTGTAAAAGTTTTTATGGACCACAAGATTTAGTATTTAATTCATTTCATTATGTGACCAGTTCACTCGGTCATGTTACCAGTTCACTCGGTCATGTTACCAGTTCACTCGGCAATGTGACCCATTCATTCGATCATGTATGTACATAGCAAATCGACCAGTTCAATCGGTCATGTGACCAGTTCACTCGATCATGCGGGCATAATAGTTTCAAGTACTTGTGTCCATATGTAAAAGCAAGCATTAACTTTACACTAGAATGAATTTAAGTAATCAAGTAATTGGCAAGTAAACACATAATACATTCAGTCAATCAACATAGTTTGAGTAAACCGTTCACTTGTTCAGGTAAAATAAGCATTTAGTTTAAGTGAAAACGAGCATGTATTCTCCCCCAAAACAGTTATAAAAACAGGTAAAAGTAGGGGCTATGAAACTCACCTTGGCAATTAGTAGTCCGAAGGGAATTAAATCAATTAGTAGTAGTGCATGGCTCCGACACGCAACCTAATTTAATACGGAAATTTAGTCTTTACACATGTTTAAGACTCGATAAAGTTTAACTAACTTTATAAATTTTTAAATGTTTGTGTTGTTGTTGTTGCTCATGTGGCATCATTTATCTTAAATTAATTTACAAAGATTTGGGTGGATTTCGGCTTATGAGGGTATGACATGGAAGGAATCTCGAAGAAGGAATTCCGACTTTGGTTCAATGATGACCAAATGATAATATACGGAAGAATAGTATGCTTATAATAAGACGTTGTCGGTGCGAACGGGAAAGATACATATATTAAGTGTATATATATCTTTATATATATTTATGACATAATGTATTTGTTTTAAGAAAACCAAGTCTTAAATAGATTTACCCGCAATTTGTATTTCAAAAATACAATGTAGATTTTAATAATTGCATTTCAGGTAATATGTTTTGAAAAGTTATATATATAATAAGTGTATATATATTTTTTCATGTCATTTAATATTAACAGTAAATTAAGCCTTAACTTAATTTATATACAATTTGTATTAGAAAAATACTATGTGAGTTTTCTAATACATACATTTCATTAATAAATAGGTTTTTCTGAAAATTTGGTATGTCTAATGTGTATATTCATGTTTAAATGTCAAAACTATATGTCTCATTTTATCAAGTCTAACATCCGGTTTTAATAATTAAACTTGTATGTTTATGTCTCGTATAATTTATAAGTCGAGATGAATGAGAGTCATTATTTATAAAAATGTTTTCCATGTTAATACTAATGTCTTTACAAATTAAGTGGCGGAAAGCGAGTCGTAAAAGCTATATTGGAAGTGTCGGGCGAGGTTGAATAATATGTGCGGGTTGTGGCCGGCACAAACGGATGGACACTTATTAATTGGTAAATGGTCGCGCCCAAGTACCAACTAAACGGACCATCAAAGTTACCCACAGTGCTAGATGGCCCAATAGTAACTCGAATGTACATCGAGTAAATTTGGCGATGAATTTGTTTAGTGCAACTTTATGGAAAAGAGTGTGTAATATGAAAAGGAATACTAAACTTGAAACAAGTGATAGACTCGGGTATTTGAGCACACGACTTGAGATTCGACTAACGAGACTCCCGGCTATCGCCTTGAGTTACGATAAGTTCACCACGAGTCAAAGACTCGTGTCACAATGGTCAAGACCTTGTGGTGTCTTGTCTAGAGCCACGTGCGATTAGAACCAAAATGCAAAAACTCGAGCTTTTAATCTATTTTCGCAATGTATTGACATTAGGCAGGATAATCCAAGAGATCTAAGCCGAGATTAGTCTCTCATAAAAAGAACATAGTCGAGCTAAAGGTAATTAAACACGGAACATAACCGAACAAATAAGTCGTCAAGCCTTTCTAACTAGGTCGAAAAGAGAATGGCTAATAAGTAGTTCATAAATATATCGAGGATGAACACGAACTTTTAAGAGTTTCCCATTTAGCCAAAAGAACAACATTGGTGATGTGCTTTTTAGGATAGTGAAAATAAATAGTTAACATATAATCGAATATAAGTTGAAAAGGGTAAGCGAATCACAACTTAAAATGTTTTTATTTTCCCTTTTGGTTCTCGACAACAACAACAACAACAATTAAAGAATCATTTTCCTTATTAATTTCATAACACCATTATCAATTTATTCAACACCAAAATAAAACAATATCACTCCTACTTTATTAATACCATTCGGTATGAACAAGGAAGTTTATAATTTCAAATTGGACCAATGAAATTACAAAATTAATAGATTCAACATGATAACAATTGAATGTCCTTACAATAATTCTTGTGGGTCGAATGGGTATGAGCACCGAAAACCACAAGCCCAATCGGAGGAGACTCGAGATGAATTAGAACAATTAACTCCTAGAGTAGCTTCCTCTTTCACCCGATTATAAAACCACCAACTTAATTTAAAAAACCCTTTGATATGATGGAACCCTATTTTTGTATGAACCCTAATTCGTGTTTTTGTGTGTGAAAAGTGAAGGTCCTGTGAAAGATTGAAATTTATTTATAGATGAAAACATGGAGATGGAAACCCTAGGCTTTCTTGACCCTGCTTGTAGAGTGATATTATTTCTTGGCACACGTTTCTTTCTCCATAGCCACGCTCCAAGGCCTCATGTGATGACTAGTGATGTAGGATACTATTTGGGGAGGATGATGAAGATGATTTCAGGCTTTGACTTTCAAAAAGGAGAAGAACACACCATTTTGGTGTTTTGAAGCGTGGGAGATGTGTAGGGGAGACAGAAAAAGACGCTGGGAGCAAAAAAAAGTGGGATGAGATTTATTTATTCTTTTGTTTTATTATACCATATAGTACAATCTGTACCCCGTGTTTTGACGAATCTCCGTGTAATTATACCTTCCTGGTATCCGCGAAATGTAAAAAATTTATTTTTGGAAACGTTTTAACGAGTGTAATAATATGGTATTATTATTACGTAGGATTTAGATTATAATTGTTTGCCGTTAATAATTTGGTGTCGGTATGCGTGCGGTGTCGTGTTTTTCTGAATTCACGAGATAACCTCTCGTTTTAAAATATCGACAGCTGTCAGAAAATAACCGATTTGAATTTTTTGACGTGATAAATATTATTATAATAATCCGAAATTTTTCGGGTTGTTATATATGGTCTCTAAAACCATAAAAAGAACTTAGAGGTATGTTCACTTACCCACAAACTAGTTGATCTTTACTTAGAATACTCTTATATGGATATGTTGATGATTTGTGTCTTTCTTCTATGATAAAAACCATGCATATAAATATTGTCTTATAAAACTATATGAACACATTAATTAGGACATTAACTTCAAAAGTCGTAGGTCTCCAAAAAATCTCTCTTCACTACTTTCCTTACTTACTCATCATCGGGAATAGTATTCCTTTTTGATTCTCTTAAAAAATTACTAAATATTATCAAACCTACGCCGTCATCGCAAAATAGACCTTTGATGGTTAACTTACCAAATATTCAATTAACCGTCAAAACACCTTGGCCAAACGTATATTCAAATAGGAACTTCATTCTACAAGCTCTTTTTCAAAATAAGTTATTGTATAACTTATTACAAGTAAACAGAATAATTCCAAATACATTTTTTTCTGTCTACAGTAGCTGGATCCCATAAGTTGTACTAGCCGGATCCCTAAAACAATGGATCTGAGGGAACCGTGTCACAGACATCAGCTATATGCTTTTCAAAACCCAAAATAATCCATTTTCCCCTCTTCCTTCAAACTCAAAAATGACCCAATCTCTGCTTCAATCCCCATAGGGCTTCATACTCTCAAGCATCTCATTCTTGAACATCATTGTAAGTAATTACACTCATATGTTCTATTCATCATCATCTTCATCCTAGGGTTTATGTTGTTTAGATTTTTTAATTAAGATTCTAATTGATCACCGTTTAAGAAATTAGGTATTGTAAAATTAGTTTTATTACAAATAGGTTCTATACAATTAAAGGTTTCAAAACAACATTGTTAATACAAATCAAAACCATACACCCATCTTAACAAATTTTACCTAATTGGAACATTTGTTTTTCTAGGATCAATCATGCCTAAAGCTACCCAACAAGATCACAATGACACCGTTCACTACCTTTCTAGATACTATCGGAAAGAAGGACTTTCAAAAACCAATCGCAAAATCTTCAAAAAGCTTGAAAAACGACTTATCCGCAAAGGTCGTGTAGTTAAGAAATGTTTCTTTGAAAACACCGGCATTCATCAAGTCTTTTCGGCAATCAACTTTGATTGTCTCTTAGAAATTGATGAACAAATTTGTTCGGTCTTTATTTTTGAATTCTACAAAAGTGTTAGGATTGTTTGAAACAATGATGAAAGTATCTCAATCGCTTTCATTATAAACAATCAAAGTATTACCTTACCCCTCAACACATTCGCACAAATCCTTTGCATACCATGTGAAGGAATTTTTATGTATTCCCAAGATTGGTCAATAGCCGCTCAATCCTTCGCATTAGACTCCAAACCTATCTATCACACTCATCTCGATGACCTCATAGTTGTTCGAGACACCATCTTCAAGAAAAGAGTCGACCAATCTCGTCTCAATCGCAACAAAGAACTCATTCATCGTGATCCCTTTCAAATGGAACTCTCCGAGATGATTCCCATTTACAAAAAGTGGGAAGAAATCCTTAGATAAAATGTCATTTGCTTGGTTGGGAACAAAGACCATCCCAATACGTGTCTTGTCCAAATGATCTATTGTCTCATCTACCAAAGACCATTTAATCTTGCCTATTACATGGTTTAAAGGTTGGTAGGTGTGTTCAAAGCCAATAACATGGTACTTCCTTATGGTATGCTCCTAACACGACTCCGTGAGTATGTTAGTGCAATGCAACCTTCTCCTATTACCGATGATCACTTTCATGCTAACCATGTTATGGTACCAGTTACAAACAACCTCCTAAACGATCGTGATCAATGGAAAAAGGCCTCGTGCTCTCTCGGACTCTTCGGATGAAGAAGAAGAAGTTGAAGTTGATCCGTCCCTAACTTTGGATCGACCCCATGGCCTACTATGAACAACTTCCCACTCTTCCAAATGAGTCTCAAGAATTAAGCAAACCAAGGGATGATCAAATGTTTAACTCACTACCTCATGAATCGGGAAAGAAGAAGTGAAGAGATTGACGAAAGAAACATTATGTTTATCTTTATGGTTGTTTTAGAAATTTTATTAAACAATGTATGCTCATGATCGTGCTAGACTTACTTTGTTGTGGAAAACTAGAAGGGGTTGAATAGTTTTACCAATTAAAACTTCCTTTTAAACTATTTAGATCGACTTATGTCAATCTATTTGGTTGTGTGTGTTGGATGTTGATAAACAAGCATATAAAGATATGTAATGAAAAGATAAGAGTAAAAGCACAAAACCACAACCACGCAGTATTTATAGTGGTTCGGCTACAAGGACACCTTCCTTGCCCTACTCCACTCCCGAGTCACCTACTCGAGAGTTCGTAAACACTACACCAATCTCCTTATGGCGGAGAAGCCTTCTGGCGTCGCCTACCCTTTTTCGGTGCTAGGCTAACCACCGGGTTCTTTCACTCCAAGGTGAACCAAACCTACACAACGTCGCCTACCCTTTATAAGGTACTAGGCTAAGTACCTAGTTCTTTCACTCCAAGGTGAACTACACCTTCACAGCGTCGCCTACCCTTTATTAGGTACTAGGCTAAGCACCTAGTTCCATTGCAATGGAGGAACTACTACCACACTACACCAACGACTAATCCCAAAGGAGATCTACTCCTTTACAACATCATCAAGGATATCAATATCCTTGGATCTAATACTAGTCTATCTTGTACATGAAACACACCATATCGAATGTACATCTAAGGCACCTTTCACTAATGCCTTTGACTAGATCTACAAGACACCTTTCACTAATGTCTTGTGTCTTCACTTCTAAGCACCTTTCACTAATGCTTCTAGTCTTGACTTCTAAGCACCTTTCACTAATGCTTCTTGTCTTGACTTCTAAGCACCTACCACAAGTGCTTATGCTATAGGCGATAGATACCCTTCACTAATATCTTCGTCTTGACACTTGAGACATCTTTCACTAATGTCTTCAACACTACACTTCTTTGAAGAAAGAAAGGAATCATCAACAAGAAGACTTGATGGCCTTGATGATGAGGAAGCATGGCAACTCATGGACTTGAGCTTGCTCGACTTCAAAGGTGGTGATCTTGCCTTTAAGAGGAACCTAAAGATCACACAAAACAAAACTACAAACATAGATCTCTTGGATCGAGGTTAGTGAGTTTTAACTCGGGGAGAAAGTGTGTTAGAAAGGGTGAGAAATAATGAAGAAATGGCTCACTATTTATAGAGGAAAAATCCTCATTCCCGGATCCCCGGATCCCTTCCACAAGGATCCGTCTAGCGTTAAGCTAGGGATCCGTGGGGCGCTCCTTTACCCATGGGTATTTTGGTTATGGGTCATGGGTCATGGGTTGAACCATGGATCTTTGGCTAGATACAATGTATCTTTGAGTGCAATGCACTTGGTCACTTGGGTATGGGTTGATCCATGGGTTATGGATATTATCCATGTATGATATAAGCATGATGTCATGCAATGGGTTATGGGTCAAGATCCATGGGTTATGGGCTTTGGGTTGTACCCAACTACATTCAATGTATTTGCCCAATGGGTTGTGATACTTAAGTTTCTACCCATTTATATTACCCAATATACTACATACTAGTTATGTGTATATTTTATCCAAATATGTAAACACTAGTTGTTGTACATATGTATTACTAAATCATAAAATCACTTATACTTGTTTTAGTGTTTTATGTGAAAATGTAAATATGTTAGAAACTATTAGTTCAAACAATTTACGCATTTTATTTGTTTCGTTAAAATGATTTTCGTTTGTTATCGACAAAACATTAGAAGATCGTAAAATATAAATAAGCGTTTTACGGCTTATTTGTATTAACAATCTCCCCTTTTGTTGATGACAAAACATAAAATTATTTTAAGGAAAAGCTAAAATTGTAAAGTTTGAATTGTAGTTTTACTTTCTTCTCCCCTTTTGTCGAAACAAAAGTGTTTGAAGAAAGCAACACATCGTTTTAAGAAAAACATGTGAAAGAAATAAAAATAAAAAAAAAATAGAGAGCAAGTAGCAGGAAAGGATCTCGTCTTTACTCCCCTTGACGAGTCCATCCCTATGTAAGGCGTCAAGAAAGTGATACTAATCTAGTTTGTTTGCAAGTAAGTTTGCAAAGATTTCGTCTAAGTGACGAATGTACTCCCCTTGATGATTGCAATTATGCAAGGGGATGTCATGAAATGTAAACCTAGTATTGCAAGTAATTTGCAATGTATTGCTTTGACATAAAGCTCCCCTAGCTTTAGGATGTCAAAGTCTTCATGTGTAAATTGAATAACTACAAAACAAAGGTTAGAAAGCAAGTATAATTCACAATTTCACGCAAATGTGGTTCAAGTTAGTAGAAAATAGCTTTACATCTCACGGATCCACGGTTCCCTCTAGTAGGGATCCGTCTAGGCAATCTGAGGGATCCGTATTGGTGATTAATTTAAACAAAGGTGATATAACAAGTAATGTTATCACAAAAATGAGATATGAATACAAAGTAATCATATGCTCGGACAAAATAACAAGTAGCATGTAATTCCATTTAATAAAACTAGAGTTATGATATACATGACTCTAAAAACTAAGAAAATAAGAAAATACATGACTAGGAATTTCTAAACCAACTATCGCTTGATGCTAGGACACCACTAAAATCTTCTAGCTCGAGTTTTGTTTAGGTTTAATCTCGTCGAAGCGTTCGAGGAGATGATAGAACATGAAACGTTGGTCTTCTCGTACTTCATGTATCAAACTTTCAACATGTTGACAATGATAGCAATCTTTGTCATGGCTAGGTAGTGGTGGTGGAAGAAATGAAATGGCTTGATGCGAAGGATCAAGTGAAGCGGCTTGTGGAGCTTCAAGCGATGGAGGGATTGGTGGGCGCATTTGAGAATGGCTCGACTAAGAATGATGGTGGTGGTAGAGAAGTGTCAACTTCCATATGGTCGGGTGGTTGACTTTGATGATTTCTCATAATCCAAATGGGATTATATGATGGAAGCGGCGAAAAGGAAGCGGAGCAAGTGTTGACTCAACACCTTGATTTTGTACCATTATTCCTCTAATGAGGAGAATGTTGTCGTGAGCGGATGAGGCGGCCTAGGAGGCAAGTCCTCTAAATTGTAGAGGTGTGGTGATGATAGTGGGGATGTAAATGAAATAGCTCTAGGAACCAATGGTGATGGTTTAGTGGAGATGATATTGTTTGGCCTAGGAGGTATGGTGGTGTTTGGCATTGGTAGTTTTGTGGGTACTATCCTTTTAGGAATTGGTTTGATTGGATGAGGAGGGATCCTATCATTTGTTGGCTTGACCGGAGATGATTCGGTTGAAGAGATTTCGTGTATAACACGCGCCTTTTTCATGGGTGGTTCTTTGGTGGATAAGTTACTACTTGGGGTTTTCCTCATGATGAGATGATTTCAAGAGGTTTGCAAGGGTTTCTAAAGTGCTGAAAGTTAGGAAGAAGGTGATGACTATGGAGGTCCTAACAAAGTGGTTTATAAACCAAGAGATTTGGCAAGTGCATTTAAGCCTTAAGCCATTAGGATTCATTTGAATGTGATGATTAACATGCACAAGAGTCAACTACTGAGTTTGCTGATCTAGGAACTCATTTAAGATGAGATGGAGTGTTTGAGTTAGGAAGATGAGTTGAAATGATTGTTTTATCAAGATTTGACATAAAGCGTCATCCGGATCCACGGTTCCTCTCGAGAGGGATCCGTCTAGGCTAATCCTAGGGATCCGGCTTTCGTGATTATGAAAGAGTGGAAATGATGTTTCTAAGATCTAAGACCTATAACATCTTGAGTGTTTCAGTCCTCTAAGTGTTTTAAATGAAGGGTGCTTAAGTACTTGAAGGTAATGAATGATGTAGCTAATGATTGTCTTTTATGGAGGATTTGGAACTTTCAAGAGTACCAATGGATGAGCAAGGATGACACTAAAAATGAGAGTGTCAATTGAAGCTAAGTGATCCTAGAGATCGGTTTGTGACTTAGGATAGTGTTTTGGAAAATATCCTAGAAGCTTTGAGATGGGAAAACTAGAATTTGATCAACTTTGATCAATTTTGAGGTAAGAATGATTTATGATCAATTTTGCCATAATCGGAGGATTTTAAGACTAGATGTGAGGATCATGTGAAAAATGAAGTGTGAGTTTAAGGCGGAAGAGTAATGGATTAAAAATGAAGCGATAGATCTACAAGCGTCTTAGAGTGTGATCTAGGTGAGCTATGTGTGAGTAGGAAGGATCTACTTATCTTGATAAGGACTTAATTTTGCCTTAAGACAATATGTTTAGCTTAGTGTGAGGTGTTCTAAGGATATGATTGAAATACAATGTTTGCAATTGCATTTTACATTTTGCGGATCCCACGGTTCCCTAAGTGAAGGGATCCGTCTAGCACAAACTTTGGGATCCGTCCATCGCTCGTGAGAACCTTTACTAAAGGTATGCAATGATCTTGACAATGCATCATATTCCAAGGTTGGTTTAGAGGGTTCTAACACTAAGATATCAAATGTAATATGTTTTATTTCATGAAGGAAATAGGATTACATTGATAAAGCACAGTACAAGAGAATTGATCCTATTTTGAAATACTACTAGGTTTCTTGAGTGTTTTCGCTAGGAGGATCATTACGTGATTGATGAGTGTTGGTGGAATCAAGAATGAAGAAAGTCTTCATGAGAGATATGTTTAGCGGTTCCATCATCTTGTTCACAAATGCGTACAACGGACTTTGAAATTGAGGATGGAAGTGCATAACATTATGATAGGCGTGTCAAGAACATTCCATAAGGGATGAGTTTATTCTTGGAGCCTTGAAGATTTGCAATTCGCCTTGCGAAGAAGTAGGCGAGATTGTATGGTTGTTGTGTTAGCAAGCGATTACAACATGTGAGCACAACAAGCGGGAAGAATTTCTCGATTTCCCTAAGGCTCCAAACATTTTCACGTGGGATGAGTGCAAGAGGCTTGTACTCTTCTCGGATATCCTTGTAAAGATAATGTTTGGATCGGAGTAATATGGTCGAGGTTTGCATATTATGCGATTTAAATCTTCGGAGAGGGTATGTGTGAACAATATGGACTATTTTCTTCACGAAAGTTGAAGAGAGAATCAAGAGACCAATCTTGGTGAAGGCACATTGTCCATGATTAGGAATCCGGAGGATGTGAGCAAAATGCCCAAGGGTTAGAGTAAACTTTTGGTTTTGATATAAAACCAAAGAGATGAAAGCGATCCTCGTTACGAGCGAGTTCGACTTGACGGAAGAATTCCATTATGAACCTTGGACATATCTTCTCGTTGATTTCAAGAAGACATTCTAGTCCTATGGCTCGGAAGGAGGTATTGATACCTTCTTGAATTGTAGAAGGTGTCTACAATCGTCCTTCGTGGAAGTAGCGGTTTTCGAGATTATTGAACCCCGGACATGATTGCGGTGTGTTGGGTTCGAGAGAGATGTTCGGAGTATAGCGCTAGTGGTGAAAAATCAAACTCATATTCATGCGTCATAGTTGAACCTATAGAAATGATAAGTTAATAAAAGAGATGTTTGTGGTCAACCTATGATTATCTAATGTTTTACTAGATTTTTATTAACAATGGTATTTAACACTTTAACTCACTCAAGGTTTTGACTTTCTAGTGGATTATTACATTTAGAAGGATAGTGGTTTTAATTTGCATGAAAAGCTGTTTTCGATGGGACGGATCCACGGTTCCTTTTCAAAAGGATCCGGCTAGTATAACTTCCGGGATCCGTAGATCTGTATTCTGAGAACAGTTATATGAAAAGCATAGGTTTTAGATCTCATAGTTTTATACCAAGATATATGTTTTAACCTACATTTTCTTTTAACATGCATACATGACTTCTAATGTATCACGAAGAAAAAGAAACAAATAAAACAAAGGAAATGACAAACACATTATGATAATAATAACCTAGATAACTAGATTATTAGTAATATTGCATTTCAATACTAAGGATGATACAAAGGATTGGGTATATGATCCCAATGTAGATTAACAACACAAAGTAAATGTCTCCATATGTGAACTTCATCATAGGAACACAAGTGCAATGAGTGTTAAGGCGATGAGCACGAGTGCGATGTAAACCATGTTGATGACGAATCTTCTAGGTTTCGGTTGAGATGGAATGAGGAGGAAGATGAAATTTTTGAATGAGAGGAAATTTTTGAAATTGGAAGATTTGAAAAAGTGAGGGTTTGGTAGAGTGGTCGACGGTGGGGTTATTTATAGGGAAGGAGGAATTTTTGAAATTCGTGTTTTGTTTTATTATTGGATTAAAAGAAACAAAACATAAGTTTTATATACCACGACTTTAGACGAGAAATAAAACACGTATGTGAGAAAAAGGCTTCCTAATGAAGCTTCATGTAAAACATGTAATTGCACAAAAGATAATCATATAAATACCTAAATAGGTATACTTAATTATCAAGCAAAGTAAAAGAAAATCATACCTCTAGCGCACTTAGGAATGTCTTTACAAATGACACGACAAATGTCACTTAGACTATTCCGCTCCTTTGCGTTTAAGATACCTTCTTAAGGAAGGTATTCTTGTTACCAAGCGACTCCTAAAGCTTGGTGGGTATGAGCTTTGACTAATCAACATGACAAAGAAGATTAGTGCAATTAAATGAAAAAATAAATAAAAAAAATGTTGTTATCAAATCAACATCCAAACGTATAGTTTTAAAAGACATGGTGTTTGTTTTTATGAAAAACCTTCTTTGTAGTTTTCAATTAACCATGGATCGTATCAAGTTTTTAAAGTACAATATACTTCAAGAAACTTGGTAGCGAAGCTCGATGCCAATTGTGGAAAACTAGAAGGGGGTTGAATAGTTTTACCAATTAAAACTTCCTTTTAAACTATTTAGATCGACTTATGTCAATCTATTTGGTTGTGTGTGTTGGATGTTGATAAACAAGCATATAAAGATATGTAATGAAAAGATAAGAGTAAAAGCACAAAACCACAACGCAGTATTTATAGTGGTTCGGCTACAAGGACACCTTCCTTGCCTACTCCACTCCCGAGTCACCTACTCGAGAGTTCGTAAACACTACACCAATCTCCTTATGGCGGAGAAGCCTTCTGGCGTCGCCTACCCTTTTTCGGTGCTAGGCTAACCACGGGTTCTTTCACTCCAAGGTGAACCAAACCTACACAACGTCGCCTACCCTTTATAAGGTACTAGGCTAAGTACCTAGTTCTTTCACTCCAAGGTGAACTACACCTTCACTGGCGTCGCCTACCCTTTATTAGGTACTAGGCTAAGCACCTAGTTCCATTGCAATGGAGGAACTACTACCACACTACACCAACGACTAATCCCAAAGGAGATCTACTCCTTTACAACATCATCAAGGATATCAATATCCTTGGATCTAATACTAGTCTATCTTGTACATCGAAACACACCATATCGAATGTACATCTAAGGCACCTTTCACTAATGCCTTTGACTAGATCTACAAGACACCTTTCACTAATGTCTTGTGTCTTCACTTCTAAGCACCTTTCACTAATGCTTCTAGTCTTGACTTCTAAGCACCTTTCACTAATGCTTCTTGTCTTGACTTCTAAGCACCTACCACAAGTGCTTATGCTATAGGCGATAGATACCCTTCACTAATATCTTCGTCTTGACACTTGAGACATCTTTCACTAATGTCTTCAACACTACACTTCTTTGAAGAAAGAAAGGAATCATCAACAAGAAGACTTGATGGCCTTGATGATGAGGAAGCATGGCAACTCATGGACTTGAGCTTGCTCGACTTCAAAGGTGGTGATCTTGCCTTTAAGAGGAACCTAAAGATCACACAAAACAAAACTACAAACATAGATCTCTTGGATCGAGGTTAGTGAGTTTTAACTCGGGGAGAAAGTGTGTTAGAAAGGGTGAGAAATAATGAAGAAATGGCTCACTATTTATAGAGGAAAAATCCTCTGTTCCCGGATCCCACGGATCCCTTCCACAAGGATCCGTCTAGCGTTAAGCTAGGGATCCGTGGGACGCTCCCTTTTACCCATGGGTATTTTGGTTATGGGTCATGGGTCATGGGTTGAACCATGGATCTTTGGCTAGATACAATGTATCTTTGAGTGCAATGCACTTGGTCACTTGGGTATGGGTTGATCCATGGGTTATGGATATTATCCATGTATGATATAAGCATGATGTCATGCAATGGGTTATGGGTCAAGATCCATGGGTTATGGGCTTTGGGTTGTACCCAACTACATTCAATGTATTTGCCCAATGGGTTGTGATACTTAAGTTTCTACCCATTTATATTACCCAATATACTACATACTAGTTATGTGTATATTTTATCCAAATATGTAAACACTAGTTGTTGTACATATGTATTACTAAATCATAAAATCACTTATACTTGTTTTAGTGTTTTATGTGAAAATGTGAATATGTTAGAAACTATTAGTTCAAACCATTTACGTATTTTATTTGTTTCGTTAAAATGATTTTCGTTTGTTATCGACAAAACATTAGAAGATCGTAAAATATAAATAAGCGTTTTCTGACTTATTTGTATTAACAAAATTCACTTACCAATTCCTTCCTTTATAAACCTCTTTGTTAGTACTTCTAAGTCGCCATTCATAACCTCATTCTCAGCAACTAAAAGCCTTTATCTCACTATCCATTTGTCATTTCATCATGAGAAAAGCCCCAAGTGCTAACTCATCCACCAAAGGACCTCCCAAGAAACTTTCTCGGGTTGTCCACGAAATTTCCTCACCGAATCATCACCCGTTAAAACCGCAAACGCTAGAATTCCCTCTCAACCAACTTAACCAATCAAACCAATCCCCAAAAGGATTGTTCCTACAAAACTACCCTTGCCAAACACTATTATACCTCCTAAACCAAATACCCCTATTTCCACTAAACCTTCACCCCTAGTGCCTAGAGCCACATCCTTCACCACTACACTCTCATCTCCACACCTCTACAACTTAGAGGACTTGCCTTCTAGGGCATCTCATCCACCACCCTTGCCAACATTTTCCTCAATTGAGAAAATAGCGCAACAACAAAACTTTGGTGTTGAAACAACACTAGCACCCATAACCTTTTCTCCATCACCCTCAAATAGTCCATTTTGGATTATGAGGAATCAACAAAACTGGATCACATGGAAGTAGATACATCTCTACCACCATCATCAACACATATTCCACCAACTTCATCCTTAGTTGAACCACCTCCAACTTCATCAAACATACCTCCACAAAACCCCTCTTCTTTGGTGGAACCTTCATCCAACCTTCCATCTCAAACCACTCCATTCCTACCACCAACATTCCTAGCCATGACAAAGATTATTATCATTGTCAACATGTTAAAAGTTTAGTACATGAAATGCGTGACGAACTACGTTTCATGTTTTATCACCTCCTGAGCGCTTCGATGAGGTCAACAAACCTAAACATCCTTAAAGCTTATGAATTCAAGTGGTGTTCTAATCTTAAGTTTAAACTTAAATGTGTTAGGAATCATACTTCATGTTGAATAATTTTCTTAGTTTTAGAGTTATGTACATCATTTCTATCGTTTTATTGAATGATATCACATGTTGTATGATATGTGGTTATGAAAATTTGTTTGATGCCTAAATACATAAATCATTTTGATGTTAACATCATATTTTACATCCACATTGTTGTCATGAGAATGCAGGTATACGGATCCCTGCCTTTTGCCTAGACGGATCCCTCCCAAGGAGGAACCGTGGGATCTGTCCAACAGAAACATTTTTTTATTACTAATTTGAGTCTCATTTGCAGGAAATTATGCATCATATACTTGTTTTCTAACATTTGTTTGTAGATTTTCAATATACACATGAAGACTTTGACACCCTCAATGTGGGGAGCTTTTGTCAAAGCAAAATAATTGCAAAACGCTTGCAATACTTTCACTTAGGATTACATTACTACTTGACATCCTCCTCACAAAGGAGCACTCGTCAGGGTAGCATTTTCGTCATAGGCGAAACCATTTGCAAACATAAGTGCAACATACTCGCTTAGTCTTTTAATTACTTGGCGCCTCACATAGGGAAGCATACGTCAAGGGGAGCTAAGACAAGAATTTCTTCTCTTCCCTTACTCTATTTTTCATATTGTTACTTTTCACACATTTTTTCTTCAAACAATGTGTTAGTTTCTTTCGACGTTCTTTTGTTTCGACAAAAAAGGGAGAAGAGTAAAACTCAATTCAAACTTTTACAATTTTAGTTTTTCCTTAAAATAATCTTATGTTTTGTCATCAACAAAAAGGGGGAGATTGTTAATACAAATAAGGCGTAAAAACGTTTATTTATATTTTACGATCTTCTAGTGTTTTGTCGATAACAAACGTAAAATCATTTTAGCGAAAAAAATAAAATACGTAAATGGTTTGAGCCAATAGTTTAGTAACACACTTACATTTTCATATAAAACACTAAACAAGTAATAGTGTTTACATTTTATAAGAAATACATATGTTTAACAACTAGTGTTTACATAATATAAAAATGTGTATATATTGTAATGGGTAAAAATCTAAGTACTTGATCCATTGACTAGATACATTGAATATTGTTGAGTAAAACCCAAAGTCCCTGACCCATACAGGTGGAGCTTGATCAATAACCCATGACCCATTGTATGACATCATGCATGAAGTCATGTTGGGTATTATCCATGATCCATGAGCCAAGACCCATGACCCAATGTCTAGATACATTGCATCTTGTATAACCCATGGTTTATAACCCATAACCCATAACCCGGTTTGCAACCCAAAATCCATATGAGGAGGGTCCGTGGGAACCGGGGAACAATAGAAAATTGCCTATAAATAGTGAGTCATTCTCTCTTGCAACTCACCCTTTTACACATACTCTCTTATATTGTAAACTTCTAACCTCGGATCCAAAGGATCTTTCTATGTAGTTTTGTGTTTGTGTGATTCTCTAGGTTCCTCTTATAGGTAGATCACCACCTCTTTAAGTCGAGCAAGCTCAAGTCCATGAGTTACAAACTCGCCATCATCAAGACTACCGAGTTATCTTGTTGATAGTTCTTTCCTCCCTCCTTAAAAGTGTTATGTTGAAGGCATTAGTGAAAGGTGCCAAAGAGTAAAGTCGAAGGCATTAGTGAAATGTGCCACAACGCCGTGTCGAAGGCATTAGTGAAAGGTGCCAAAGGGTACATTCGATATGGTGCATCGATGTACAAGATAGATAGGTTGGGTTAAAGGATATTGATATCCTTATGATGTTGTAATAAGGTGTGTCTCCTTTGGGATAGTCATGTATTGGTGTAGTGTTGGGTAATAGTTCCTCATTTGTAATGGAACTCGGTATCTAGCCTTGTACAGGATAAAGTGTAGGCGACGTTGTGATAGGTTTGGTTTTACCTTGTGGAAGAACCCGGAGTCTAGCCTTGTACCGGATAAAGAGTAGGCGACGTTGTGAAGGCTTCTCTGCCACATTAAGGAGCTTGTGTTGTTTAGTGTTTACGAACTCTCGAGTGGGGAACTCGAGGTGTGGAGTAGGGCAAGGAAGGTGTCCTTATAGCCGAACCACTATAAATAGATTGACATAAGTTGATCTAAATATTTTAAAACGAAGTTTTAATCGATAAAACTATTCAACCCCCCTTTATATCTTTTCCACAGAGACCTTGAAGAACTCGAAGCAAAACTTGGGCTTTTGGCAAATGACATTCAGGAAAGTAACATGAGAAATGATGGTGGAGCCTGCAAGGCTATATTCTCATACGACGGGATACCTCTTTATACCCCTTTCAAGTACTCGGAAAAATAAATTGCATGCTTCTCCAACCAGGCAAAGCAGGAAGAAAATGATGAAAAAGCTCGGGTGATTGAACATTGATGAGAGGTTCGGGGTAGAAAGACTTCTTTTTCTACGAGCAAGCTTTACAACCCTCTAGGCAGTGAACATATTCGTTGTAGTTTAGTATGGGTAAGCACAGAGGGTTGATCGTTCTCTAGGAGGATAGAGATGCTATGAAGAGATGTATGACGAGATAAGTTTGAGGAGATTTTTTTTTTTTTTTTATGTTTTTAGAAAGAAAGGTAAATATCTCGAGGTATAAGGGTGGGGGGTGATACTTCTACCAATTTTAACTACTTTTTAATTAAACTAATTAAGTACTTTAATAATGAAAAGGAAAGATATGATATGTTTATGTAGGTGTGCTCTTATGATGATTAAAAGTGTGTTTACTTAGATGTTCTAACTCCCTGGTTATCTTTTATTGGTCGATTGAATTGTCACATCCTCATCTTTCTTGGTGCGTTGTATTCCGTGGGCATTGCTAAATTCTCCAATTATATGAATTGTAACTCTCCTCTAGACTATCTGGGATCTTCAAGTACCGTAGTATCTCCCCCGAATACTTTATTATCTTAAAGTCACAACTCACGCAATAAACAAAACGATGGCTCAAGTGAACTCTTAAGCTTTTTGCTATTTAGGACGTTCAAGCTCGCAACAATGAAATAAGAAGCCAATTTTCCTTACTCTAGCGTCTACCAATCAAGACAAGAGACACTAGGTTTAATAGATCTAAGCAAACACAATAGTAATTTAGCTATAAACAAGCAAACATACGCACAAACAATTAAACATGAGGTAAAGAAAGGTTTAGAACCTAAAATACTATCCAAGTCAGACTACAAACAAGTAAGGGTTTGCTCTCTAAAATTCTACTTCTCTAAATACAGAAAAATAAAATTATATATATAGATTTGCAAGTGTGACTGCGTCGTCTTTTGATGGTGTCGTCTTTTGATAGTTTTTTAGTTTAATATTTAGTGTTTCAGCTTAAGAGTATGACACCGTCTGTCTTCAAATAAGGACGTACTCTGTCAACAAGTTCAACATATAAAAAGACTGCAAAATATTTCCAAAGTGTTATAAAGAAGGAAGGCGCTTTAATTTATAAATATTAAATGTTTAAGAAGATTAATATGTTTTTTAAATTACCGCTTTAGTTTTTTAGTTTGAAATTCTAAAAAAGTATGATTGAATCAGATTAAAACTTTATTGTGTTTTTTTTTATGTAAATGAAAAGAAAAAATGTCACATGGCACCACATTTTCTAGTGACAAGATAAAAGCAATAATGCATTGCCATAAAATTTCATGTGAAATAAAAGGTTTTTTTGATACGGCACTCTAAAAGGGAACACAGGAAATCTTACAAAAGATGTTCGGTGTCTCTAAACATCTCATCTTAAAGATCAAACGACTAAAAATATTTGCAAATATGATTGTTACTCTTTTCACCCATCCATAAAAACACCCTTATGACACGTGGTTACAATTTGACTCACTACAAACAGGACTTTAATGTAAACATCCACATTATAAAAACCCGAAATGAAAATCTGATTATCATATCTTCATTGCTTAATTCATGGAAACCAAACCCGATATGAAAATCCTCCCGTTACACCTGTAAATATGTCAGAAAACCGCATGGTGAAAGCTTTTATATTTATTAATCAATAGATTACAAATGAAAACATCTTACCTCAAACAAAGCAACCCATTCTCGGATAAACAAATGAAAAAACACCTTACACCAGATACAAGCTCTACTTTCTGTTCAGCTTTGGCTTAACAATTTACACGACTTAGCTTACGACATAGACGATATACTTGATGAAATGGTTACCGAAGCTTTGGGGCGTCAGTTTAACCTTGAATCACATGCTATATCGTCTATGTCGCAGGCTAAGTCGTGTTTGATAGCCCAAGCAACAGATCAAACTCCAACGGCCGCCGTACTATTTCAATAAAAGGGTATTTGGGAAAATAAAAGAATAGGCTCAGGAAAATGTAAAAACTCATCAAATTAGCTATAAGCTTTCAGAGTTTGATGGTATGTTTGTTTTGGTCATCATAGCCTATACAACTAAAGAAATTTTAAAAGACAGTAAATAAAAAAAGAAAAAAAAATGATAGATGCAAACCTACATAAGCACATACCAAATAAACGGAACAAGGGAATGAAAAGAAGGTGATTGCTAAAGATTGTGTTTATATAGCGGCTGATGAAACCCTAATTCATTATTTACAAAGGCTCATGATGCATAAAGTATTGGGCTGGCCCAGATTAGTTATGGTCATTTGGTGATTGTATAATGTTGCGTATATATCTTGATAAAATCTAGAACTAAAGTTATTACTCTACTACCCCAGCAATGACCCTCGGTGTGATCATTTTCATGTCATTTTAGTTTTTTATCTTTTGCGACTTATAACCGACTTTTTAAGTACAGCAGAAGACCGACATTTATTATTTTTATTTAAAAAAAAAAACCCATCTTTTTACCCTATATATAAATTATGTATAAAATAAAATAAATGGCGGATATTTATATGGTTAAAAGGGTTATTTTAAAGTTTTTTTGAGTTTGAGATGTGCATTTTAATCGGTCGTATGTCTTACCTTGGTCTTCAAAAATCACTCGCCGACCGACTAGGACCTTAGGGTTGTAGTGGCGCCGACCCACATCGACCGCAGAGACCCACCGGTCGACCGACCCATTGATGACGAAACCTTATAAGTTCTGACTTTTATAAGATGTGGTTGTGGCTACTTCTTTAAATCTCGAAATGTCTTATATGTAAATTGTTTTGCTTCTTTTGATTATGAGTGATTTGATTCTTTGACGCATTATGTTATATTAAGTAATGTTCTATCTATTGAAGCATCATTTTAATTTGATCAATTCTTTTAATTGTCTCGTGATAATAGCTATTAGTTTTCTAAATTTTTATCACTCTTCTGATTTCATTTTCTTTCTATAACATCTAGCAAGGTATTTGGTAAATCCATCCACACTTGCCTCTTCTTTAATAACACGCGTTCATATGCACATTCACCATATAGCCATTTCTCTTCTTCAATTTTTACTCTTGTTTGATAGACTTTTTTGATTTAATTTACATGATTTAATCACATGCTTAGGTTCTGGTAATAGGTTTTAGATCTCATAGTTAAAGAAAATGGAAAAGGGTAAATTGCAAAGAATGTTCATGTGGTTTTTTATTTTTACGACAAGTGTCCCTCAAAACTTAAAACGTCCATGTGGTTTCTACTTTGATGCGAATAATCTCTTTTGGCTAACGATCGTTACAAATCCCCGTTAGTCAAAGTCAAATGCCATGTGAAATGACTAATTTACCCTCATCTTCATACCACAATTATTATTTTTTTAATTTGAAATTATTATCACTTCACCACATGATCAACACGACCAACACCACCACCATCCACCACCACCATCAAATCCCCTCTTTTTAAAGTGTTAAATTTCTAAACTAGTAGCCTCTTAGAATTGTCACACCCGGTTGCGACTATACAGTTTAGTTCACAATCTCAAATGCCAACTTGATTATTGCTCATTCAAAATAGGCATCTAAGATAGATGTTTAGTCCACAATCTTGTGAACTAATTGAAACAATATCTCACACATGGACATGTATTACTCAGAAAAATGATTTGGAAACAACCCAATTCATTTGGACCCTCGCTAAAGCTCTAGAACAATTGGTTGCCTGAGAGACTAAGAGAGATGTTTCCTTCAGTACTTCGTGTTTGTATTAGCCTAAAGAAACATGTAAAAAGATCCAACGCCACATAAAATGAAATGTATGTATATGGATTGGATGTACACGCTAAATAGTCTTTGAGCTTCTTCCATAGAATCATCAACAATAAACAATATCAAAAGGCATCTACACAATGGTTTTGCCAAATATGAAAATGATTTTGTAATTCATGTCTAAAAACAATAGCCAAAAAAAATGTAAAAGGAAGCAACTAAACAATAAATTCACCATTCTTCTGAAAGAGTAGAATTATTGATGACAAATCTTTATAATATGCTTAATCACTCTAAACACTTAAATTGTTAATTAAAGAAGAGGTGGCTTTAAATAAATTCGCCACTTGTCAATAAACGAAAAATCATATGGATGCAACCTTGGAAGTTCGCGATCTTGAGGGGTGTTTATTATATGTGTAGTCTAAACGAGAAGTTGTGCTACAACATTAACACTCGCCTCCCTTTTCTCTATCACTTTTATGTGGCATTTCATAGCAATTACTTGGGGTAAGTTGGTGAGACAAGCAATCAATATATCAGAAATCATTGATGATAATTCCAAGAATAGTTCCTCCTGGCTAACCTCATCAATATCAGTGTGGTATGAAAGCAAGATTGATTCGGTGATACGATACATTAAGTTGGCAGAAATAAACCTATAGATGGCATTAGCATTTATGATTCGAATATCCATATTATCCACCTCATTGACCATGTTTTAGCTGTATTCTTGTAACATTGAAGAATCATTCATGTTGTATTTAAATGAGAAGGGTTTTGCAACTTGTTTCCTAACCATTTGCGATAAACTTTAACTTCTAGCCACAACATTTTAGTTGCATTTTAAATGCTTGCATAGTCATCGCTAACATTGAGGTTTTCTTCCACAAGTGTGACATATGAAAGACTTTCACTCACACTACTTAGTAAGCTAGCAACAATGTTGTTTGAAATGTTATGAAGAGATAAAGTGATTGATGTGAGAGTTATCACCAATAAGCTCCAGCAATCAAGATGTTCCACTGAAAGTAAAGATGGTACACAACATCTATAAAACTTTTTAACTCCTTCAAAACCTCTAGAGTTCTGTAAAAGTTTCATAAGATAGACTGGTTTTCGCTTCTCATCCTTTCGGATCAAATGGTTCACTAATTTTGTTATGCCTTTTAATGTTCTCTCTGCAAGCTCCATATCGTCCTGAAGTTGTAACATGTATCGGCTTAGATCTTCTTTTTGTTTTCTTGATCATGATTTTTTACTAACTCTATACTAGAGGCACTAAAAATGGACTTGTTCCATTTATAGTAGCGTATTAAATCAAGAGACATATCAAAAAAAAAAAAAAAAAAAAAAAAAAAAAAAACTTGGGATTGCATTTATAACCTTGCATACTACGACATTATCTTCTGAAATCCTATACAAAAACTCATAATCTGGACTTTTAGATTTTGGATGAAAATCGTGTATCTGTGGCTACTAGATGGAAAAAGAACACTGCTCTCCAATCAGATAACTCTTGAGTCCAATAGCTATCTACTTTAAAGACCTTAATATGGTTCCGAATCCATTTAGTGGACATCTTAAAGTTTGAGGTTGCAAAACATCTCGAAAGTGGTGCAATTATACCCAATATGGCTCCAATAAACCATGTTATGAGAATCACTAACATTGACCGCTTATAATCCGATAGATAGTCTGCCATCTATGGATATATGTAGAGCATAATAACTATATGTAACGCAGTACTAGCAGCACAAATCATCCCAGAAGCAAAGGTCGTAGCAGAGTAAGCAAAGATGAATCGGGGGTTGTTGGTTCATGTCATTATCCAATGGTTGCTCACATGTAGGTGTAGCTTCTCAACAATTAATCTTCTAATTGGTTGTTGCAACTCTAAGTTATTTAAAGTTGTTTGACGGCATGTTTGATATTTCAATTCTAAATGTTGTTTAGACTTCATGATCGGTTGTTTGAACATATGTATTAATAGCACCACAGTACATAGCCACATAAATGGATGCTATTATCATAATGTAACGAGTAGAAAATAAACGGGTGCTCATTTGAATGCAAACATTCACAATCAAGGTTATCACAAGAATATCCAAAGCTATGATGTTTGCGAGAAGTTCCTTGTGGTCCATTGTTGCTAGAGATGGCAATGAATTAGCCATCATGGTGCACATAAAGGCCATGCTACAAAGTTTTGTCGCCTGGTCCACAAGACCTGACATTGGATTGTTCATATCCATGGGTATCTTCATTGCAACAACTATCACAGTGAGAGAAGCAACATTCAATGTGAAGTATTTGAGATTGTGAACTAAACTATATAGTCTCAAACGGGTGTGACAACTCTAAGAGGCTACTAGTTTAGAAATCTAACACTTAAAAAGGGGGGGATTTGATGGTGGTGTTTGTGTGGTGGTAGATGGTGGTGGTGATTGAGGATAGTGGAGGGATAATAATTGCAAATTCAAAAAAAGTAATTGTGGGATGAAGATGAGGGTACATGTTAATACAAATAAGCCGTAAAAACGTTTATTTATATTTTACGATCTTCTAAATGTTTTGTCGATAACAAATGTAAAATCATTTTAACGAAACTAATAGAGTACGTAAATAGTTTGAATTAATAGTTTTCTAACACACTTGTTGTCACATAAAACACTAAAACAAGTATAAGTGATTTTATGATTTAGATACATATGTACAACAACTAGTGTTTACATATTGGGTTAAACATATACTTAAACTAAGTATACTAAAATGGGTAAAACTAAGTGTATGCTAAAATGGGTAAATACAAGTATATACTAAATGGGTAAATACTTGCAAATGGTTTTGACCCATAACCCATGGTTTTATATATACCACTTAACCAAGTTCATTGTATCTAGAAAGAAAACCATGGATCAACCCATAACCCATGACCCATAACCAAAAATACCCATGGGCAAAGAGGAGCGGACCACGGATCCCTAGCGTTGTGCTAGCGGATCCTTGTGGTAGGGATCCGTGGGATCCGGAAAGCAGAGAATTTCTTCTATAAATAGAGAGCCATTTCTTCCTCTCTAGGTGTGCTTTACACACATACTTCCCAAAGTATTCTAACCCTCTAACCTCGGATATAAGTGATCTATGTAGTTTGTCTTTTGTTTTGTGTGATCTACTAGGTTCCTATTAAAGGAGAGATCACCACCTCTTGAAGACGTGCAAGCTCAAAGTCCATGAGTTGCCATGCTTCGTCATCATCAAGACTACTAAGGTTCTCTTGTTGATAGTTCTTCCTTTCTCCATAGATGTTGGGTTGAAGGCATTAGTGAAGAATGCCGAAAGTGTCAAGATGAAAGCATTAGTGAAAGGTGCTCATCATCCGTGTCAAAGCATTAGTGAAGGATGCTAAAGGTGTCAAGGCGAAGGCATTAGTGAAGGGTGCCAAGTGTTGTGTCAAAGGCATTAGTGAAGGATGCCAAAGAATCAAATCAAGTAGCATTTGGGAAGAATGCCTAGGTCGTATAATCGATGAGGAAGTCGATCTAAATATTTAAAAGGAAGTTTTAAATTGGTAAAACTATTCAACCCCGATTCGCGCCAACGGTCAAGTCAAATAGACTTAAAAGATTTCGACGCAAATGCAATTAAGATCGAGGAATATAGGAATTCTGGGTCGTTAAGTCCCACGGAGGATGAATTGGTGTTAAAACACTTAATCAGATGGTAGAATGATCACTAAGGATAGCAATCAGTAGGGTTTTCGATGGATAATTACCTAAAGAGAAAATCTACAAATTAAAGCGACTTAAATGCAAATTAAAAAGATTAAAAAGTTAAAATCTATTAAATAAACGCTATCACTATTTTTAAAGGCGATGAACGTTTAAAACCTAAAACTTAAAACTTACGTTTAAAATAAAATTACGTCTACGTACAAAATAAAAAGTGAGTTTTAAAGAAATAAAAGTCCTAAAAAGATAAAAATTATACTTTTGGAATCCTAATAATAAAAGAAAATTATTAGAAAAATAAAATTATTTTTACAACTATTTATTTAATTATTATTAATTAAAAACTATTTATTAAGTATTTAAAATGTGCTAAAATACAAGAAAATACAAAATTAACCTAGAAAAATGAAATTATAACTTGGAAAAATCTAAAATATGATAAAACTTATTTTAAAACTGAAAATATATTTTAAGACTTATTATGTATTTATTATTAATTTAAAACTATTTAAAACTAATTAAAATGCTAAAAATACTTTTTAAACTAAGAAAATTATGGAAAAATACTTTTTATTACTTTTATATTTATCTTAACCTAAGAAAATTGAAAAATCATTTTTTGGACTTTTATAATTTATTTGTATTAAAAGCTATTTAAAATACCTAAAAGCTGCTTTTTAATTACTAAAATAGCAAACAGTTATGAAAAATAATGAAAATTTCAGGAAAAATCTATTTTAATCTACTGAGTCTAAGAAAAATAGAAAAACATGGTCTTGTTTGGAGAATTAAGCAACTGCAGTTACAACTGCTTAATAATAAGCACTAGAAAAAGCAAAATGATAACCAAAAGCTACCAAACTTACACAGAAGCTGTATTATGCTATAAGAACTCTATTGCAACCAAAAACAACAAGCTTGAACTTCTGGATTACAAGTTAACACAGATTTATTGTTTGAGCTTGATTGTAAAAACAGAAAATGGTATACTACTTTAAGATATTGCACGATCACCAAATTAAGCTAAAAGTGAAAAGAAATGATTGGAACTTGGAAAAGACACGGTTGACTACCTATAAACCAAATATGATGATCAAGACAAGCTATAATGAGCTTTTGAGAAGCTTATACAAAATCTGAGAACCCACTGAGTAAAACTCAGTTAATACTTGAGTAAAATGGGACAGAATGATAAGCTTATGCAGCCCTGGTAAATAAGCTCCAATTTGAGATTTTTAACTTGGAACCTAAAAAGGACCAGCTTGGCTATCCAAAGAAACAAAAATCACTGATATTGGCCAACTAATAAGCTTTTTAGAAGCTTATGATTTGGGTATCAAAACTGATGCACAGGACAGATATTGACTTTTTAAGAAAATAACTAAGTTGACTATATTGAGATTTAAATCAATTCTAAGGACTGACTATGATATATTAAGCTAGAATAAGATTAGATTAAGCTAGGTGAACAACTTTCAAACCATTTTGAATGATTATGCAGTCAAAAATTCCAACAGTGAGCTTATGAGATGAAATTAAAGAGTATTTTGACTTTTAAGACTAACAAGCTCGGTTTTCTTTCTTTGCAATGAGTTACTAAGAACTAGTGAGACACGAGCAACCAAACACAAAGGATTAAATAGCCTTTAACACGGTTAAATACTCGAGAACCAAACAGTCCTTAACCAAACTGTTTTGAAGATTTTCAAAGCTAAACACCGATTAAGACCATGAGGCGATGTGAGCTTATATTATCACTAATTAAGTCTAAAAAACATGAACCAACAGTTATAACAATATAAAACTTAGAATTACTAATTATGCTATATTAAATGCTTAAAATGAAATTTTAGCTAAATACAAGTTAAAAGACAAGTGGTGATTTTAAAGGCTTATATTAACTTATCTATGACTAGTGAACACTAAAATCTGATTAAAGCTAATGGTGAATTTAACGATAATATGCAAGAAATGAGCAAAAGCTTACAAATGGCTTTAGGTCACAAGCGAGAACTAGGACCAAATAACAACTCCTATAGCTTACCAATAAGCACTATACCCAAGACCATCCATTATACATCCTGCTCGGTGTTTTTGAACCTTGTACCATGATTTTTATTTTAAGCTATTTAATTAGTATTTTGTGAATTTTTGGATTTGGCTACTAAATTGGTTTAAAGAGTATCTAAAAGCTTGTATAAGCTTTATATGGAGCTTATATGAGTTTCTCGGTCCAAATTAACCATCGCTAACAACATTTCAACATATTGAAATTTTCTTGAAATTTGAAAATGCATAAGCGAGAATGGAACTTCAAACTTGAAATTGATACTTGAAAAGTTTTATAATACAGCGATAACTTAGAATTACAGTGCTTGAAAGCTAAAAAATACTTGAAATAGGAAATTAAGCTAAAGCGACAATTAAAACCGAAAATTACACTAGATAGATAATTACATTGGACCAAACTTGATATATATTGACCTCGACTTCACTTGTCGACCTACGAAGATATCCCACCAAATCCGACCATTGAAATCATCCGGATAATCGGATATGCCAAATGTCGATTTTGGCGCCATTTTCAAGGAGTGGGTTTTACGCATTAATTGGCTTTGGATTGTGTGGAGGTGGAAGGAAGAGGTGGAAAGGTGTTGGGGTGGTGGATGGAAATCAAGTGGTTAAATACCACTTGGTTTTGGTGAAACAGCTTTGGGAGAGACGGTCTCTGATGACCGCGGTATTATTTGAATTTAAAATTTGGGCGGGTTAGTATTTGGGCTTTGGATTGGGCTAGTAAATAATTGGATCCGTTTGGCTTGGTTTAATAAACAAGGACCAACTTTGCAATTTAGCCAAAGTTAAGGGCTGAACTTGAACATTTTCCCAAGCTCTCATAAGGACTAAACCGCCAAGTGATAATAGAACAAGGACCATTGTTGATAATTTCCATTTTACAAATCCAGGACCAAAATTGTCAAGTTTAGAAACTTGAGGGACCAATATTGTAATTTTCTCCAAAGTTTATCATAAGGACCATTTTGTCATTTATTAATAGAACAAGGTTAAAACTTGATAATTTTCACTTTTAAATTAACCAAGGACTATTTTGACAATTTTCAAAGTTAAAGGACTAAAGTTGTCATTTTGTGATTTTTAAACTTTGAAGGGTTTATTTTGACAACTTTTGAATCTCAAGGACCTAAAATGATATTTTACAAGTTTTTGAATTACCGAGGACTAATTTTGACAACTTTTGTAACTTGGGGACTAAAGCGCCAATTATGCAAACTTGATACGTTTTCATCGATTTTGATGTTTTGCATTTAAAACATATAAAACACTTGTTTGTGATATTTTTATCATTTTGAAGCATTTCGAGTGTTTTCGGATGTTTTGGCATTTAACGATATAAAAATGATGAGTATTTAGACACTCATCAATCCCCCACTAAGATATTGCTAGTCCCTAGCAATGATTTGAGAAAACATAATGGATTTTAATCTCTTTACCAAAAGCCATTACTACGGAGTAGCCAATTGTTTTAGTTCAAGTAAGAACCATGGTACACCGATAACCATATGATTTTGAGCAAACCACCGACTTTCAACGGTTTGATTTGTCTTTACCGAAGCCGTACCATACGGACTAGCCAACTCTTAGATAAATTATCAATATTATCTTTGGTGAGCCGATTACCAATTATGGATTTTCAAGCGCCTTTACCACAAGCCATAAACTTGCGGGCTAGCCAACTTTTCACTAGTTTAAAGATATGGTGAGTTGAACACCATACAATTTTAGGCAAATTGCAAGCCATAAGCGGTTTGATATATCTTTACCAAGAGCCGTTTGCTCTGGATTAGCCAATCCTTATGTGGGTTAGACATGGCGGATGATTACCAATTGAGTAAGTGAAAACACTTACTCGAAAAAAAAAATTTTGAAAACATTGGGTGAAATAATTACATGAAATTCGTGAAATTCCCCAGCACTTAGAAATGAATATTGCCCTCAATATTTTGTAAGCGGTTATTTAGAACATAAAAGGAAATACTACGGCCATTATTTTGTTTTGATATATACATTTTTTTTTTTTTTTTTTTTTTTTATAGAAAGATTGAGAATATACAACGGTGTGGAAAGACTCCCCACACTAGGGTGATAGAAAGGGATAAGAAAGCGAAACATGGGTGAAAACCCATATTGTGTGTGCTAATATTTTTGATTCCCGAGTCACTAGCTTGACTCGATCCCGCATTCATTGGTTCATGGGAATGTTTGTAGATCCGGGACAACCACGGGGGAATGTCCTCTCCAAAGTAATGCTTAACTCGATGACCATTCACTTTAAAATTAGGACCATCGGTTGAGATAACTCAATGGTGCCATAAGGATAAACCTTAGTGATAGTAAATGGACCGGACCAGTAGGGACTTAAGCTTTCGAGAAAATCTTCAATCTAGAGTTGAAAAGAAGGACTCGATCACCAACGTTGAAAAGCGGTTCTTGATTTTAGAGTCATGAATCTTCTTTGTCTTTTGCTTGTAGATCAAAGAGTTCTCATAAGCTTGATCACGAAGTTCATTTAGTTCATTCATTTGAACTTTTCGTGATCACCGGTGTCGTATATCGAAGTTTGCATGTTTTAAGGCCCGTAAGCCTTGTGCTCTAGTTCAATCGGAAGATGACATGCTTTTCCGTACACTAGCTTGTATGGAGTACACCCAATTGGTGTTTTGTGGTGTCACGAAAAGCCAGTCGTCATCGAGTTTATCCGACCAGGATGCACGATTTTCACCTCTTGTCCTTTCAAGTATTCTTTTAATACCACGATTTGAAACTTCCACCGCCCACTTGTTTGGGGTGGTATGCGATAGATAGACGGTGGGTAACACCATACTTTTGCATGACACGATCAAATTGGTCATTACAAAATGTGTACCACGATCACCGATTATTGCGAGGAGTTCCAATCGGCAAGAGAGCTTTCAAAATTTCACAACTACTCGGGCATCATTTGTAGGTAAAGCTTTCGCTTCAACCCATTTTGACAAATAGTCAATGACCACGAGTATGTACTTGTTACCACGAGACGAAGGAAATGGCCCCATAAAATCAATACCCCATATGTCAAATATCTCACAAACTTGAATGGCATTTTGTGGCATTTCATTCCTTTGAGATATGTTTCCATGATGACAAGCGTCACAAGTTTTGACATAATCGTGGGCATCTTTATAGATTGTGGGCCAATAGAACCGGAATCAAACACCTTTTGGCGGTGTAGTTTGGACTATGATGGCCCCGGTGGGTCGGCATGACAAGCTTTGAGAATGTCAAGAGCTTCTTGTCCATAAACACACCGTCGGATGACTTGATCCGCACATTTTGAATAAGAAAGGGTCGTCCGAAATAGTGTTTAACATCCTTGAAGAATTTATTCTTCTGCTGGGTCGACATCCCTTTCACAATGAAGTTACCCGCATGGTAATTTGCAAAGTCCGCAAACCATGGGGTAGAAGAGTTTCCACGAAAAGAAACCGCATTGAGTGTCTCGAGAGGAAATGTTTCATTTATATCCTTTTCTCGAAAACATCTTGGTGAGGGTTTTCTAATGCAGACGAGATGATCGTGACGGGTTCTCGGCTCCTTTTTATCACGTATGATAATATCAAATTCTTGGAGGAGGAGAACCCAACGAAGCAATCTCGGCTTTGCATCTTGTTTTGCAAAGAGGTATTTAAGAGCCGAGTGATCCGTATACACTACACATTTGGTCAAGATTAAATATGGCGAAACTTTTCAAATGCATACACCACGACTAATAGCTCTTTTTACGTGGTGGTGTAATGAGTTTGAGCTTGATCATAGTCTTACTTGCGTAGTGAATTGGTGAAAATGCTTGTTTCTTCGTTGCCCTAAGACTGCGCCGATAGCAAAATCACTTGCATCGCACATTAGCTCAAAAGGTAAATCGATCGGGAACAGCGAGAATGGGTGCTTGATGAGCTTTTTCTTCAATGTTTCAAAAGCTACGATGCACTCGGGTGAAAAGATAAAGGAGCATCCTTTTCAAGAAGATGGGTCATTGGTAGGGCGATTTTGGAAAAATCTTGAATGAATCTCGATAGAAACCGGCATGACCTAAAAACTCCTAATACCTTTGACGGTAGTAGGATGAGGTAATTAGCAATAACATCGACTTTTGCTCTATCTACCTCAATCCCGTTCTTTGAAATCTTATGGCCAAGGACTATGCCTTCTTTGACCATAAAGTGACTTTTCTCCGGTTTAGACAAAGATTGGTGTCTTCACACCTTTGAAGCATTTTATCTAAATGGAGAGACATGTTTGAAACGAATCCCCAATGACCGAGAAGTCATCCATAAACACCTCCATTGTTTCCCGATCATGTCGTGGAAAATGGCCATCATACATCGTTGGAGCGTGCGGGAGCATTACATAAGCCAAAAGGCATCGTCTATAGGCAAAAGTTCCGTATGGGCGGTGAATGTGGTTTTATCTTGATCCTTTGGATCAATGGGAATCTGAAAGTACCCAGAAACCATCAAGGAAACAATAGTATTCATTCCCTGCTAATCTCTCAAGCATTTGGTCCATAAAGGGTAGAGGAAAATGGTCTTTCTGGTGGCGTCATTCAACTTACGATAGTCAATGCAAACACGCCATCCGTAACCAATCGAGTTGGGATTAACTCGTTATCTTCATTGTGATATGATTATGCCACCCTTTTCGGAACACAATGAATTGGGCTAACCAAGGACTATCGAGATCGGGTAAATCAATCACGCATCAAGAAGTTTGATAACCTCTGTTTGATAACATCATGGATTTTGGATTTACTCTTCTCGATGTTGAGCTGCGGCTTAAAGTCATCCTCCATCAAGATTTTGTGAGTACAAAACTCGGGGTTGATACCCTTTATGTCGGAGAGTTTCCAAGCAATTGCTTGCTTGTGTGACTTCAAGATTGTAATGAGGCGACTTTTTCATCTTTACTCAAATCTCTAGCAATAATGGTGGTAATTTATCATCACCTTCAAGAAATGCATACTCGAGATGAGGTGGTAAGTCCTTAAGCTCAACCTCGGAAACTCTTGATTTTCTCAATGACTTGACTTCCTTGTTATGAAGTTTGATGGGAGGAGAGGAGAAGAAATGTCATGATTTAACAACTTCTCAAGAAGAAAATCTCCTCAGATTAATCTCATTTGATTAATCTCATCGAGAATTGAATCACTAGAGTGAGGGTGGATGATGGATCATCGTTAAGCAACTTCTCAATGAGAAGTATGTCTCCTCAATGTCAATTGGGCGTGATCAATTTCCCATGGATGCAGAATCTTTGGATAAGTATGCTTCAATCTCTTCTAAGATGAAGTCACTTTCCTCAAATGGGGTGAGAGAAGGAGTAGAATTGGCGATGATAGGTTGAGATGAATGAGTGAGATTATCACTCGAAGAATTATGATCATAACCAAGAACTTCTTGCAGTACTCTTGAAGCAACATCAATGATATCTATTCGGTTAACCGATTGAGAATCATAATTTGCGAGTACCTCGAAGTCGATCAAGGTTAAAAGTGCGACTTCATTTCCAACACGTAATGTGATTTCTTGCTCAAATACATCTATGAGAGCACGGCCCGTTCTCGGGAATCCTCGACCAACAATGAGAGGAACCCGATGATCGGCATCAAAATCAACAACCACGAAGTCGGTGGGAAATGGAACTTTCCTACTTTCACAAATCGTCCTCGGCAATGCCAAGAGGACGGGATATTGTACGATCGCAAGCTCGAGAGTCATGCATGTAGGAGTAAGTTCGGAAGAAAGTTTCTTCCACACTGAATATGGCATAAGATTAATGCTTGCACCAAGATCGCTAGGGCAAAGCATTCAACCATTCTGAGGAATACACAAGGTAAGAGAAATTTCCGGGATCTCCAAGCTTTTGGAAGCTTTTTAGAATAGCTATGAGCAGTTCTCGTTAAGAGGAGTCTTAGCCATTTCAAACGACTTTTCCTTATTGCTTAACATGTGTTTGAGAGTCGATGCAAACTTGGGCATCGGCATGATAGCATCCATAAAGCTTATGTCAAAATGTAACTCTTGGAAAATTTGGAAAAATTTGTCCATTTGATGACTAGCTTTTCACGGAGCTTTTGCTCATTCAAGCGTGATGGATATGGAATAGAAGATTTGGATTTGATATTTTCAGCGGGAGCTACGGTGGTTCAAAACAACTCTGGATTAGACTTGGGTTTCTGGACAACTTGAGGATGGACTACCGAAGGTGGGACTTGTGCGGTATTACTTGGACTTGAATAATGCACCTTGTCCGTTGTTTCCTTGGTAACTTGACTCATTGCCACAGGAGGAGGGGGCATTGGAGTCGTAGGTCCATTGTGAGTCCTCGGTTCACTTTCCACTACCTTTGGAAGAGAAGAAGAAGAGGTAGTAGGAATAGCGGGTCCATTGTATGAAACACCACTTCTGGTCGTGATCGCCTTAGCATCGCCCCTCGGGTTAGCGATCGTGTTGCTCGGTAAAGTACACGAGCTCGGTCGATCATTTAAAGACTTCTTAAGATCGTGATCGGTGACCAACAATCTGTTCATCTCATCTTGGGATTTCATAAAGCGCTTGATAACTCATCGGATGATGGTCTGGAGGAGTAATGATGGGAGGTGGATTAGGAGGAAATTTTGAGGTCGGATGTTTTGATTATGACCTTGTTGTTGAAAATTCCCTTGATTAGGATTCACATTCCCATGAAATTGATTCCACGATTGAAATTGTTTTGATGAAGGTTCCTTGTTGTTGGAAACCTTGATTGGGTCAGGATAGAAATTACCTTGGTTTTGATAACCTTGGTTCATTCTAGGTTGATTCGATTCGGTTAGGATTACGGTTAAAACCGGGTGGTGCACGATAATTGCTAGCACGGTAGCTTGGTTCATTCGAGGGCGGTATTGATTACCTCCTTGATTTGAAGTACCGGCTATAGCATTTGCTTCAAACGGACTACCATCGGTGGCGATCGGTTGTAGTATGCATGAGGACCACCACAAGTGACACAAACTTCAACTTTCTTCACTTCACCATGTGTTGGTGTTTGAGTGAAGGTGACTTTCTTTGGTTAGCAAGAACCAAAGCACGAACGACATCGGTGAGTTTATCAATCTTAGCATCGGTGCTAGATGTACTCACGGAGATGAAGTAGAAGGTCCGAGATTAGGCGATTTTGATATGTCTTAGTGCGGAAAGAACGGACACAGGACTTGTTTTCAATTATTTGTAAGGCTTCTTTGGTGGTTTTGCTAAGGAAATTACCTCCGCGGAGGCATTCGAGAGAGTCTTGGTCGGTGGTCTCGAGACCATTATAGAAAGTATCCATTTGCATTAACTCGGTAAAACCATGATGTGGACACTTGCGGAGCAATTCTTTATAACGATCCCATGCCTCCCGAATGATTCATCAAATCTACGAGAAAATTTCATTATCTCATTCTTAAGACTTGTGGTTCGGGATGGAGGATAGAATTCGTTCACAAACTTGGTAACTAGATCTTCCCATGTCTCTATAGAACGAGGGGTTGTTTCTCGAGCCAATTCGGGCTTGTCCTACAGAAAATGGGAGCAGAAGAAGCTTGATAGCCGGATGGGACATTCTTGTACTTGATGGTTGATGCAATTTTATTGAACCATCGAATGTGTGCATGAGGATCATCCGCTCAAAACCATAGAATTGGCTTTGGGTTACTAGATTAAGCAACCCGGTCTTGAGCTCGAAGGTATCGGCCACAATGTTTGGGACAACAATGGCATCTCCGTAACCTCGATGGGTGCTTGGAGAAGCTCATTCATAGGTTTGTCTTACGCCATTTCGACGGTGGTGGTGGTGGTAGGCGTTCCTCGATCACGGTGAAGGAGGTGAGCGTCCTCTACGTCTGCGAGGAATGTTTCCAAGTTCGGAAAGTGGACTTGTAGAAGCGGAAGAGCAGTCTTGCATGCACTAAGTATAAAATCAATTTTCAAAACAAATGAGGCAAAACACAAGTGAACTTAACCAATAATCACGGATGAAATGGCTTCTTTGAAAAAGGTACACCAAATCACAAGTGACACAAAGGCAAGTTTTAAATCGATGTTCGGGAACTTATTAATGGTCGCACCCCAGTTAGGTAGTCTGTTGCCTTGATTTGCGGTGGTTGATTTTATGTATTCAATTAAGTACCACCGAAAAGACGTAGGTAATGATTTGTCTTGATGGGGTTTAAAACTTTTGGAAAATATTTTTGGTATCGTCCGTTTAACCAAATCGTATCTCTTTAAGAATCACCTTAAGAGAAACAAAATAGAAAACGTTACGATTGTTTTGTTGTTTTATATTGTTTTGGGTTTTAACACTTTAGGAAAAGCGTTAATGAACTTTTGATTTTCTTATAACTTTCTGAAAACTTTTACAAAGCGTGGTATATGTGCAAGAATGGATGCGATAATGCTAGAAACACGCTTCTGACCTCCCGGCGTGGCGCAAAATTTGATTCCGTGCAAACAGTCAAGTCAAATAGACTTAAAACAGCTCGACACAAATGCAATTAAGATCGGAGGAATATAGGAATTCTGGTCGTTAAGTCCCACGGAGGATGAATTGGTGTTAAAACACTTAATCGGATGGTAGAATGATCACTAAGGATAGCAATCGGTGGGTTTTCGATGGATAATTATACTAAAGAGAAAATCTACAAATTAAAGCGACTTAAATGCAAATTAAAAGATTAAAAGTTAAAATCTATTAAATAAACGCTATCACTATTTTTAAAGGCGATGAGCGTTTAAAACCTAAAACTTAAAACTTACGTTTAAAATAAAATTACGTCTACGTACAAAATAAAAAGTGAGTTTTAAAGAAATAAAAGTCCTAAAATATAAAAATTATACTTTTGGAATCCTAATAATAAAAGAAAATTATTAGAAAAAGAAAATTATTTTTACAACTATTTATTTAATTATTATTAATTAAAAACTATTTATTAAGTATTTAAAATGTGCTAAAATACAAGAAAATACAAAATTAACCTAGAAAAATGAAATTATAACTTGGAAAAATCTAAAATATGATAAAACTTATTTTAAAACTGAAAATATATTTTTAAGACTTATTATGTATTTATTATTAATTTAAAACTATTTAAAACTAATTAAAATGCTAAAAATACTTTTAAACTAAGAAAATTATGGAAAAATACTTTTATTACTTTTATATTTATCTTAACCTAAGAAAATTGAAAAATCATTTTTTGGACTTTTATAATTTATTTGTATTAAAAGCTATTTAAAATACCTAAAAGCATTTTTAATTACTAAAAATAGCAAACAGTTATGAAAAATAATGAAAATTTCAGGAAAAATCTATTTTAATATCTCTGAGTCTAAGAAAATAGAAAAACATGGTCTTGTGTAGAGAAATAAGCAACTGCTATGTAAACTGCTTATTAATAAGCACTAGAAAAAGCAAAATGATAACCAAAAGCTACCAAACTTACACAGAAGCTGTATTATGCTATAAGAACTCTATTGCAACCAAAAACAACAAGCTTGAACTTCTGGATTACAAGTTAACACAGATTTATTGTTTGAGCTTGATTGTAAAAACAGAAAATGGTATACTACTTTAAGATATTGCACAGTACACAAATTAAGCTAAAAGTGAAAAGAAATGATTGGAACTTGGAAAAGACCTGGTGGACTACCTAGAAACAAAAGTTGAGATCAAGACAAGCTATAATGAGCTTTTGAGAAGCTTATACAAAATCTGAGAACCCACTGAGTAAAACTCAGTTAATACTTGAGTAAAATGGGACAGAATGATAAGCTTATGCAGCCCTGGTAAATAAGCTCCAATTTGAGATTTTTAACTTGGAACCTAAAAGGACCGACTTGGCTATCCAAAGAAACAAAAATCACTGATATTGGCCAACTAATAAGCTTTTTAGAAGCTTATGATTTGGGTATCAAAACTGATGCACAGGACAGATATTGACTTTTTAAGAAAATAACTAAGTTGACTATATTGAGATTTAAATCAATTCTAAGGACTGACTATGATATATTAAGCTAGAATAAGATTAGATTAAGCTAGGTGAACAACTTTCAAACCATTTTGAATGATTATGCAGTCAAAAATTCCAACAGTGAGCTTATGAGATGAAATTAAAGAGTATTTTGACTTTTAAGACTAACAAGCTCGGTTTTCTTTCTTTGCAATGAGTTACTAAGAACTAGTGAGACACGAGCAACCAAACACAAAGGATTAAATAGCCTTTAACACGGTTAAATACTCGAGAACCAAACAGTCCTTAACCAAACTGTTTTGAAGATTTTCAAAGCTAAACACCGATTAAGACCATGAGGCGATGATGAGCTTATATTATCACTAATTAAGTCTAAAAAACATGAACCAACAGTTATAACAATATAAAACTTAGAATTACTAATTATGCTATATTAAATGCTTAAAATGAAATTTTAGCTAAATACAAGTTAAAAGACAAGTGGTGATTTTAAAGGCTTATATTAACTTATCTATGACTAGTGAACACTAAAATACGAGATTAAAGCTAATGGTGAATTTAACGAGAATATGCAAGAAATGAGCAAAAGCTTACAAATGGCTTTAGGTCACATGGCGAGAACTAGGACCAAATAACAACTCCTATAGCTTACCAATAAGCACTATACCCAAGACCATCCATTATACATCCTGCTCGGTGTTTTGAACCTTGTACCATGATTTTTATTTTAAGCTATTTAATTAGTATTTTGTGAATTTTTGGATTTGGCTACTAAATTGGTTTAAAGAGTATCTAAAAGCTTGTATAAGCTTTATATGGAGCTTATATGAGTTTCTCGGTCCAAATTAACCATCGCTAACAACATTTCAACATATTGAAATTTTCTTGAAATTTGAAAATGCATAAGCGAGAATGGAACTTCAAACTTGAAATTGATACTTGTAAAAGTTTTAACATACACGATAACTTAATTAAGTGCTTGAAAGCTAAGAAATACATCTTGAAATAGGAAATTAAGCTAAAAGCGACAATTAAAATTAAAAATTACACTAGATAGATAATTACATTGGACCAAACTTGATATATATTGACCTCGACTTCACTTGTCGACCTCTCGAAGATATCCCACCAAATCGACCATTGAAATAAGCGGATAATCGGATATGCCACATGGCGATTTTGGCGCCATTTTCAAGGAGTGGGTTTTCGCATTAATGGCTTTGGATTTGTGTGGAGGTGGAAGGAAGAGGTGGAAAGGTGTTTGGGGTGAGTTGTGGATTGGAAATCAAGTGGTTAAATACCACTTGGTTTTGGTGAAAACAGCTTTGGGAGAGACGGTCTCTGATGACCATGGTATTATTTGAATTTAAAAATTGGGCGGGTTAGTATTTGGGCTTTGGATTTGGGCTTAGTAAATATAGGGATCCGTTTGGCTTGGTTTAATAAACAAGGACCAACTTTGCAATTTAGCCAAAGTTAAGGGCTGAACTTGAACATTTTCCCAAGCTCTCATAAGGACTAAACCGCCAAGTGATAATAGAACAAGGACCATTGTTGATAATTTCCATTTTACAAATCCAGGGACCAAAATTGTCAAGTTAGAAACTTGAGGACCAATATTGTAATTTTCTCCAAAGTTTATCATAAGGACCATTTTGTCATTTATTAATAGAACAAGGTTAAAACTTGATAATTTTCACTTTTAAATTAACCAAGGACTATTTTGACAATTTTCAAAGTTGAATCTCAAGGACTAAAGTTGTCATTTGTGATTTTAAACTTTAAAGGGTTTATTTTGACAACTTTTGAATCTCTTGGACCTAAAATGATATTTTACAAGTACTTTTTGAATTACCGAGGACTACATTTTGACAACTTTTGTAACTTGGGGACTAAAGCGCCAATTATGCAAACTTGATCGTATTTTTTTTTCATCAAGAAGATTTTGATGTTTTGCATTTAAAACATATAAAACACTTGTTTGTGATATTTTTATCATTTTGATGCATTTACCTCAATTTTTTTTGTTGGGAGTGTTTTCGGATGTTTTGGCATTAACGATATAAAAATGATGAGTATTTAGACACATCATCATTAAAAAGGGCTTTTAAACAAAATCACATTGTGTTCACAACATTGTTAATACAAATCAAAACCATAAACCCATCCCAACTAATTTTACCTAATTGGAAAATTTGTATTTTAGGACCAACCATGCCCAAAGCTACTCAACAAGATCATCATGACACCGTCCACTACCTTACTCATTACTATCGTAAAAAGGGGTTGACCAAAACCGACCATAAAATTTTCAAAAGCCTTGTAAAACGACTTATCCACGAAGGTCGTGTAGTCAAGGAATGTTTCCTTGAAGATATCGACATTCGTCAAGTTTTCTCGACAATCAACTTTGATTGTCTCCTTGACATAGATGAACAAATTTATCCGGTTTTCATTTTTGAATTTTACAAAAGCTTTAGGATCATTCGAAACGTCAATGACAGCATTTCAATCGCTTTCATCATCAATAAACAAAACTTCACTCTCCCTCTCAACACCTTTGCTCAAATTCTTCGCATTCCTTGTGAAGGAATTTGTATGTACTCTCAAGATTGGGCAATTAACGCTCAAAATCTTGCACTTGATCCTAAGCCTCTCTATAACACTCCTATTGATGAACCCGAAACCATCCGAGACACTATTTTCAAAATAAGAATCGACCAATCCCGTTTCGACCGAAACAAGAAGCTCATTCACCGTAATCCCTTTCAAATAGAACTTTTCGAAATGCACCCCATGTTTAGAAAATGGGAAGAAATCCTTAGGGAAAACGTCATTAGCCTAGTTGGAAACAAAGATCATCCAAACGCATGTCTTGTGCAAATGATCTATTGTCTTATCCATCAAAGGCCATTTAATCTTGCCTATTACATGGTAAGGAGAATGGTGGGTATTCAAAGCTTCCAACATGGTACTTCCGTATGGTATGCTTCTAACACGACTTTGTAAGTATGTTGGTACATTGCAACCATCTCCTATCAACAATGATCATTATCTTTCCGATCACGTCATGGTACCTCTTACCAAACGACCCTCTAAACGGTTCATGGTCAATGGAGAGCAACCGGAAGCTCTCTCGGACTCCTCGGCCGGTGAACAAGAAGAAGATGTCGACCCCGTAGCCAACATCAAATTGGAAATCCTTGAATACCACAAACAACTTCCGACCATTCCAAACGAAACCGCGGAATTTAAGAAATTGAGGGGCATGATCCAAAACCTCGCATACAACCTCACTAAGCCATCAAAAAGGAAAAGAAAGGATTGACGAAAGAGACAATAGGATTGTGCTTGTTTTCTTTATCTTATGTTTGGATGATTACATTTTAGCATTTTCGGCTTATGATTATTTGGATATTGTCTTTAACTAGTGTTTTGTGATAAACATGCCTATTTCTACTGTCTATATGTGGATTTACTAGTGTGCATAAGCTGCGCATCATTTACGTGTAGGTTACGATCTGCAGATGCGGATCCTAGGATTAGCCTAGCGGATCCTTCCCTTGAGGGAACCGTGGGATCCGTGACATCGATCAACAATACAACATTCAAGACATCAAAGCGCTTTCTAGATAACATCACATTAGCTTAGCATATGTTTTAGAACCCAACTAAGTCCACTTCAAGGATGAGAAAGGCTTAGACTCACTAAAGGCTTACTTAAGATCTTAGTCGATTTTATCAACACATCTAAACTCACCATATTTCCGCTCAACTATTCACAAACTATTTCTCACCTCTCAAAACACTTTAAGAAGACAAACTAAGCAATTTTAGGAAATTGCTTCTAGTCATTTATATCTCAAGGTAAGACAAAATTAGTTTTTCAATTCTTGAAATTTTAAGAATTTTTAATATCACCTCAAGCTAAAATCGATCACTAGGATCATTTATTATGACTTGACACCTTCATAACTCTTAGTGTTATCCTTGGACATCCATTGGTAGTCATCTTGTCCCATCCCTCTTCCATAAAAAGCAATCATTTGCTATAACACTTATCACCTCTAATCATTCAAGTACACTTTCATCCTAAACCCTTAGGAGAACTGAAACATTCAAAATGAGATAGGCTTTAGCTCCTAGAAACCTCATTTCAAACTGTCATAATCACGAGAGCCGGATCCCTAGGATTCGCCTAGCCGGATCCCTTCAAGGAGGGAACCGTGGGATCCGGTGACAGTTTATGTCAAACATAGCTAAAACAATCATTTCAACTCATCTTCCTAACTCAAACACTCTATCTCATCTTAAATGAGTTCCTAGATCAGTGAAACCCTGAATCTCAAACTTGTGCATATTAATCATCACATTTCCAAGAACATTAGTGGATTAAGTCTTAAATACAATTGCAAAGTTCTTCCCTTTATAACTCACATTGCCAAGAATACTTTAGTCATCAAACATATAGTTAGATTACCCAAGGTCAAATTTTCTTGGTCAAAACCATGATTAAGCACAATTACTTGTTAGGGTTAAGGATTTGAGATATCCAACAGCTAAAGACTTCAAAATTAAGTCAATCCATGATTAAACAAACCTTACAACAGCATAATGATTTCACCTAGTCCTTGTCTGACAGCCGGATCCCTGGTCTTTAACCAAGCGGATCCCTACTGAGAGGGATCCGTGGGATCCGTAGATGCAGAGATCATAAACCACTCGATTTGAATTCAAGTCACCTTTGGGTCTCCAACCACCTTTAGCATTCATTAATTATCCTCATAGAACTGATCAAAACCCCAAAGCATGCTTAGCCCTTCAAATGGCCAAGAATTTAATTTCCTAATTCAAATTACCCTTTATAAACCAAACAACCTTAGAATTAAGGTACCACTCTCAAATCACATCTCAAAATCAAGAACTAAAGAGTTCTTACTAGCACCATCACTATGACTAAGGCTCCTAGTGCAAACTCATCCAATCAAGAACCACCCAAGAAACTTGCTAGAATCATGCATGAAGTTTCCTCAACCAAATCACCTTCGGGTAAGTCCACCAAAGCTAGGATCTCTCCCACACTAAGAAAACCAATCAAACTAATTCACAAGAAGAATGCTTCCACTAGGATTTCATCACATAATTCTACTATACCCTCCACAACTCAACCTACTTCATTAGTACCTAGAGCCACCTCACAATCATTTGAAGATCCTCAACCCAATTCACTTGAACCTCCACTTCAAGAAACTCAAAACCATGACAAAGAGTGCGATCATTGCAAACATGTTGAAAGATTAAAACATGAACTAGATATATTAATACATGAACTACAAGCTCAAACTGAGAATGTTTAGGATAACTCATCTCATCATTAAAGATTTTAGTTGAATCAAAAATTTGGGGTAATTCATTAGCATTAGTAGTGCTTATATGGCTAAAGTTCATTCTCTTAGTTTTTTAGAGATTTGGTTGTGTATCTCTTGTTTTATTGAATGAATACTTATATGCTATGATTATCTTTGTTGTGCTTGATATATTGTACTTATATCTCACTCTCAAAAATAGCATTCCTTGACATTCCTTCATTCTTGAAGATATCACGTGAGATAGCGGATCCTTCCAATAACTAGACGGATCCTCCTTGAAGGGAACCGTGGGATCCGTGGTACAGAGCACAAATTTATACTAACTTGAGTCTCTTTTGCAGGAAATTATGCACTATATTCTTGTTTTTCTAACCTTTGTTTTGTAGTTATTCAAAATACACATGAAGATATTGACACCATAAAGCTAGAGGGAGCTTTGTGTCAAACGACATTGCAAAATCATTTGCAACTTAATCCAATTTTGGGTTACACTTCATGACACCCCATTGCAACATTGCAACATTCAAGGGGGAGCACGTTCTCGTCACTTAGACAAACCATTTGCAAACTTAATTGCAAACACAATTAGTTTATTTTACGTTATGTACTGACGCCTTACATAGGGATGGACTCGTCAATGGGGAGTTAAGGCAGTACCATTCCGTCACTTGCTCTCTTTACATTTTACATTTTTTCTTATAAAATTGTGTTAGTTTCTTTTAACACTTTTGTTTCGACAAAAGGGGAAAAGAAAGTAAAACTACAAATTCAAATTTTTACAATTTTAGCTTTTCCTTAAAATAATTTTATGTTTTGTCATCAACAAAAGGGAGATTGTTAATACAAATAAGCCGTAAAAGCGTTTATTTATATTTTACGATCTTCTAAATGTTTTGTCGATAACAAATGTAAAATCATTTTAAGGAAACTAATAAATACGTAAATAGTTTGAATTAATAGTTTTCTAACACACTTGTTTGTCACATAAAACACTAAAACAAGTATAAGTGATTTTATGATTTAGATACATATGTACAACAACTAGTGTTTACATATTGGGTTAAACATATACTTAAACTAAGTATACTAAAATGGTAAAAACTAAGTGTATGCTAAAATGGGTAAATAGAAGTATATACTAAATGGGTAAATACTTGCAAATGGTTTTGACCCATAACCCATGGTTTTATATATACCACTTAACCAAGTTCATTGTATCTAGAAAGAAATCCATGGATCAACCCATGACCCATGACCCATAACCAAAAATACCCATGGGCAAAGAGAGCGGACCACGGATCCCTAGCGTTGTGCTAGCGGATCCCTTGTGGTAGGGATCCGTGGGATCCGGAAACAAGAGAATTTCCTCTATAAATAGAGAGCCATTTCTTCCTCTCTAGGTGTGCTTTTACACATACTTCCCAAAGTATTCTAACCTCTAACCTCGGATCTAAGTGATCTATGTAGTGCATCTTTTGTTTTGTGTGATCTACTAGGTTCCTATTAAAGGAGAGATCACCACCTCTTGAAGACGTGCAAGCTCAAAGTCCATGAGTTGCCATGCTTCGTCATCATCAAGACTACTAAGGTTCTCTTGTTGATAGTTCTTCCTTTCTCCATAGATGTTGGGTTGAAGGCATTAGTGAAGAATGCCGAAAGTGTCAAGATGAAAGCATTAGTGAAAGGTGCTCATCATCCGTGTCAAAGCATTAGTGAAGGATGCTAAAGGTGTCAAGACGAAGGCATTAGTGAAGGGTGCCAAGTGTTGTGTCAAAGGCATTAGTGAAGGATGCCAAAGAATCAAATCAAGTAGCATTTGGGAAGAATGCCTAGGTCGTATAATCGATGAGGTGCATCGTTATACATATATGTATTTGTTTATATACAAGGATGGTGATATCCTTGATGGTGTTGTAACAAGGAGTAGATCTCCTTGAGATTAGGTGTTGTGACGTGAAGGTGTAGTTCACCTAAGGTGTGAAAGAACTAGGTGCTTAGCCTAGTACCTAATAAAGGGTAGGCGACGTTGTGAAGGATTAGTTCTCCTAAGGTGTGAAAGAACTCGGTGGTTAGCCTAGCACCGTATAAAGGATAGGCGACGTTGTGTTAGGTGTGGTTCGCCTTGGTGTGAAAGAACTCGGTATTTAGCTTTGTACTGGGAAAAAGGTTAAGCAACGTTGTGAAGGCTTCTCGCCACAAGGAGTTGGTGTAGTGCTTACGAACTCTCGAGTAGGTGACTCGGGGAGTGAAGTAGGGCAAGGAAGGTGTCCTTGTAGCCGAACCACTATAAATAACTTGTGTTGTGGTGATGTGCTTACTCTTTATATTTCATTTCACGTTTATATATCCATCTATCAACGTCCAACATAAACAATCAAATAGATTGACATAAGTCGATCTAAATATTTAAAAGGAAGTTTTAAATTGGTAAAACTATTCAACCCCCCTCTAGTTTTCCACAGTACATTTGCCATTTCACATGCCCTTTGACTTTGACTAACGGGGATTTGTAACGATCGTTAGCCAAAAGTGATTATTCGCAACAAAGTAGAAACCACAGGGACATTTTTCTCGATTTTAAGTTTGAGGGACATTTATAGCAAAAATAGGAAACCACATGGATTTGGGGGGGGGGGTTCACCACCCTTCCTTACCCCTTCATAACTTCGCCTATGCCTATGTCTCATATTTCGAAAAGATTTATGATCATGATTCTTTCCTTTCGTCCCTCTAACATTGTAACACGAGATTCTAATAGAATATAATGTTTTTTGCAAACACACATGAAAAGCATACGAAGTTCACAAGTTGGTGGATCTTTATACTTAAACACAGTTATTTGATTCTTGAATGAGCGAGAAACAAGTGTGTATTTACACTTGAAGAAGGAAGTTAATTTTTTCACCTAGTCGTGGCTAGAGTAACTTCTTATAAACAATTTCAAATTCTGGCTCTCATTGTTTATCGATTTGAAAACTTTTTTCATTTTCCTTGTATTTCTCAAGCTCAGTAGTCAATTTCTCATTCACGACCTTAATTTCGCGATTGACGATTTTAACTTTATCAATTTCAATGCTACAATTATTAATTAATGATTCAAAAATAGACGTGCTTCCTCATCGATGTCGATTACGTAATCGAGCCTCCACCAAGATCCAAATCTGGGGTTTCAGAATTAATATTGCTATTAGTCTGCTCATCCATATATGTATCATAAATGGATTCTCGAGTCTCAGAATGTTGTTCCTCATGAGCAGACATATTGAATATCTCATTATCATAACATGTATTGTAGGTTGGTACCTCAAAAAGTACATTTGTGCCATAAACCAGAGGTGTGTCAGAATCATTTCTATACTTAGCCTCCTGAAGATTTTCCATAAAGATGCAGTTCACATTAATCTCCTCTCAATCCTCCAGTTCATCTATAGTAGCCATAAAGATGTTATTCAAATGCATCCCAGCTTCTTCTTTCTGTGCCAACAACAACGCTTCCTAAAAATATTGAGCATCCAGCTTAGTAGTGCAATTTTTTGCAATGTGACTCACTCCGTTGCAATTGTAAACTTTAGCTTATTACCTCGATTCACATTTCCATAATTCCCAACAACCGGAGCAACAACATTTCCATTTGGACTACCTACTGTTTGATTCCCTACATTCTGATCCCTCTGATTTCCAACATACTCACCCGTCTGATTTCCAACATACTGGACCCATCTGATTTCCAACATATTGACCCATTTGATTTCTTGCATTTCGCATATTCGATTACCCATCCGATGTGGAAAACTAGAAGGGGTTGAATAGTTTACCGATTAAAAACTTTGTTTTGAAACTTATTGAAAAATCAGTTGATATTGATCTTAGATATGTTAGTGAAAAATAATCAATATGCAAGCAATATATATAAAGAATAAATAAGGAAAGAAACAATCAAACCACGACAAGTTGTTTATAGTGGTTCGGTCTACAAGGACTCTTTTTCCTTGCCCTACTCCACTCCCGAGTCTCACACTCGAGAGTTTAACTTCACTAGTCAACAAGCTCCTTTCACGGCGGAGAAACCTTTACACTTCGCCACACACTATTTCGACACTAAGCTAGATGTCGAGTTCTTTTCCAAGGGTACAACCACTCCCACACACAATGTATTTTAAGGACTAAAATACTAACCACTCACACTCACAAGTTTATGATGGTTTGGTACAACAATGATGTATGAATCAAGACTAGATCATACAACAATAAACAAACAAGACTTCCAACTATTTGTTGAAGCTTGAATATGCCTTGATCTTCTTTGCTACAAAAGAGGATCACTATAATGATATGAAACTGAGTTAGAAATGTTAGAGAGAAGGAATGTATGTGAATATGCTAGAAAGGGATGAGAAACAACTTGGTTTGGCTTTGCTATTTATAGCCAAAATGATCAGCAGGCACCACGGACCACGGAACCCACAAAAGGGTTCCGCCCGTGTAAAGTTTTGGTGTCGCCGGGTCTGACAGCAAGATCACCAAAATCTTACCAAAGTCAACCATATCTATCCAAGATTGTGTAAGATATGTAGAGTCTAAATCTACACAAAATATCTAGTGAAATCTTCTAGAGATTTCAATGATGCACTACATGATGTCATGTGTTGTTTTCTATTTTTAGAAATATGTTAAATGTAAATACATATGTAATGTTTTGTTTTAAGAAACTAAAACATGCTTGATCTAAAAATGTTAACATACATTATGGTTTAGAGGCATATCAATAATATGATTAATCAAAATGTAAATGCTTGAGTGATGAAGATATTATTTGATGAAAAGCTTGTTTTAATATCTATTAAACTTGACAAGCTTTAAGCTTTATAAAAATTAAATTTACTTTTGTCGTTAACAAAACTTAGGTAAAGATCATAAAATATAAATAACGTTTAATGACGATATTTGTATTAACAATCTCCCCCTTTTTGTTGAGGACAAAACATAAATTTTATTTTTATAAAAGATGTAAAGTTTGTACAAGAGTTATAAAAATATGAAATTAATTTTAGAACTTGAAAGATTTAGATAAAGATGATAATACTAGTATGTCCAATTTAGACATGATGTTGACTTTTCAGAAAGTCAAAGTATGCAGTTGACTTTATTTGAAAGTCAAAGTCTTCATTAGTCAAAGTGTGATGTTGACTTTTCAGAAAGTCAAAGTATGCAGTTGACTTTTATAGAAAGTCAAAGTCCAAGTTCTATAATATTTCTCCCCCTTTTTGTCGAAACAAAAAGAAGAGGCGAGGCGGAATATGTAATGAGCCCGAGCCATTATCTCCCCCTTGGCCAATGCTCCCCCTAAATTGGGTGCCAAGAGAAAGATACATGGATTGTGAAAAAGCTACAAAAAGATGTTAGTAATAAGCATCATCACAAGCATTTCCAATCACCATGTAACAAATAACAACAATATAAGAAACACCATTCACTTGTTAAAATTTTCATGATATGAAAATCATGAAATGGAACACAATGATGTGTTAGTACATGAAGAAAATCCTAGAAATAAAAAATAATCCTAGAAAATTAGAAAAAAATACAAAGAAAATCCTAGAAAAAAAATAAAAATACTTAAAAGATAGACTAGGAACCTCCTATTGAGGTGGTGGATGAGCAAGAGCATTAATGCGCTCTAGGATGTGGTTGAGGATGAACCTCATTTCATCTTGAAGCTCATGGACCATCACCCGGGTCCGTTCGGTAATGTGGGCGGTCCGCTCACAATTTGAGCAACCGTGTCTAGGAGGGTAATATGGTTCATGATTTTGTGGTGGTGGAATGGTGGAGTTGTTGGTGTTGGTAGTTGGAGTGGTGATTATGGAGGCTAGCAAAGCACTTTGCATTTGCATGGTTTCACTAAGGTGGGAGTCCACCATATTGGAGAATTGGTGGAGATGATTTAGCTCGGCTTCAATCTCCTCTCTAGTTGGGTGATCATCCCACATGGATTCCTCAATGTCCTCTATATGAGGAGGCATGGATGTTGGAGGTAGTGGATGATCCCCATACAAAGGACCATGAATTTCCTTGTGAATAGGATGGAAAAGAAGAGGTTTAGGCCCTAACGGGGCGTTTGGGTCAAATGATGGACGTGGAGACTCATGAGCTATTCGCTCAATAGTACCAAAGGATGGTAGTGGTGGTGGATGATTGGGCCTAGGAGGCAAGTCCTCCAAGTCCTCCAAGAATGGGTTTGGAGATGTAGGTGGTGCAGAGAATAGCTCTAATGGGATGAGTGTTGGAGATTTAGGAGGTGATGGTGACTTGGATAATTGGATAGGAGCCGGAGGTGGTGAGCTAGTGATGGGAGTCTTTGTTGGAGGTGGAGTAGTGACAATGATAGGTGATTTTGGAGGTGGTGTAGGAGTAGTCAAAGTGAGGAAGTTCTCATCTCTTATGGGAGATGAGATGGTTAAGGGAGAGGAATCGGAAGAGGAGCTTATGTTGACAAAGCAACATGGTCTTACGCTCATTCTAGCCGTTCTCTTGCAAGGCTTGTTTGATGGAGAAGACTTAGTCATTTTTGCTTAAGGTTTTGCTAGTAGATGAGAAGATTTGAGAAAGTGTGAGGATGATCATCTTAGAAGCTCTTAATTTATAGGATTATGAAATTATGGAGAAATGTGTTTGATTTGATGTTAAACCATAGAAGAGATGAGGTTTCTAATGATTTGGAAGTATTTTTAATGCTAGTCATATCACCTAAGTTAAGCCATACAAGAAGGATGGAGTGAAATGACAAAGATATGCAATAAATGTGTTCTAATGATTGTAGGATCTTGAGATTCAGATCACCCACGGATTGCAAGGAACCAAATTTTTGGTTCCTTCCTTTATGAAAAGGGTTCCTTGGGTGGATTTTTGGAATTTTTCAATTTTGGTGGGAAATGGATATCCTAGATGCCTAAGTGTGTTAAACTAGTTCTAATATGGGTAAAAACTAGTAAGAACAATCCTAGAGGTAAATTATGGTATTATGGAATGTTAAAATAAGCGAAATTTAAAAACTTACTGCGTGTACGACGACAACAATTTTTACACAAAGGAACCAAAATTTTGGTGCCGCCTGTTCAGGTTTGGCGGTACCAAAATTTACAACAGACGGAACCAAAAAATTGGTGCCGTCTGATCCGTGGTGACCAGAATTCATCACAGACCCATTTTTTAACCATCGGGGACCTTTCCGAAACCTGAAATTTTTCTTAAAACATATGACATTAATTATTTCTAGTTAGGAAAAGTCGATAACACATGCACAAACATAGTGGAGCATAGACTTTGACCAAGGGCTAACGATTTTCACATAAAAGTGAAAATGGGTAAAATTTGATAACACACTTGTGCTATCCCCCTGCATAAACCGGTTAGCATACAACATTGTTTCAAGTTAGTTTATCATCCTACAAAGTAAAAACGACCAAATAATATCATACATCATTGTTTTAAGCTTGTTCCAAACACTCCTTTAAAAACCTCACTTATCCAACTTTTTGTAGATCTTTGTCATCATCCTTCCAAGGCACTTGAACATCCTCTTGGTTTGCTTGAACTCCGCCGATTCATTCTCAATCTCGGGAAGAGATGCATAGTACTCTTGAGGTGGAAGTCGAGAATTTGGGAGACCGTCTTCAGAGCTATTTGATGATGATGATGAAGGAGTTGGAGGTTTGCCCTTTACCTTTAGTCTTAGTCTTAGCCACTCGCTCGTCACTCAAGGGCACAAATATGTGAGGGATGAGAGCATAGTCTAGCTTCAACCCTTTTGGGCTTGGTGGAATGGGTGCAAATGCTCTATAGAGACGGGTGAGTAGCATCCCGTATGGAAGAGCAACGGATCCTTGAGTAGGAATATCTACCATTCTCCTAGCAATGTAGTAGGCTAAGTTGAATGGTTGACGAGTGGACAAGTTGTAGAGCATGTGACAAAGGCAAGCATTGATATGGTCTCTATTTCCTATAGTGCTAATGACATTGGCTCTAAGGAGTTCCTCCCACTTTTTGAATTCGGGCTTAAGCTCATTGAGCTCCATACCATATGGATCTCGGTTCACTTCCTTTCCCTTTCGGGTGACACGGGTTGGAGCTGCCCTTTCGTTAAAAAGGTGCTCACGGATGATGTCCTTATCCACCAAAGGAGTTTGGTAGGGAAGAGAGCGGTCATTGATTGCATCAAGGATAGTGAGTGACCACTTATCCGAGTAAACACATGTACCACGGTTAGGAATTCCTAGCACTTGAGCAAATTGGTCTAGGGAGATGGTGTAGTCAGTTTGATTGATCCTAAACCTAAGAGCCATTTGATTGTCCTCATCAGTGAAAGAGACAACACTAGCATAGAATTCTAAGACAAACCTAGGACAAATGGGTTCATCGATGTCGAGGAGACAATCGAAGTTGATAGTGGCAAGCTCTTGACGGAGATTAGTTCCGTCGACAAAGGAGGAATGAATGGTCCTACCCTCATGGAAGTACCTTTGCTCTAGACTCTTAAAGATTTCGACTTGGTCTTTGGTGAGGCCCTTGGTTTTGTGGTGTTTAGGGATGTAGCTAAGAGTATCCTTGTGATCATAGAATTTTGCGGCTACCATGGTTGTTCCTATGAGCAAGAATTTGCATGTTAAAAATAAAAACAAACTTAGCGTTTTGGTTCTAGTGTGTGCCTATATGAAAACAATTTGGAGTTGCGGTTATCTCGACTCATTTTATGCATAAAATGGTTTTCAATGGGGGTATTTGGCAAAAGGCATGAGATAACCCAAACGCTCCTAATTCAATGTGGCTTCATTTGAATATACCCGGAATGCATATTAGTTATGCATTACCTTTAGTATTCAAGAGCATTATGCAAGTGATGAAAAATTTACGTTTCTATTTGTATTAACAATGAAAAATTGTTTTCCTACAAGTGAGAAGCTTTTCAAAATTTTGACATGGGGTTTTTGTTTAATTAGAATAAGGCCTTATAGTAATTATCTTTTAAGTAGTGGGAAACATGATTAGTTTATGCAATGTGACAATGTAGTACCTAATTTCGATAACTAGTTATGCAATTTGCCAATTGAATCCATGTTTTGTACAAGAATATACATAATCCCCATGTAATGATTTTGTGCACAAATTAGAATCCTAGACTCAGAATTAAGAGAAGTAATGTAGTTAGGATACTTACAATGATGTTATCTTCAGTGATTAATGGGTGAGAAAGTCTCAACAATGAGGTAGGTGTGTTGTTGATACGTTTTGGTAAAGTGGGTTGTGAGGAAGAAGATGTTTTGTAAGTGGTATTTTTGCTACTGTTGTCACCACGGACCAGACGGCACCAAATTTTTGGTTCCGTCCGTGTTGTCGTTTGGTGTCGTGGGAACAGTAGCAGATTTAAGCTAATTTGTTTTGTTTTGTTTGTTCTAAGGTTTAGACTATGTTTTAACTACATGTTTGGTTCCATTAACCCTAAGCCAAGTCTAAGAAGATTAAATGGTTCTCGTTTGAGAGGCTTAGTTAGGATGTCGGCAATGTTGTCTTCGGAGGATACTTTCTCAATTGAGATGTTTCCTTTTTGAACATTGTCGCGAAGAAAGTGATGGCGGATTTCAATATGCTTCGTTCGAGCATGTTGGACGGGATTTTTGCTGAGATCAATAGCTCCTTTGTTGTCGCAAAGTATAGAGATATCGTTGAGATGAATTCCGTAATCCACGAGAGCTTGCTTCATCCAAAGAGCTTGTTGACATGCTTTTCCGGCTGAGACGTATTCGGCTTCAGTAGTTGAGATAGCTAGAGCCGTTTGTTTCTTTGCAAACCATGAGGTGAGACAATGTCCAACAAAAGTACAAATACCACTTGTACTTTTTCTATCGACATAGTCACCGGCATGGTCCGAGTCGGCATACACTATAGTTTCTACACCCGTTCCTTTGGGATACCATAATCCTAAACATGTCGTTCCCTTAATGTATCTAAATATCCTTTTCAAGGCTTCTAAGTGTGATGCTTTGGGATTTTCTTGAAAGCGAGCACATAGACAAACACTAAACATAATGTCGGGTCTACTAGCCGTGAGATAGAGTAGGCTACCGATCATTCCTCTATATTTAGTGTTATCTACCGATTCACCTTCCTCATCCTTGGTGAGTTTAGTGTCCGAGGACATGGGTGTCTTAGTTGGTTTTGAGTCTTCAAGACCAAATTTCTTAAGCATATCTTTTATGTATTTAGATTGGTTAAAGAATATGCCATCTTCTAGTTGTTTAATTTGAAGTCCTAGAAAGAAGTTTAACTCACCCATCATACTCATCTCAAACTCGTCGTGCATGATTTTAGAAAAATCATCACATAGCTCTTGACAAGTTGATCCGAATATGATGTCATCAACGTATATTTGAACTATGATAATGTGTGATTCCTTTTTCTTGGTAAAAAGAGTATTATCTACTAATCCCATGGTATATTTGTTTTCTACTAGAAAAGTCTTAAGTCGATCGTACCAAGCTTTTGGTGCTTGCTTAAGTCCGTATAATGCCTTCTTGAGTTTGAAGACATGATGTGGTTTTTCAAAGTCGGTAAAACCGGGAGGTTGAGCAACATATACTTCTTCGTTAATAAACCCATTAAGGAATGCACTCTTAACATCCATTTGAAATAATTTAAAGTCATAAGCACATGCATATGCAAGTAAGATTCTAATAGACTCGAGCCTAGCTACGGGTGCATAAGTTTCGTCGTAATCAATCCCTTCTTGTTGATTATAACCTTGTGCGACAAGCCTAGCTTTGTTTCTAGACACTATACCATTTTCGTCCATTTTATTTCAAAAAACCCATTTCGTTCCAATTATAGTTTGATCTTTAGGTTTTGGAACCAACTTCCAAACATCATTTCTAACAAATTGGTTTAACTCTTCTTGCATAGCAATTACCCAAGATTCATCTTTTATTGCTTCGTTTATGTTTTTCGGTTCAATGGTTGATACAAAGCAAAAGTAATTACTTTGATTTTGGGCTTGTGGTCTTAACGTTCTTTGATTTAGTTGTCCTATGACCTTTTCTAAAGGATGACTTTTGGATTCTTTGATGTTTATAATTTCATTATTTAATGGTTCATCTTCCTTGTCATTTTCAATTATTTCTTGACTTTCTACAAGTTGACTTTCAACTAAGTCATCATCTACCAAAGGTGATGTCTTAGAGGGAGGTGGACTTTCGTCGAATGTTATGTTCAACGATTCCTCGACTCTCATTATTTCTTTGTTTAAGACTATGTAAGCTTTACTAGTTTGTGAGTAACCAAGAAATACACCTTCATAAGACTTTGGGTCAAACTTGGTGAGATAGTCTTTGGCATTAAGAATGAAACATTTACATCCAAACACTCTAAAATATCCTAAAGTTGGCTTTTTGCCTTTATATAATTCATATGGTGTTTTTTTTAAGAAAGGACGTATTAAAACTCTATTTAAAATATATGTAGAAGTGTCAAGCGTTACACCAAAACTTTTGAGGTATGTTTTGTTCATTAAGCATTGTTCTACTCATTTCTTGAATGGTTCTATTTTACGTTCTACAACTCCATTAGATTGAGGTGTTCGAGGAGCCGAGAAGTTATGTGTTATACCATTTGTATCACAAAAGTTTCCAAATTGTGTTTCATTGTCAAATTCACGACCATGATCCGTTCGGATCGACACAATGTTAACACCTAGTTGATTTTGAATTTTCTTGCTAAGTATTTCAAATTTATCAAAAGCTTCATTTTTAGTTTTCAAAAATAATGTCCAAGTAAACCTTGAGTAATCATCTACTATAACCAAAGTGTATAAGTTGCCTCCATAACTTCTTATAGCGGATGGACCAAACAAGTCCATATGCAAAAGCTCTAGACACTTAGATGTGGACACCATGTTTTTAGCCTTATGGCTACTATGAGTTTGTTTACCAATTTTGCAAGCGTCGCAAAAATGTTGGTCATATTTTAGTTTTGGTAAATTTCTAACTAGCTCTTTTGAAGATAGGTTTTGGATAAGTCTCATATTAGCGTGACCTAATCGTATATGCCAAAGAGTAGAGTTATCATGTAAGGTTGTTAGACAAAGTTTGTCAATAGATGTTTTATCTATTTTCATGACTTATATGTTATTTTTCCTAACTCCTTTAGCTATGGTGATACCATTTTTTAGTATTTTACTACCATTTTCTTCAAATAATACTTTATACTTTTTATCACATAATTGGCTAATACTAAGTAGATTAAATCCTAACCTATCGACATGAGCAACATTTTCAATAGTTAGGGAGTTATGAGCGATCGTACCTTTGCCAATGATTTTGCTTTTGAGATTGCTACCAAAAGTGACATTACCTCCGTCATACTCTTGGTATGTTGAGAAGAGGCTTTTGTTGCCCGTCATGTGTCGTGAGCATCCACTATCTTTTATCCATTCATCAGGTTCTAATCCAACTTTCAAGCATACCTATGACACAAATAACTCAAGCGTTTGGTCCCCAATATCTCATGGGTCCGTTTGGGTTAAACATACCATTTACTTGGTTCATATATGGAAATGATGGGTAAGGGTTCCATGGCATGTAATTTGGAGTTTGATATGGTCTAGGGAAGTTTTGATTCCAACCGGTATGTTGATAGTTGGGTTGTATGTTGTGGTTGCTCTTGGGAAAAGGGCTTTTGGCAATAGGTGTTTTAGACCGTTGTTGAATAGTTTTAGATCTAAATTCATTTCTAGCAAGTCCTACTCCTAATGTAACAAAGCAGGTTTTAGTTTAACATTATCCTTGGTTTTCTTTGTTACTTTGACAAATTCACTACGGTCCGTATTGCAAACATTCTGTCCTGCTGCAGTCCCCACGGCACCAAAATTTTCAACGGACGGAACCCTATTTTTGGGTCCGTCTGGTCCGTGTTGTACTGCAGCAGTTTTGACAGTTTGTTTGTCTTTTTCGGCCGTTTTGGTTTGACTCTTTGGAATTAGTACTTCATTAAAACCTAGTCCATTCATGTTTCCTGGTGTTTTTTGAATTCTAACTATTTCATCGGCACAAGCAATATTTTTGTTAAACCTTTTAAATTTAGAGTTATGTTCGATGAGAACTTCTTGTGTGAGTTTTAGCTTTTCTATTTCAAGACTAAGCTCTTGACATGATTTACAATCATTGTCATTTGCTTTCCCTTTTTCTAATCGTTTTGCCTTTTCTTTTAACTCATAAATTTCATTTTCTAAAAATTCCTTTTTAGTCTTTAAAACTTATTTTTAGTTATGATTTTAAGCTAAGCTCACACAATTGATTATATTGTTTTTGCAAAGTGTCATCATCAATAGAAGAATAAGATGAGTCGGAATGTACCTCGTTTGATTCATGTGCCATTAGAGCGATCTCATCCTTGCTTGATTCTTCATCATCCTCACTATCACTCCAAGCACCACTTACAAAAGCTCGTTGAGTTTTGCTTTTAGGTGGCTTGGGGCAATCTCCTATTAGATGACTTGTATCACCGCATCTAAAACACTTTCTTTCACCTTTTCCCTTTTTGTCATCTCGGTCTTTTCGGAATGGCTTCTTTTCTTCTCGGGGTTGCCTTACGAACTTTCCTCTTCTTCTAAAGAACTTTTTGAAATCTCTAACGGCCATAGCATACTCCTCATCTTCACTACCGGAGCAAGATTCGTCATCATCACTTGATTCCGTTCTTGCCTTTAGAGCAACGGATTTGACTTTCTCTCTTTTTCCTTTGATGATTTCTGAATCTTTCTCCATCACCATTTCGTGTACTTTGAGGTTTCCGATTAGCTCGTCAAGTGACATTTTTGAGAGATCTTTTGATTCCTCAATAGCCGTTACTTTAGCTCTCCACTTCGGATGGAGTGCTCTAAGAAATTTCCTGACAAAGTTCTTACTACGAAAAGATTCATCAAGTGCTTTAAGAGATGTAATAATAGTATTAAAGCGAGCAAAACCACAATCAATGGTTTCATCTTCAGGGATAACAAATTGTTCATATTGTTGAACAAGAAGATCAATTTTGTTATCCTTGACTTGTGAATTTCCTTGATGTGTAATAATCAAAGATTCCCAAATGTCTTTTGCGGTTTCACACATAAAAATTCTTTCATATTCTTTTCTAGGTAAAGCATTATAAAGCATCATTTTAGCTTCATTATTTTTAGCTATTAATTTCTTTTGATCATCAATAGAAATATCTTTTGTTGTAGAACTAAAGTCTCCTTTAATTATAACAAACCAAAGATCTATATCTTTTGATTTTACATATGTTTCAAAGCGTTTTTCCAATAGATAAATCCATTGGTTTCAAAGAGTGGTGGTCTTTGCATAGATTGCCCTTCTTTAAAGTTTTGGAATCCATGGATCGTTTCAAGTTTATAAAATACAATATATTTTAGAAATTCTTGAGCAACGAGGCTCGGTACCAATTGTGGAAAACTAGAAGGGGTTGAATAGTTTACCGATTAAAAACTTTGTTTTGAAACTTATTGAAAGATCAATTGATATTGATCTTAGATATGTTAGTGAATAATAATCAATATGCAAGCAATATATATAAAGAGTAAATAAGGAAAGAAACAATCAAACCACGACAAGTTGTTTATAGTGGTTCGGTCTACAAGGACTCTTTTTCCTTGCCCTACTCCACTCCCCGAGTCTCACACTCGAGAGTTTAACTTCACTAGTCAACAAGCTCCTTTCACCAGCGGAGAAACCTTTACACTTCGCTTACACACTATTTCCGACACTAAGCTAGATGTCGAGTTCTTTTCAAGGGTACAACCACTCCCACACACAATGTATTTTAAGGACTAAAATACTAACCACTCACACTCACAAGTTTATGATGGTTTGGTACAACAATGATGTATGAATCAAGACTAGATCATACAACAATAAACAAACAAGACTTCCAACTATTTGTTGAAGCTTGAATATGCCTTGATCTTCTTTGCTACAAAAGAGGATCACTATAATGATATGAAACTGAGTTAGAAATGTTAGAGAAGGAATGTATGTGAATATGCTAGAAAGGGATGAGAAAACAACTTGGTTTGGCTTTGCTATTTATAGCCAAAATGATCAGCAGGCACCACGGACCACGGAACCCATAAAAGGGTTCCGCCCGTGTAAAGTTTTGGTGCCGCCGGGGTCTGACAGCAAGATCACCAAAATCTTACCAAAGTCAACCATATCTATCCAAGATTGTGTAAGATATGTAGAGTCTAAATCTACACAAAATATCTAGTGAAATCTTCTAGAGATTTCAATGATGCACTACATGATGTCATGTGTTGTTTTCTATTTTTAGAAATATGTTAAATGTAAATACATATGTAATGTTTTGTTTTAAGAAACTAAAACATGCTTGATCTAAAATGTTAACATACATTATGGTTTAGAGGCATATCAATAATATGATTAATCAAAATGTAAATGCTTGAGTGATGAAGATATTATTTGATGAAAAGCTTGTTTTAATATCTATTAAACTTGACAAGCTTTAAGCTTTATAAAATTAAATTTACTTTTGTCGTTAACAAAACTTAGGTAAAGATCATAAAATATAAATAACGTTTAATGACGATATTTGTATTAACACATATTTTGTCTATAAATAGTGAGCCATTTCTTCATTATAACTCACCCTATCACACACATTTTCTCTTAGTGTTGTAAACTCTCTAACCTCATATCCAAGGAATCTTTCTATGTAGCTTTGTGTTTGTGTGATTCTAGGTTCCTCCTAAAGGCGAGATCACCACCTCTTGAAGTCGAGCAAGCTCAAATCCATGGGTTGCCAAGCTTCATCATCATCAAGACTCTCGATGGTATCTTGTTGATAGTTCTTTCCTTTCTCATTAGAAGTGTTGTGTCAAAGACATAGGTGAAAGATGTCTAAAGGGTCAAGACGAAAGGCATTAGTAAAAGGTGTCGAAGAGTCGTATTGAAGGCATTAGTGAAAGGTGCCAAATATACGTGTCAAAGTCATTAGTGAAAGGTGCCAAAGATCCGTGTTTAAGGCATTAGTGAAGGGTGCCTAGAAGTCGTGTCAAAGGCATTAGTGAAAGGTGTCTAGGGTGTACATTCGATATGGTGTGTCGATGTACAAGATAGATTAGTGTTGGGTCAAAGGATATTGATATCCTTGTTGATGTTGTCATAAGGAGTGGATCTCCTTTGGGATAGGTGTTGTGTAGTGTTGTGTAGTAGTTCTTCCTTTGTAATGGAACTCGGTATCTAGCCTTGTACCGGATAAAGTGTAGGCAACGTTGTGATAGGTTTGGTTCTACCTCGTGGAAGAACCCGATGTCTAGCCTTGTACCGGATAAAGAGTAGGCGACGTTGTGAAGGCTTCTCCGCCACAAGGAGTTTGTGTTGTGTAGTGATTACGAACTCTCGAGTAGATGACTCGGGGAGTGGAGTAGGGCAAGGAAGGTGTCCTTGTAGCCGAACCACTATAAATACTCGCGTTGTGGTTTTGTGCTTCTTACTCTTTACTTTTACACTACTTACTTACATACTTATCTATCAACATCCAACGTACACATTTAATAGATTGACATAAGTCGATCTAAATAGTTTAAAACCAAGTTTTAATCGGTAAAACTATTCAACCCCCCCCCCTTCTAGTTTTCCACAATAGCCATAGTACAACTAGATGAAATGCCATATCATCAGCTTCAACTTGCGCTTGTTGTCCTCTTGGTATTCACCTTTAGTTTGTTCTTTAAAGTAAGGTTGTACTGGTGGGGTTCCATTCAGATCACCAAGGTCTCTGACATGTCGTGGTTGAAATAGTCCTTCCAAAACGGATTTCAAAAGAAGCTTTCTGTTTAGTTTGCTCTTAAGATAGTGCATCATACGATTAGCCCACTCGACGTATCCAACCTTCGATAACATGGGAGAAAAGTTTTTGGCACCGATTGCATAAATGTCTGTTGAGTCGCCATTGATGAAGGTTTGTGTGATATGATAATGGATCTTAAGACAACGAAGGAGTGAAAGTGTTATGTGTTTATGTTATGTATTGTGATTGAGTTGTGTTTGTGAAAATTATAAAAACATCAGTAACTCAAATATAGGCGGTTTGGGTCCGAAAGTTCTATAAACCAACGTAGTGTGTTTACACGTTGTTCTACTTGTTCCAAGCTTTGATTTGATAGGTTATGGGCCTAAAACGGAGTAATGTAGCTCAAGTTATGCTGATTTTAGAGAGCCCCATTTTCTTTGGTCAAATCTCGCTAAACATCTTAGACCTTATCTCGCCGAATGTGAGGTTCTCTCGCCGATAGGTTATCTCACCAAATGAGTTATCTCATCAGATGACTTATCTCGCCAAACCGGTGTAATGTTTATCTCGCCAATAGAGATAAGTGTTATCTCACCAAATAAACTTAAGTGTTATCTCGCCAAAATCATAATCTCGCCGAACCTTAATTTCGCCTAAAAGAATTTCACCAAAACTTTAATTTCACCAAAGACTAAATTTCGCCAAAACTAAATTCTCGCCAAACAGAATCTTCCCGAAACTAAAGTTATCTCTCCAAAACTGAATCTCTTCAAAATTAAAATCTCGCCAAACAGTTTCAGATCTGAAATAATAGGAACAATACACATTACTTTTGGCTTTTGTGGACCACCTTATCTCGCCAAAATCAACCTTGACTATCTTTCCAAAACATATTGAAACACGCAACACTTAAATCACTTAAAACCCATCTTGTTGACATTTTGATCCAAGATTTTGTACAAACACAAACTATGATGTATTCAAAAGCATGAAAATGTAAACTTTTCAAGGTAAACTCCTTAAAGTACTAGTTTTTTTATTAGAAACCAAGATGAACTTGTGTAGATCTAGAGTAACAAAAGTCACAAGTTTAACGATTTAGAGTTTTAATCTTGATCTAAGCTTATCCTAAACACTTATTATACTACAAAAACTAAAAGCTTTAGTGATCAAAGTGCCAAAACAAGCTAAAAAATTAAAACGCCTCTATAAAAATCTTAAAAGTACCCAACTTGAAAAAAAATTGAAGAAAAAGTTTTTAAACACAAAACACTCCTAAATCATTTTAAGCTCTTGATACCAATTGTAGGTCCACCATATTTGAGTATCAATCACACAAGATGAGAGGGTTTAGGCGTATGAACATAGAGAGAGAAAGAGGTGGTGAGAACTTGTGTAATACTACATTTGTCCTAAACAGTGTCTAGTTTGACTTTTCGAATCAACTTGATCAACTTTGACCTTATCTATTTTGCGAGTTTTATATAATATTTGATGTAAAATATATGAATTGATTGGGTTTTAAGTGTATTTTCATTGGTATAGTTTTTCATCAAGTATTATATAACACAAAAAAAATTACGGTCAAGTTGAACCATTGACTCGAAAGTCAAACTGACACTTATTTAAGCCGACGGGGAGCATTAGCTTAAAGACAAAACACACATATACCAAAGTTTCACATACACATATGTGTGTTGATATACATCCTAGACACCACTATGAGCCTTTCATGGGCTTGTTATTGGGTGGACTTGGATTACATCACAAGAAAGCTCACATAGGTTAACTAATAACCTACTCCCTCCGTCTCAAAATATAAGTCCATTTTGGTATTTTTTGATTGTCCTAAATTTATTGTTTTCAATAATAACTGGTCAAAATGCTTTTAAGTGGGTGAAATGAAATTTTATTGGTTAAGATTGTAATAGACTCACTTTTCTTAAACTTTATGAAATTTAGAAATGAATATATAATTTGGGACGAAGCGAGTCTTAAATTTACCAAATCCATGAGCCCCGTTAACTAATTTATTACATTTGCTATAACAAGTTACAAGGTTTCTAATAGTAGAATGGCCATCATTTCTTGCTAACAAATGTTATTAACCAAATCAAGAAAATGTTACATTTTTCATTTGATATTAAGGATAAAGGAATAGCTGGTAATATTTTTGGTATTAAAATTCAAAAGAATTTTGAGGCTTAACCGATCTCATAACTAATGTTCAATTGAAGAAGAACAAAGTACCAAGTGTATACTGCAACATATACTGATGCTTTAAAACTCGGGTTGGCTTGGTCGGTTCAACCGATTAAACCGGGAACCGGCTCGGAGACCGGGCCGAATGTGATCGGGTTTTTGCTTGTTTGAGAACCGGATTGAACTGTCGGTTTTTCAGTGACCCGGTTTGATAAACCCGTCCGGGTCACGACTTTTATCAAAAAATCCATCAAAACTTTTTTTTTTTCCATCAACCTTTCTAAGTTTAATTGACAAATTAAAGTAGTGAGGACTAATGTTAGTTAAAATTTTATAAAATAGTAATTAGAATTATAAAATATCTTAGAAACACCAACTAATATAGTTTTAATATAAAATTTTATAACTTAAAATCATAAGTTAATTATTGTTGCAAATATTTGATATATTATTATAGATATAGAACTTGAAACAAAGTTTATCCAGAAAGTCTCAATCTTTTTCATCTGGCTCAATCGAATATAGAAATAAAGTCGGATAAATCGTGATATCACGCAACACTACATATTAAATATAGGAAAAAAAACTATACATACGTATAGAACCTGGTTCTATGAGGCGGTTCAACCGGTAAACCGACGGATAGACCAGATCGATAAAAACATAGTTTAAAACATTGATATACACAAGTTCTATAAAGCTTAATGCATATAAAGAATTATACAAGACCAAATCGACTTGTCCGACACTCACTTAAAACTTGGAGAGATTACTGATTCATTTCTTCTTATGTGATTCCTGCTTGCTTTCATAACAACTACATTTCTTAAGCGATTTCGTTGTTACTATCGGTACATATCAAGTGGTATTCAGTGGCCCTTTCTTGGCACCGGATAATATTCAAGATTGTTAAACCGACATTCTTGATTTCCGGTTATCTTCTCCGCGTAATTCCGCAAGAAACAAGACTTTCAGAAAGAAATTAGTCACCACTAATTTCACCTATTCTATTACATCGATTAGTGCCGAACATTTGTACGGTCACAAGGCTAGCCATTAGTTGTTAAATTCTCTAGCCTTGAACAAGCTGATCAGAAGCATTTGGTTTGGGTAATCAAGAATAGTACCAATAGTTGTTATTCCTTTGTAGATGAGCAATAACATTACTGGTGAGATGGTGAACACAAGAACCACAGTTAGTAATCAAGATTCTTCAATGGAATCACTCCAACAAACTGTTAGTGATTTGCAAAGAACTATGGCCGATTTGATGGCTGAAATGCAAAGAATGAGGAATGGTGAGGTACCAGCCTGGGAATCATGGTAACAATGGTAGAAATGGTGGACTGATGACTACACAATATGGTAGGTTGTCTAAATTTGAGTTTCCAAGATTCAATGGGGATGATGTAAAGGGTTGGATATTTCGGTGTAGACAGTTCTTTTGTCTTGATAATGTAGATGATGAATTGAAAGTGGAATTGTTTGTAATGCATGTGTATGACAAAGCCTTGGTGTGGCATCGCATTCATTGCGATTTGGTGAAAACAGTTCTTGGGAGGTGTATGAGAAACAAGCCTTGCAAAGATTTGGTTCATGCTTTGAAGATCCAATGATGGATTTGAAGAATTTGAAACAAACCGGTAGTGCAACAAGATATCAAGATTTGTTTGAAGATTTGGTGAATAAGGTGGAGTTGAGTGAAGAATATGCCATCGTTTGTTCATTGGAGGTCCAAGGATGAAATTGGGATGCCCATTCGAATGTTTAAATTGTCAACATTGATGGATGTGTATAGTCGTGCCAAGAAGCCACTAATCTTGCATTAAAGCCAAGGTATAATTTCCAATCTCCTATGAGATCCGTTACTACTTGGTTATGTCAATAAGGATAAGGGTATTCTACCAAGACCGGTTAATAGACCTATGGCTTTACTGCACCCACAAGAACACCATATGGTGAGAATAGACCCTTTAAGAGATTGACTCAAAAGAATTGGAGGATAAGAGGGCTAAGAACCTTTGTTTTTATCATGACCAAAAATATGTGCCCGACACAAATGTAGTGGTCAATTGCATTCATTAGAAGTGGTTTTGGATGAGGAAATTGAGTCCGTGGAAGAAGAATCACTAATGATGAAATGGGTCATTTGGGAATTATGATCGACTTTGAAATTGATCATAATAATGAAATGGTGGCTCAAATCTCATTGAATGCACTTGGTGTATACAATTATCGAACAATGAGGTTAAGGGTATGGTAGGAAAACAAGGGGTGCATGTGCTTGTGGATTGTGGAAGTACACATAATTTCATTGATTTGCGATCGTCAAGAAGTTGGGTTGTAAGACTAAAACTATGTGTCCCTTGCAAGTGTCGTGGCTAATGGTCAAGCTATGACTAGTACTTTGATGTGTTGTGGTTTATCCGTGATCATGGGAGAAGAAACTTATATGATTGATGCTATGGTACTACCTTTAGGAGGTTGTGAAGTGGTGTTGGGAATACGGTGGTTGTCTACTTTAGGAGAAATTATGTGCAATTTTGAGAAATTAACCATGAGGTTCTATGGAAATAAGAAAGCATCGCTGAGGTTCTCAACAGCCACACTTCAAATGGATGAAACCTAGAGAGCGTAATGATTGCTATGTTGAATTCTATGACTTGTGTGTATGTCCTGTATCATTTTGTAGTATGGTAGGGACAAGTATGATTGAGTCACGAAGATTGATGAAATTTTGGTGACTTTAAAGGTGTTTTGAAGTTCCTACTTGGTTTACCACCAAAAGATCACATGATCATCACATTCCTCTTATGCCTAACACTCCTCCGCTTAACATCGGACCTATAGGCATCCTCCTAGCCAAAATGATGCCATTGAACAGATGGTACAAGAGTTATTGGATGTGGTGTCATCGGATCTAGTCAAAGTTCTTTCTCCTCTCCTATAGTCATGGTTAAAAGAAGGATGGAGTTGGAGAATGTGTGTTGACTATAGACAATTGAATAAGAACAACATCAAAGACAAATTTCCCATTCCTATGATAGAAGAGTTGATAGATGAATTACATGGGTCGTTGGTGTTTTCAAAGCTTGATCTAAGGTCCGGTATCACCAAATCGAATGAAGGAGGAAGACATTCATAAGATCGCATTGAACTCATGATGGCCACTATGAGTTTTTAGTGATGCCTTTGGACTCACAAATGCTCCTTCCACATTTCACCACTAATGAATGAGATCTTTAAACCCTATTTGAGGAAGTTCACATTGGTTTTCTTTGATGACATCTTGGTTTATAGCAAGTCAATCAAGAACACATTGTACACCTTCAAATGATTTTGCAAACTATGTGCTCACACCTTGTTTGCAAAACGAAGCAAGTGTACTTTGCGGTGTCTCGTGGAGTATTTGGGTCATATCATCAACGAAAGGGGTTGCAATGATTCTTCTAAGATTGAGGCTATGAAAGATTGGCCTACACCCAAGAATGTGAAGCAACCGAGAGGATTTTGGGACTCATGGCTATTATAGGAGGTTCATTAAGGGTATGGAATAATCGGCAAGCCATTAACGCCTTATTGAAGAAGAACTCTTTGAATGGTCCGACATAGCTCAAGAAGCTTTTGAGCGGTTGAAGTTAGCCATGATACAAGCACCAATGTTAGGGTTGCCAAATTTTGAGAAAGAATTCACCGTGGAAACCGATGCATGTGGAACCGGTATTGGCTTTGTGTTGTTGCAAGATGGTCATCCATTGGCATACCGAGTAAGGCTTTATCTCTCGGGCATCAAGCTTTGTCCACTTATGAAAAAGAATTTTAGTCGTTATTATGGCATTGGAGAAGTGGAAAGGTTACTTAATGGGTAGACATTTTAAGATAAAGATCGACCACTTCAAACCTCAAATACTTGTTGGATCAAAGGCTTACTACTCCTTTCCAAGTTAAATGGTTGCCTAAATTGCTTGGGTATGATTATGAAATTGTCTATAAGAAGGGTAGTGAAAATGTGGTAGGCGATGCTTTGTCTAGGAAAGAAATGCAGGTCAATTATTGGCAATGATAGCTACTAATGTGACTCACCGAACTTCTCAAAGAAATTGAAGAAAGTTGGGTGATGATGAGAAGTCGCCAAATTAATAAAGCATTTGAAGATCCTAATTTTCCATCATCAAAGTACACTTGGACTAATGGCCGCTTAAGAAGGAAAGGTAGATTGGTGGTGGGAAGTAAGGATGTATCGAGAAGAAAATCTTCTCACAAGTTCACAATGACTCGGTGGGTGGGCATTCGGTGTTCAAGTGACTGTCGCGTGAAGATGAGTTCTATTTGTTATTGGAAGGAATGAGAAAAGTGGTTAAGCAATGGATCGTGGAATGTGATGTGTGTCGTCGAGGCAAAAGCTCGATCTCGGTGCCTATCCAGACTTTTGCAGCCTTTGCCCATACCAGTTAGAGTATGGAGTGATATATCAATGGACTTTGTGGAAGGACCGCCAAAGTCTCATGGGAAGATCATTATATTGGTGGTGGTGATGTGCTCATAAGTATGCTCATTTTGTTTCCTTCAACACCCTTTCACGGTGCACAAGTAGCACAAGTGTTCTTAGATAACATCTACAAGTTACATGGTTTGCCAAATACCATTGTAAGTGACAGAGACAAAGTGTTCCTCGTGCTTTTGGCAATCATTGTTCAAGGCTTTGAAAGTTAAACTACAAATGTCAACAGACTTACCACCCACAATCGGATGGACAAACCAAGTGGTGAATAGGTGTCTCAGAGTGTTACCTCGGATGTATGTCCGTGAAAAACCAAAAGAGTGGACACGGTGGCTTTCAATGGCGTAGTTTTGGTATAACACAAATTTCCACATCGCTATCCGGACTACTCCATTTGAAGTGTTATATGGTCAAACACCACCCATCCACATGCCTTATTTGCTCGGTGAAAGTACATTGAGGCTGTGGATAGAACAATGCAAGCAAGAGAACAAGTGGTTAACATGCTTAAATTTCATCCAAGAGAGCACAAGACAGGATGAAAAGTTTGGCGAGATAAACACGTAACCGATAGGAATTTTGAAGAAGGTGTTTGGGTCTATTTGAAACTGCACCATACAGGCAAGTGACGACTAGACAAAGTCCCTATAACAAACTCTCGCCTAAGTACTATGGTCCTTTCAAGATTATAGAAAATTGGCAATGTGGCTTATAAATTGCAGCTTCAGTGGTACTCAAATTCATCCAAGATTCCATGTGTCCCAACTTAAGCTTTGCAAAGGATGGTTGATAAGCCCGAACTCTTCCTATGTGTGATAATGAAGGACTCCTATCGGTGTTTAGTGAAAATCCTTGATGTGAGACGGGAAGGTTGGTAATAGAGTTCTACGGTGGTCAAATGGCTGAGGAAGATGCAACTTGGGCAAGTATTGAAGAAGTATCATGGGTTTGATCAAGAGGAAGCAACGAAGGTGCTATTCGATGGAAAGTCAAATGTTAAGGGAAGGAATTTGATATAAGCCAATTTGGATTCTCCGATGGATTCCACTGAAAGTTATTTCTCCTTCCTCCCTTGTCAAGGCCAAAAGTTAGTTATAACTTTTGGCGGAAAATCATATTACTTTTCTTTTCTTTGTATAAATACTTATTTCCATTTCACTTGTAATGCATTCATGAAAAGATTTGTAATATCTCTCTCTCATTCCATTACAATCCTAGTGAATCATTTGAATACAAACACGGATTCAATGTGACTTGGATTTCGTTGTTACTACTTTGAGCTACATTAGTTAGAGTGTTTCAATATCCCAAGCACATAATGACTTATGGGTTACCTTATACTAGTTGACTTTTGCAATTTACTAAATATACATTGTATCAGTTAAACCCTAATAAAAATCATAGTATGTATTCCATGCACAAGAAAAGAAGACAATTTCCATAGCGAAAGAGATGAAAGATTCAAGATACAACTTACCAACAAAACTCACAATCAACATTCTTTCTAAACTACCAGTCAAAACCATAATCAGATGCACCTCAGTTTGCAAATCATGGTTTTCACTTATAAAAAACCTTTTTTTCATAGCTTCTCATCTCAATTTCAATTCAAATAAATCTACTACGAATACTAGTTATATCTATTAATAATAGACTATAATAGTCTATTATAGATATAATAGACTATTATATCTATGACAAAAGTTCAATATAGAACCAAAATTTACTATGATCCAATCAACCAATAATAATAATTCATTTTTATTATGATAAACTTTCACCTTTTTTTAAAATTAAATATCTCGCAAACCGTTAATCGTTACGATAAAAATTATAGTGACGAGAATTAAATTATCTTTCATAGATATACGCACTACTATATATTTTAACAACTTTTTTTAAATTTGGTCAACAAAAATCATATATGATTTCATGAAATCATATATGATTCGATTTTCTGAATCACATATGATTTTGAGAATCATATATGATTGTAAAATCATATATGATTTAGAAAATCGAATCATACATGATTTTTTAAATCATATATGATTCGTAAAAATCATATATGATTTTTCTGACTAATTTTCGAAAAAAATGTTTGTTTAAAATACGTAAAAGTCATCTATGAAAGATAATTTAATTCTCGTCACGATTTGTATTGATTTTTATATTTTCAAGATTTACCGTCAGTAAGATATGTTGCTTTTAAAAAAAAGGTGTAAAAAAACGATTTAGATTAATTTAGATAAAAATGGAGGTTATGATTGGCTCATTTGTTTCATTATAAATATGAGTTATATCGATCTCAACTCCTAATCGTAGATTTTAGTTATATATCATTGGTTCGTGTAATGGATTGCTTTGTTTAGCACCTGGGATAGAGTGTCATTTAGGGAAAAATGTTTACATTTGGAATCCGTTGATTAATAAATATAGGAAGCTTCCACCATCACAGTTTTCGGATATGTTTACTAATGATGTATTTTCAACTTGGGTTTTGTTTTCATGAATCAATGAATGACTATAAGGTTGTTAGACTTATTTGCTTTAGAAAAAATACTAGTGTTGGAAGATTGTTCATTGTGAAGTTCCGCCTATGGTGCAGGTTAACAGGTTTGCAGCGTTTCATAAGGGTGTTTTATATTGGAGTGCATGCAGTGATAGTATTGACTGTCTTGAATGTTATATTATGTCATTTGATCTTGATGATGAGATGTTTAGAGTGTGTAAACAGCCTTTGCATATCCCATGGTGTTCTGTAGAGGTGAAGGGATCATCTGATTCTTTGTTTGCTGTAGAAAAGAATCGTTTTGGTGAAAATAATGGCGTTTCGGAAGCATGGAAGATAGATGAAAATGGAAGGGGTTGTACGAAGACATGCGAGATTAGAGATGTGGAGCGGACAATCGGGTTTACACGGAATAATAAGTTTCTATATACTGCTTTGGAGAATAGGCTCGTTTCTTTGAATCTATAGTTAAAAGTCTGACTTCTTTATAACCTTTTAGCACCAACTCCTACTTTGACATTTTACATACATGAGATCAATAATAACATGCCCAAATTGCACCATTTTTGAATTTTAAGACTAATATTTGAGTACTTGATTCAAGATTATAAATACTAGTAGTTAAATACTACTTAGAGATGCATGAACATTATCACAGCAATAATTAACATAAGTGAACACAAACATCCGTACATTTGACGGGTTTTTTGTTACAAAATAGCAGATTTCTAAGATGTTGGTTTTGAATTTGGTGTTTTACTGAAAACCAGAACAAACTAACCAGGATCGGATCAGACCTGACCGAAAACCGATTTGGTCCAAAAGTCCATACTAAAAACCTAATCGAAATGTTCAGTCCATGTTCAGGCCAGTCCGGTTCGCCAGCCGGTTCAGTCTAACAAAGCATAATAGTCGGTTCCGCGTAAGACCAAACCAACGACCAAAAATGAGAAAAAGGGTAGACCGAAGACCAAACCGAAATATGTTCGGTCCGATTTCTCGGTCCTGTCCGCGGTCTATAATGTTGAGCCTTAGATAGCTTATAATAAAGATTCTGGTTCCACACTTTTTGTCAAACACTAGATCAGATAAAAAGCAGCCAAGATATTATTTTAGTTTCAACAATTCTAAAGGGTCTCATAAACTCTTAAAAAATGACAAGCAAATTTGATGATTACATACTCCGACCATAAAGAAAAAACTACCTCAATTCTATACATTCAACCATGCACTATAATTCGACTCAATTTCAACAGCCTAACAGATAAACAGAACCCAAGCTTGGATCATAAAGCACAAGGCTTCAAAAACCACCACCGGATGAATGCTCAGTTGGCCAACTGTTTCTGTTTCGCTTCTAATGCTTCTTTGAGTTTCCTACCCAATGCATATGCCAATGGAGGAGGGACTGCATTTCCAATCTGCTTGTGCTTATGTTGAATGTTGCCAGAAAACTTGTAGCCATCAGGGAAACCCTACACAAAGTAAAGCCACATAATCAAGAATAAGTCAAAGTAGAGTAAACCCGCCTAGGTTCGATTGCTAGGCTTTGCACAGGTTAAGATCCTTGTATTTTGATAGAAGACTCTTTCAATCCCTATTTTTTTTTACCAAAATAGCCTTCATTACTTTTCATTTTTTTTAATTCTCATTGCTCAAGATCATAGAGGTGACAATTACAATCTACATTAATACTATTTCTTTTGGATAAACATGGTCTCAAAATCAGCTAAAAGAAGAGATCAAACAGGTTAAAGACAAGTTAGATGGCCACTTTTCACCCCAGGAACTATACATATATGAGTTTATGAATTGTATTATATACCTGAGAACGAGCACATTCACGAACTGTTAATATCCTATCCTGGTCGGGGTGAAAGCACATCCCAACCTTACCCATAGGCTGTGGGTCAGTAATAGAAGTTGGAAAATTTCCTTCCCAGTCAAGCCTTCCAAACAGACCCTTCCATTGGTTATGCCTTTTGGCTGTGTTTGGTAAGCACCAGGTATAAGGTCAACCATTTGGCCAGTTGACAGCTTAACCTGAAAAAAGAAAAAAAGGTTGATCTCATATCAATTACTGAAATGCCATTCACTAGTAATAAAGAATACCAACGTACCTTTTCCTCAGGAAGGTCACGCCAGTCAGCACCAGGACGTTTGGGGATTCTTTGGCACCTAATCACATTCAGCTCATTCATTTCTTTTGATATATGATCCGTGAGGACAGCCGCCTCTCCCCGGATTCTCTTTTGAAACCAAGAGACAGGCTCATTTTTGTACTGAAGACACATAAAATGAGTAAAATTCAGCTAACGGGTAAAGGGCTAGCAACATGCACACATACAGAAGAAAGAAAAAATATGTACCTCTGTAGTAACAGCAGAAGCACCATTTCCAACAGCTGGGAGGTCACCAATTGTGTCTCTAACAGTTATTGCACGGAAAGGGGCACCACTTGCGGTACTTCTAGCAGCAGCATATTGTTTGTTACCATTTAGTGTTACCCTAAGTTGAGGACTGGCAAAGACATGCATTGGTTCTGGCCACTCGGGTAGTATTTCTTCAGGTGAGGCTGCCCAAATGAACGCACGTTTACGTGATTGAGATACACCAAAAGCTCCAGCCTCCAGTATTCCAAACCTCACCTATGATTAATTTAAAATTTGCATTATGGTTATGGTTTCTTTTGGATGCCATATAGCAAAAAAGTTTAATATTTTTTTTTCTAATTAATTGTGTATTTTAACTACCTGATAACCCATTTCGAGCAGGGAAGCAAGAGCTAAACGAAATGTCTGCCCTTTGTTGAAGGACACAAAGTTCCTCACATTTTCTAGCAAGAAATACTTGGGACGGAAGTACTCAGCAAAAGACAAAAACGCCAATATCATTTCACACTGAACCTTGCTCCATGTGCTTGTATTGAACCTATTCATACCAGAAAATCCCTGTATAGATATTTAAAATGTTAAGAATGTCTCATCCTATGTTGTAAAAGGAACATTAATGTTGTGCTGCATGTCTTTATATTTCATATGATTTTAATAAGTTGAAAAGCTGTAAAGGTTGGAATTAATACCTGACATGGAGGGCCACCATTGATGAAATCCACTTGTCCAGGTCGGGGCAGATTCTTTATCTCATCCTCACCAAGCTTTGCAGCCATTTCTTCAGCCTCAGTAGTTGAAATGCAGTCATCGGTGTCCCCACATGCTGTCATGATGGCCCTGTATTACAGACAACCATTAGAAAGGTAAACAGCTACATGATATTTACAAATTAATGGAAAGATAATAATTTAAATAAAAGAAATAAATTTAGTACCTTAGTGTAACATTGCAGTTCTGCACAAACGCCAATGCATCAGGATGATTAAGTCTAAAAGCGTCACCAGCAGGTTCTTCATATTCAATTGCCCATTTGGTTAATACTGCCCCTGTAGGTAAGCATGCTATACATCAGTATAATGCTTCAATGAAATAAAATAGGTCAGTTCATGGTGCAAAAAGTAGTTTAGTTACCAGCTTTCTGTAAACCCTCAGACAAGCCACCACAGCCAGCAAAAATATCTAATGTGGCTAAACGATTAAGTGAAGCAGAACTCTCTTTGTTGTCAGTCATATCACTATCATTTTCGCCTTCTTTAGACTTTCCTTTTTTCTTTCTAATAGCAGCATCATTAACCAAGTTTTCTTTAGGAGGGCTAAGCTTTATGTTAGCAGGTAGCTGTGGAAAGAAGTTTAAAATTATACAGAGTAAATGACAAAGAAAAACACTACTAATATTGCAAATACATGTGACAATTTGGAACATATGTAGCATGAAGGTGGCAATCTGACCCCTTATCATATAAACAGAGCAATACAGAACTAAACAATTATACAAAATAACCTAAAAAATTAAGAGGTCCCAAAGTGTATTTTAAATGCATAAAACTTCAAATCACGTTATTCAAAAAAATTATTCTTATTAAATTGATAGCTTTTGCAAGTCATATATGACCACCATTAACTAAACGTATAAAATATTGGACAAAAAGTGCTTCAGGTAACATTCTTTTGGCTAAATGGATTAGTGAAACTACCTGCTTGAGAGATCCCTTATCTGGATCATAAAGACGCTCACATAAGAAGATGTGATCATAAATATAAGTACGGTCCAAAGAAGAAAGATCCTTCTTCCTATTAACTTCACACTTTCCTTCTACTGCTGAAACTGACAGCTTATGCACTTCATCACTGTAATATACCTGAAAAATGTAATAAACACTATTACCACTATCATAAAAGAAACAAGTTGCAGAAATATTATTATCTGATGTCATAAAGATATAAGGATTGTGTATCAAAATCATACCTCTTGGATGTCAGACCGGTATGCTTTGTCTGAAGACAGATCCTCGGGTCTGTAAAATCTCCTAACTTCAATTGTTACTGAGTCAGGGTCAACACGTTTTGAATTTTTAGGTGCTTCAATCTGCAGCAACTGACAAACAACATATGGTTTAAGCCCTACATTTCTCCCACCCTTATGAGTTTCATTACCCCTCTCATCTGCGTCAAAGTGATGAGGACCAACATAAAGGAAATCATCAACACGGTACTCAGTTGCCATGTATGTGAATCCTGTCTTGGATTCACTTAGCTCAAAAGCCTCCTTTCTGTTTTCATCTTCCATGATTTTACATGAATGACAGAGCCCATTTCCAAGGCCCATTTTATCAGTTTGCAGACAAAAGAATGCACCTCTTTCAGGCCAGTATAAACTCTTATAGTGATACTCAACAGGCAGGCCTTTATTTTTCCTATCCTCGGCTTTTGCTCTGTCCAATTTATCAAAATTTGCATTAGCCTTGCGATGCTCATGACCCCAAGGCAATCTTCTGATCTCTACCACCACAGCTTGTTTAACATCATCAAGTTCAAAGTCCATGCAATCATTAGTCAAATACACTTCCCTCTCGTTTGCAATGTCACCAAGAACAGTGTCACAACCTTTTAACATCAATCGCCCATGAGCAAATTTTGTAGAGTCAGAGTCTTCAAACAGGTATTCTACATAATAAATAGAATCTTCAACCATCACCGAACTGCCTAAAGCAACCACCTCTCCCCGAAGAACAGCCTCCTTATAAAGAGCCTTGCCATCAGCCATTTTCCCAACCACTGGCCCAACCCAACTGATGTCGGTTTTTGAAATGCGAGATTTCTTTTCCTTTGATGCAGAATGAGGTTTTTCAGGTTCCTGAACAGGAAGGGTGCTTTCTTCTTCAGGTTCTTCACAATCTTCCTGCTCATTGTCTTCTGGTTCATCCTCTTCGTCATCTTTCTTCACATCCAGAGCATCGCCTTCCTTTACCTCCTCAGGTGAGTAATTTGAGTAAAATTCACCCCAAATCCTATTGATCAAGCGTGTTGTGGTCGCAGGCATTGCCTTCCGTTTTGAGACAACAGGAGCCATTGATGCTCTTGGGTTCATATTTTCTGCCTTTGTCAACACTGCTTTTTTCTTCACTAACCATTTGGTATGATGTCTTTCCTCCATCTTACCCTCCAGACCAGACACAAATGCACACTTCCTGATTGTAACATCTGGAAACTCTGCAAATTGTTGCAAAATAATTTGTCCATGAACCACAACAAACCTCTCTACAGTCACAGGGTTTGAAGATATGTAAGCAGGGTGACTCTTGTCAAAATCAGACAATCTCTTTATGACTTCAGCAAATGACAGCTTTGATGCCCGTGTTTGCTCTTTCAGTAATGTGATAATCCCAATAGCAAGCTTTGCTGTCTTTAGAACTGTTTGATACCAGGGGGCATATTGCTTTGAAGGCTTTCCAAGTCTATACCTGAAACAAACAAACAAAAAATATCCATATGTAAGAAAGTTCAAGTCGAACTAGTAGAACTCATAAAACCTGCCAAATAATATTATTTAGATAACTACAGTTACACTCACCAGGCCATATCTGTTCGAATTGAAATGAAAACCATTGATGATCCAAATTCAATCATCCATTCCTTTATAGCACTCAGGTATATAGGGATGTCGTCTTCATTTGGTGCAGCAGAGGAACCTGATGCACTACCAGGTTCATCATCTAAACAGAATCCACTTCCATCATTTGCCGTCATTACCCCTGATCCAAACACTGTGACATCGATGTCTGCACATGGCTTCATAGGAAGAAGCTCTAAAGAAATCAACCTGGAGTCACAGTTGTAGAGTGACCAGTTGTGAAGCATGCTTCTTGGAAGCTGATCAACATCCATGGTATCGAAATTATCAAAGATAATATACTCATCTGTTTCTTCCGCAGAGGTTTTGTAATATGCAGGAAGTGGGTAGTCATTTGCTATCTCATCTTCATTTATCTGAATGTACAGCTTGCTTGACGAAGGAGCGTGTCTTTGCCTTTTATTCTGTCTTGTTGCTTGCCAGTCTTCATTTTCTTGCAAAACTCGAGCCAACTTCATGTCTTCATCTTCTTCAACACCAGACTTAGGCCCATTTGACACATCAACTTTTTTTCCATCGTTAATCTTCAAAGGTGCATTTATCGATCTTCCAGATGGAATATTCATACATGCAGACCCTTGATGTTTCACGCTTTCATCCCTTAAAGCTTCAAGCACAGGTAGTCCAACAAAAGACTTGTCATTATTGTTGGGGGCCTCATCCAACCCAACGAGTTGCTTATAGATGAAAGCACCCCATGAAATGATCATGTCTCGAATTGATGCCCCCTGAGGGAAGTTCTTACTCCCACTTAGTGAACGAACAAGTGCAGCAAGCAATTCATCAAGGCTTAAATCCGGGTTGCCTCCAGCAGATTTTGACAGCCGTTTGTATACTTCAACACATGCACGCGCTTTTTCGTAAAAAAGCCCAAACTGTTTTTTGTAAACTGCTGCAGGCTTAACACAGTCATAATCAGCAAGTTCTGTAGAGACCCAAATGACTGGAGAACCGTCTTCATAACCAGATATCGACCAATCTTCAATACGACCAAATCCTTCACACCGAACACCAGACTCCTTCTCTTTCCCAGAAGTTTTCTCCAAAGGCAATATTAAACCAGAGATGAACATATCATCGACTTCTAGCATTTCAAAAGGCTGTGGTTTCCCATCAGCAAAATGAAAGATAAAATCTGTTAATCTTCTATTGGGTTTTGGATCATCTGGCCCTGGTACAAGACTTAAGGCTGCTATTTCTTCCTCCACCTCTTGGACTTTTTTATTCTCAATCATTGAAGTTTTATCTGACAAACGGAGTGGCTTGTCCTTGTAACTAGTACATGAGGCAGCTCGCTTTGGCATCTTCCTTGGAGCAGGAGCTTTCTCAGTGTTGTCTGACCTTCCGCGTTTCTGCTTTGGTTTGGTCGACGCTTTTGTATCAGGATCCACTGTAACATCAGATACCTCAGTTGTTGTTGCTTTAGCAGGAGCTTTCTCAGTGTTGTCTGGCCTTCCACGTTTCTGCTTTGGTTTTGTAGACGTATTTGTATCAGGATCCACTGTAACATCAGATACCTCAGTTGTTGCTTTAACTTGTTTTCCCTTTTTCTTCATTACTGCATCCAGAAGATGTACTTAAAACATTAATAAAAAAAAATTAAGCAGAAATGATAAAAGATAAGAAGTATGGTTTTGCATAACATTCTACACAGCTGATGCATTTAGAATAACAGAAGCGCAAAAAAAAGATAAGCAAATAGAAGAAAAACAGATGTAAACCATTAAATGGTATCCATTTATGTTCAAGGCTTGCAGCATACAAAGGCACAAAAGTTCACTCAAGACCGTAATGCAAAGGTAATACCTCATTGAAACAAACATCACCCACAAACAAATTTTAAACATATATGTATTAATGCATGTTTTTGTAAATATAATTATATACCTTGATTAACATAAACTAGTGTTAACACTTAGGTACTAGAACCAATTATTAGTATACAATCGTATCATCATGAACAACCTGTTGTTTTTCCTACAAGAAGGAGCTCTCTTTTAGCCATGCCAACTACTTTCTTTTATTGGTTTTTTACTAGTAATATATTTCTTTTTAGAGAAACTAAAATAATAAAATAAAATAGATATAGATATTAGTATTGAAGAAGGTGACAAACATAATAAAATACTACAAGAAACATACAAAAGCAAGGCAAACAAACCACTTAACTAAAGAATAAATATACACAATAAATAAAATTCAAAAACTGTTTCAAATAAACCGACAAGCGTAAATAAATCACTACAAAAAACATTGAAAAGTAAAGTCAATCAAACCCTAAATCATCAAATATGATATTTAAACCTAATCATTGACGTCAATGTCACGTGATCTCTTTATCATTATAAAAATGTAAATTAGAATGGTCAATAGGGATCATATCGGAATTGAAATCACTTTACGCCATCACGACAAAACAAGAGCCTGATGGTCAGAGTTCTCAACTTATGATCAACGCAACTCAGCAAGCCGAGTTAAAAATATTACCTGTTGCCACACGGTTTTGTAGGCACACCTCTAACCACACTATTTAGACCTCTAACGCACCAACTCAACAACTTAGCTACTCCAAATAACGACATCCAATTTAAGTTTAAGTACTAGATGATCAAAATATTTTAAAAATACCCATTAAAAAAATTTCAAATGTCTATCTATGGAGAAATTTTACATTACACTTTGTATAGTCAGCTATGGTTACGTGATTAATAGATTTCATTTTGTAATTTGAGATGACAGCAATCTAAACAAAAAAATGAAATCCACTTAAAACTTTTTTCCCTAAAAAACCACATCAAACTATTCCTAAATAACTTAAAAGGACACAACTAAGCACCTAGATTTGTTGTTAAAACTATAATTTCCAATTTATACATTAACTTTTTGTTGAGCAATTAAAAAGACATGCCATGACACTATCTACTGCTTAAGTTACAGTTTCTATACAATCTACTCCATTTTAAGATGAGATCATCTGCAGACATACGTACTGAGCATGTGTCAAGTAAAAACACATCTATTTCATATGTCACTATAGAATGCATAAAAGCGCATCTTCTTTATACGTCACAATAGATTTCTTAAAAACATCTATTTTATGTCACCATAGATTTCATGTAAAACAAATATAATTCATGTCACCGTAAACTTCTTGAAAAAACACATTAATTTTCAACATCGCCGTAAATTTCATAAAAAAACACATCTACTTTATGCATTACAGATTTACAGGCAGCAAAATTAAACAAAGCTGCAGAATAATCTATTGATGCAGATCTTGGCTTGTGCAAACATACGTAAAAATTGACAAACAAAAGTTGAGGTTAAGCGTTAAATGATCACAACAATTTTTTAAACCGCTTAAGTATCTATCTACATAACAATTTCACATCAAACTTCAGCTAGTGTGATATTATTAATAACAGCTCTCAGGTTAACACAAGATTACTGCAATCCATAAAAAGACATCCCACACAGATTTTATACCAAATTTCTAAACAACAAAATAGTAACCTTGTGGCATCACTGAAACTATCATTTTCCTACATAACGACCATTCATGTTTGGTCGAGCAATTATAGTAACATACAACAAATCTATATACTCCACTTTAAAATGACAAGTTTTACAATTATGAAATAGGTCAAGAATGTCATGAAAAACACAACTATTTCATACATCAGGGTAAATTGCATGAAACGCAACTACTTTACACGCCGCACAACATATAATTCATTGACGCACGCCATAGCATATTCGACCCATGTACTTCACGTAGCTCAAACTCAAACTCACATACAGAAAATTCAAATAGCTACAACAGAATCTAACAAGGTCATCAAACCGTAAACAAAAGCTAGCTAAATAGTATTCAACAATCAACAAAATCAAACTTATAAAATAACGTAAACAAATCACAATTATTTTATCAGACCATACAGCCATTAAACAATCTAGCTAAATCCCTACCAATGTCATGAAAATCAAACACATTTTTTTATTAAAAAAATACACAATCAAACACACTAAATCCGAATCGATATCGCAAAATCCACATAGATATCATCACCATACAAACAGCTATTTACTCAATCAAACAGCTAAATCTCACTATCAGTATCGTATCGATTCGATATAATACCTTTATATAAACTATTTCTTCAACTCAAAAACATACACCGTCACATTTATATCGACAATCATCTGTTTCACTAAATGCGTATCGATTCGCCGTCACGTTTATATCAAAAACCATCCGTCATTAAATTAACTCACTTTCATTCAGACAAAACCTAAAATCCAACACGTTCTCTCTCTAAAATGCAACAATTTCTCTCTCTAAAATGCAACACTTTCTCTCTCTAAAATAAACACCATCAAAATTCACAAACACTAAAACTTAAACAAAATTAAACAAATATTACATAATAACTGCTAGTAATAAAATCATCAAGACTAACAAAAATAACTCTTATAAAAATATGAACAAAAATATACCTGACGATTTAACTGTAGGAGCGTCTTCTGATTCTAACAAACTCGCTGTTCCCATTTTTTTTATTAAAAAACACTAATTTGTTATTTGATCGAAAATAATAATAATTATTGTTTTTAAATAAATAAAAATGAGATGTGTTTTTTGAAAGTGAAAATAGAATGTGTTTTTATAGGGTAGACGACCGGGGGGAATGAATTAAGTTAAAGCGGTCTGTTTGAAATAATTCATGAAAATTGTGGCGGGAAGATGACCGCCATTATCAAAACAAAGAATAAACCCTAAAAGTGTACTTGATTTTGACTTTTTACAGTCAACATTTCATTTCATCACATAATAATATATAATTGGGATCTCAAATTACCTTTATGCCCTTTCGATACGTGTACAGTCTTGAAGGATTTTATTATTTTGTGAGAGATGATTGTGATTTTTTTGGTTTCGATGTTTAACTTTGAGGTTTTGTGGGGTAGTGTTAAAATTTGATAGGGTTTTTGGTAAAGTTTGTAGGGTAATTTGGATATTATGAATTTATAAGTTTGGGTATTCAGTGTGGAAGTTGACTTTTACTATATTTTAGGTGACAAAATTTTAGTTTTCTTTATCATTGTGACTTTCTTAATTCAATTTGTGTTTCATTCGTGGGATACTCCATAGATTGTGAATGGTAATGCATGCAAAAGTTGTTTCGTCGGAAAAGAGATGATTGGAAGCCTGTAACTAATTTTGTGTCTAAATTGATATGTTAATGATTTATTACGTATTTGTTTTGTTAAATAAAAATATGTTTATTAGCTATTACCAAGATGATTCTGACACGTAACTTTAGCAATACAATAAGTATAACAATTATTTATGTCAATTAATGTTCTTTGAAATGATAATATAAGAAATATTAGGTACCGTTAGGTTTTGTGCAAATATGATGGTAAAAATCGTGAGAATTTGCTTTAAACATATATATTTTTCTATTCTAATAAGATTTTATGTTATTCACGTGTTGAAGTGAAATGCTATTTTTATTCAAATCTACCTTGAGTTTCTATGTTTTCTTCTTTAAAAAAACATATTATGCTTGATAAATGTCGTAATTTAGATATTTGACCAACCTTGGCAATACATTTGCAATTGAAACTAAGTATATACTTTGAGTTTCTAGTTTTTCTTCTTTAAATAAACATATTATGCTTGATAAACATCGTAATTTACATATTTGGCCAACCTTGGCAATACATGTGCAATTGAAACTAAGTATATACTTTGAGTTTCTAGTTTTTTTTTCTTTAAAAACATATTAGGCATGATAAACGTTGTAATTTGGATATTTGGCCAACCTTGGCAATACATATTCAATTGAAACTAAGAGCATTGAGTATCACAACGAGGTGCTTCACGAATCCCACATGGCCCTTAGTCGTTGCTCGCCACATTATCGATGATCCTCATGGATTGTGCATTCACGAGGAAGTGACGAGGAAAAGACATAATATTTTGCATAAGTATCCATTGGAAACATGGGGTAGGTGGAAAAGAAAATAAAATTCGAAGTGGATGTGGCTCAAATGAATTAGTTGTTTTGTGTTATGAGTGATGGGGTATTTTAAAGTGTGGGTGTTGAAATGATGTGGCATCGGTGGTGGCCAAATGAGTTAGTTGAATATCTTCATGTAACATATTGGATTTCACATACACATCAAAACATGATCACAAGTAGGCGTATAACTTAAGGTTTTAGAGAGAAAGAGTTAGAGGTTTGAGAACTTGTGAGAGAAAATGAAAGTATTATTATCACCCAACTCTACCTTGGGAGTAGAGAGTATTTATAGTCTTACACAAATCGCCACCTACTGGTGTGGATCGGGCATACAGATGGGTAAAGACCGTCAGTCTCCACGGTGTTACTTAACTAAATACTACTTAACTTTAAATAACTACGACTACGAGCTTAACGATTACATATACTTGAGGTGACCGACACTTTAATACCGGATTTACTAAATCCTAACAATCTCCCCATGGAGGTCACCTCAAATTACATTGAATACAAACAGATATTACATTAAGATTGTTCTTGGATTCTTGTTCTGTTCTTTGCCCAAGAGCTCGTAGTCATTGATTCTTCATTATTGCATGTTTGGATAATCTAAGTGGAGGTCTTTAAGCGATCCACGTGATGATGAGTTTTGAGCCGACATTGAGATCATCGCCAACATAAATCTTTGACTCTTCCATTGTGGTGTTGGTATTATGTGATGTTGTGACATTTGGACCGACATGCTCACATTCGGATCATGATATATTCTCATCGAGTAGCGGAAGCTTCGTTGATTCATGATATTGGCAGCAGAGCGAAACATGGAGTGAAAATATCGAGTCGTTGATGCACTTATCATGATTTCTTTAGAGATGAATGTGTAGTGTGAGCATGCGGCTATGGATTGACCGCTTCATTCGATCACCATTAAACGTTGGGCATACACGCATACAACGATTAGCAATAAAGTACGAAAGTGTCTTTGATCACTTTCGTTGAATTGAGGTACACGACCCACGGTTCCCGTTGATCGCACAAGCATCGCCTATGATCGTGTATAATTCAAGAATTTCCTTGATGAGGTTTCGCAATGCTTCTACCGTTCTCAAACCGGAACGCCTCAAAGAAGACAACACGAGTGAGTGAACCAATAATTGAGATTCGATTGATGAAAATGATTTGAAACACAATCGTGCATCGCTCAATAAAGTGTTTTTGCAATACAACGAAGGTTTTAAGGAAATCAATTATCAATCATGAACACCTTTTAAATTTTAAAACATTAATACACGATGATGTGCTAAGGAAAAGAGTTTTTAAGCACAACGACCGGTTTTTCAATGGTATCCGTCAATCCATAACTCGAACCAGATTGATTCAAAAGATTGAATTGCCCATTGTTTCTTCGGTTGTCACATGGTTGATCTATTGGATAGATCTCACATGCCACCCACCGTGAGCTTGTTTGATGTTGGCTCCGAAAGCTTTCCATCTTCATTGTGAATATGTTTGCATATCACTCGGATGTTCCGCCAATACCACAAGGATAATGCGTAGGACTCTTAAAATATAATCTCTTTTCACATTGTGTAAAAAGAGAGTCTTCATTGATGATGTCCTTAATGAGATTTATAGATGATCTCGAGGCTCTAGACTCAATTATGCACATTTGGTTCTATCTTAGGAGACTAGGGAGAGGTCTCCTTCTTCAATATCAACCATCTCAAGAGAAAGTCGATAGATGATGTCGGTTCCTCATGAGAATGAAACAAGTCCTTTTAAGAGGAACTTGAGTAGTTTGGGAAGTTTAGTGTAGTCGCCATTGGGTCCATGACGTCTTGTCTTCAATACCGGTGTTACCTTAGTAACCACCGGTAGATATGAATTGAACCCGATATCCGCCTCTAAGGTCGAATAATTGGAGGGCTATTTCTTTTCACCCTTTTCCATTCATTTCTTTTCATTCTTCAACCCTTCATGCTTACTGAGACTTCATAACTAGAACCTTGTTGGGTTTATTCCAGACTAGCTCTATCTCATCCGCACTCTTCCCATATCTCACTTTTCTCCTTTTTTCATCATACCCAAGGACTTTACACTATCTAGTGGATTGTCCTCGGTAGATCCCTCCGGTTTAGCGGATCATGGGAACAAATACCTAACCTTATCATCCTTATATCACCATACATAAAGTAAATTTGGTCGGTCTATTTGGTATTGTTCATCTGCCATTGGAACCAATTGAAAACCATTTGAAAATCAATCCAAATACTTGTGATATATTATCAAAGCATTTTGTACCTGAATTGTTTTTGATATTTTTAGAAAAAGAGCTCCCCCTCAACATGTGCTTCGTGTATTTGAAATCGTTTTGGCACACGGAGGCAAGAGGAAGAATTAGCTTCTTTGATTACCATTTTCTAAAAGATATAAACATCACTTCCCTGATCAAATCAAGTAGATAAAGCATATTGGGGAAGGATGAGGTTTTCATAAGTTTGCTCCCCCTCAATATGTGCCTCGAGGTTTGAAAGAGTTTTGCACATATTAGAAGGAACCTGCACTTAGAGACAAATCAATCACGTTTTAATTCTTTGTGGTTTTAAAGGATGCTCCCTCAACATGTGCATGGAAAATTTGAAATCGTTTGGCACATGTGGGAGGAAAGCTTGCTAAACACTTGTGAAACCATTTATCGAATCATCGCTTAAATCCAATTTAAATCACAAATTCTCCCCGATCACAATTTTAAATCATTTGAGATTTGTGATCTCTATAGATTTAAATTGTTTTTGAATGCTTTTAAGGAGAATTATGACTTGCTTATGAAAACATTTAACCGATAAGGATCACTTATGAGACTTTAAGCTCCAATAACATGCATGAATATCTTTTGAAAACATGACAAATAACCTTTTGATTTAATTGAAATTATTCTCCCCCTCAATCAATGACATACGTTGTTGATTGAGAGATCGAGATTTTGACCGATGTCAAGTCCAGGTGAATTTCAAAAATTTAGTCCGAGTTATTTTGTTTAACATTGTTTTCATTAGATAGCAAATATTTTTCGTAAGAATTTATAGAAGGAAAATATTTGTGAAAGAAAAACGTTGTCCTTTTGGTGACAAACATTTGTTTTAGAATCGAGCATGAGATTTGAAACATACGTTAAAGCATAGCTCGTTATTTCTTTAAGAACGGGTTATAGACTGAAATGACTATAAACCATAGTTTCACTTTCTCTCAATTTTTTTTTTTTAAATATTTGAACAACATCTAAAGACCCGTGTCATTCTTTGAATGACAACACAAAATCCGTAGATGATATCGAACAAGGAAAAAAAAACATGACCAACTAACAATATTTTTGGGATTTTTCAAAATTTTATAATTTTTATGGATTTTTGAAAATTTATAATTTTCTATTTGGTTTTGAAGGTTTTGTAATTTTGTATTTTTTTCAATAAATATTTACAAGAGATGGATGAAGAAAGACCTTTACTCCTCTTCTTCCTCTTGAAGACGCTTGAGTGTTTCGGTTGTAGACTCTTTAGACCAAGTCGTGGAAGAATAAACTCAAACGTTCTCTAGGAAGAGCTTTGGTGAAGATGTCGCTAACGGTATTCAATCCTCACAAAATAGAGTTCCACCACACCGCTTTCTACTTGCTCCCGATGAAATGATGTCGAATGTCAATGTGCTTTGTTATTGAGTGGTGAACGTTGTTGCATGAGAGAGCAATGGCACTTTTGTTATCACAAGACAAAGGAATTTTGTTGAATTCAAAGCCATAGTCGATAATTGGGATCTCATCCATAGGATTTGAGCAACAAGATGACATGGCTATGTATTCACCTCGTAGAGGAAATAGAAGTACTCATTTGTTTCTTTGAAGACCAACTCACAAGCTTATCACTCAAAATTGAGCACCTCCAGACGTACTCGACGTGTATCTTGACATCCTGCATGATCAAGATCTCGCATGGGTCGTTAGTGACATACCGGTGTCCTTCGGTACCAAAGTCCCATATTGATGGTTCCTGGAGATACCGAAAGATCCATTTAACCGCTTCAAGGTGCTTTTGGTAGGCTTAGCACGATATCTTGCACACATGCAAACAATGAACATAATTTCGGTCTCATCGTCGTGAGGTACATCAAGGATCCAATCATACTACGATATTTCGTTTGGTCTACCATGATCCATGAGTGGTCCTCATCCGCTTTAGTACGCCTATCATGGAGTGTCAACAAAGTCATAAGAATCAAATCCAAATTTCTTTAAAATCTCATTTGCATATTTAGATTGATTTATAAAATGCCTCCGGACTTTGTGAAATTTGTAATCCCAAGAAAATGACATTTGTCACATCATAGACATTTGAAAATTGGAACCCATTTCATTTGAAAACGGTCACATTCATTGGGGTCAATCGAGGCAAAAATAGTATCATCAATATATATTTGAACGTGAATTAAATGTTTGCCGACTTTACGGTGAACAATGTCGGATCAACTGCTCCTTTGTCAATCAAGTAGATAGAAGAAACTTTGATAGCGATCATACCATGCCCTTGGAGCTTGCTTCAAACCGTAAAGAGACTTCTTCAAGCGATAGGCGTGAGTAGGATGCTCGATTCACAAAGCCTTCAGTTGGTTGACGATACGACTTCTTTAAGATCTCCGTTAAGAAAAGTCGCTTTACATCCATCCGATAGACTATCATGTTCTTACTTGCGAGATTAGCCAAGAAGATTCGATTGCCTCGATACGAGCAACTGGAGCAAATGATTCTTCAAAGTCAATACCTCCTCTTGACGGTATCCTTTTGCAACCAATCGAGCCTTGTTCTTTAAAACATCACCATGCTCATCAAGTTTTACTTTGAAGATCCACTTTAGAGCAATGATCATAGCACAACTGGAGCATGTACTAATTCCCATACATCTAGTCGATCAAACTCATGAATTTCTTCTTGCATGGCATTGAACCGGTTGTCTTCATTCATGGTGGTTTTAACATCTTTTGGTTCGACCTAGAGAGTACGGATTGAAGAAGCACCATAAGGCATCGGTTGCAAGTTGTTTCGCATGGATACCGGACGAGAAGGTTTCCAATGATGTTGTCCAATGGATGATCATGTGTCCATTTACTAAGGTGTTCATGTGGTTGTTGTTGAGGAACCAAGTAGCGAGTCAATATCTCCGATGAAGATGGTTTTGATGATGATTCAAGAGCAAATATGTTTTCAAAGGGGCATCTTCGGAGTAGCAAAGGTATTATCTCCATCATTGTGCCGAAACAATTCCATGATGTACACTTGATGATTGATGATTTGTTGATGAGACAGAGTGATCAAGCAGCAGCGCTTCTTGACTTAATGACATTGAAACCAAGGGTTAACCTCATTGATGAGGATAGAAGCACCTATGTTGATGGAATTGACATATCATTAGTACTTGGCTCATAGTGTTCATCAAACATTGGATCAAATAATTTCTTCAAGTCATCTTCAAGGAGGTACATAAGGAGTTGCTGGTGAGAGACTTGAAACAAGGGTAGAACTGATAGGACTACTTGATGAAGGTTGAGATGCGGGTCCAGAACTGGATTGTCCTGGAGCCATTTGACCGGTCAGCTCATCGAACGTAACGTGAATTGTTTCCATGATATTTCGGGTTCTCTTGTTGTAGAATCGGTATCCTTTTCTGTTTGGTGCATATGCTACAAATACTCCAATGTCCGCTTTAGCTTTTAGTTTACCTAAATCTTGACCGTCATTAGTTGGGTAACATAAAGCACCAAACACACGAAGGTAAGATAGATCAGGTTTTCGATTGTGGACAAGTTCATATGGAGTCTTTCCATAAGTTGTGTGAATTAGGGATCGATTTTGAGTGTAGCATGCAGTGGCAATAGCTTCAGCCCATATAAACATTTGAACCTTTGAGTAAATCAGCATTGTTCTTGCGGCTTCCACAAGAGTTCGATTTCGTCTTTCAACTACACCGCTCGTTGAGGAGTTCATGGAACACTTCTTTGAGGACCGATTCCAACACTTTCATAAAATTCATTTAGTTTTTATTAACAAACTCGGTTCCATTGTCGGTTCGGACGATTCTAACCATTTTGTTAAGTCGGACATGCAATTGTTTAATAAGTTTAATGATGACATCCGGAGTTTCATCCTTTGTTCTCAAAACTTAACCCAAGTGAATCGGAGTAGTCATCAACCACAACTAACACATATCTCTTCCCATTAATAGTTTTCACTCTCATGGGTCCACATAAATCCATGTGAATAGTATGTAGAACTTCCATAACCGAATTTGTAGGTTTGGGTTTATGGGCATATTTCTTGCTTTTTCCCAATTGACATGTTGAACAAAGATGATCATTTTCATACTTAAGTCTAGGTAGTCCTCTTACTAAGTCCTTTCTCGAAAGATTGTTTATGGTACCAAAGTTCAAGTGATTGAGACGACGGTGCCATAGCCATGACTTAGTTTTAGAAGCCTTTTGAGAGGCGGATGGGTGAAGATTTCATCATGTCTTCGATAGAGATGGTGTATAGGTTTGAACCACGAGTTCCTCCGAGAAGTTCCACACCATCAAGTTCTCTAACAAAGCAAGTATGTTTTCTCAAGGCCACTTCTAAGTCGAGTCACAAAATTGTCCAATGTAAAATAGATTATGTCCAAGACCTTCAACATAATATACCTTGGAAATCACACTATCTCATACAACATAGTCTCCATAACCCATAATTGCACCGAAATGATCATTCCGAATCTAACAGTCCCGATGAATTTACTCACAAAGTTCATGAGTCGTGACCGTATCCAAATATATGCTTGGAACAACTCGAGTCCAGTACCACGAACGATTTGAACGATCTGCGGTTGAACACGCATAAGAATGGATAATCGGATAATTGGGATCCCATGCAAGAATGGGTTCCATTTGGTTAGTAATGATGATTGGAACACCTACATCAAGTAGAAACAATGAAATCATCGAAATAGATGCATGCTAGTGTCCAGTATTTGACCTATTCAAAGTATGTTCACTTCTTAGGGAATAGTTCTACCAAGAGGCATCCATTTTCTAGTGGACATTGACTTAGCAAATTTAGGGCACAACTCATTAATCTTACGGCCAATAGGTATCCATTGATAACCTATATTACTAAATTTCCTTCTGTGGGTTTCCACTGTTTTCTAACTTTCTTTCGCCTTTGCCTTTTAGCCTTCTTAGCTTGATTTTTAACATTGACAATTTTAATCGGGCATTTGACAAGATTAGACAAATCATTCACACCACATTCATGATTAGTAATGTAAATCAAGCTATCATCATTACATGGTTTGCGGATAGTAGCGTAATCAATTAATTGAGTACGCTTATAGCTAATACTAGAATCAACACGATTCATTTTATTCAACTCAAACTTAATATTCCTAGGGTGATCTTCTACTCTTCCAATGCACATTCTTAGCTTGCGAGGTCCTATCTTGATTGGTATTGCCCGGAGGCTTTAACCCGCTTGCTTTTATGTCACCGATTACTCTCAGAGAGGGAATTATGGGAACATTAGTTGGTTGATCTACTTTTGCATTCCCGAACTAGACGTGCAGGATCCGAACTACTGAAGGCACATTAAAGTTCACTTTCTTAATCTGGGCATAGAATGGTTTGTATTCTTGGTACTAGGCATAGAACAAGGCATCACACTTTTACCTTTCACACCTAAGGATTTAGGACATGTTGCTATTAAACATTCTAGCAGCTCCCGAGATCGTTTGGCTTGAATGCAAGCAAACCTAATTTCTATCAAGAGGCTTATTTATGAAATCCTCTTCCACAATCTCACGGAGACATTCTAGACTATCCTTAAGGTGAGCAAAATAGTTATGAAACACAAGTTCATTATTCCTAAGATGAGGAGGAATGTATTTACTTGACACAGATATTTGCAACCGAGGATGACTTTGATGCAACATTCTCATTAAAGACAAGTGGCGCTTCCCTTTTCCTGCCTCCTCGATTCTCAATTTCCTTTGTAAAGACGTTATTATTTCGTTGTTCTTGTCACGAGTGACTTTAATTGAATCATATAGCTCTTTAAAGTGTCGTTTAACTTTTTCATTTTCTTCTAGAAAACCCTCATTTTTCTTTTGTAAAACATTAACCAAGTTTTGAAGATGAAAAGTTTGAGAATACTAAGAATCTAACGGATGAGGCATTTGGGAGCCAATCACATTGTTCTTTTCAGCCTTTAATTGTGAAATTTGGGCTTTTAACTTTCTAATCGTGTTACAATGAGCTTGAATCTGTTCGTCACGTTTGTTTATCTGAAAAACTGCATCAAACTCTGGAACATCTGAGGATGTCTTGATATTTGAGGTTTTGACATTTTCTTTAAGATGTTGATATTTTAGTTGCAAATCAAAATGTTCAACTTCTAGTTTAGAAAGATGTTTTACCAAATTATCGTGATCATCCTAATCAATTTTCTCATTTAGTTCTGAGTTTTTGTTTTCAAGCTCAATGACACGATCATGGGAAACATTCAATGCAATAGATAATTCATGAAATCGAGAAGCAATAATAGAGTGCTTAGTAACAGTATAAAACACATCTTGAGCAACACAACTTGAAATCAAATTCTCATTTAAGATATGCAAGTTCTTCCTTTCAACTTCATTATATTTGAGTTCCTGTTCATAATCATTGACCTCAACTATCATTGCATCAAATTCCTTTTCCATTTCTTTAATATCTGAATTTATTCCTTTTTGAAGACTCTCAAATTGACCTTTTAATTGTTTAAAGAAAGTCATGACCTCGCTTAAATAACATTCTTTAGTTTGCTCAAACCCTTTCCCCTCAATTATCCCCAGAGGTGTGATTCTTCTTACATCGTCTTCTCAAAATCAACGAATAGTTGATAAACAACATACATGCCGATTAAGGTTTTGCTATTAGTGGAAATCGATCTAGGAACTAGATGCATTGGTGTATTTGGAGGATACACAGTAGCTCGTGCATTTTCCTAAAGGGAGTGTTTGTTTCAACAAGTACATTAACTTTAGCTTATCCATATCTTTCTTCCAAAAGACCTGCTCGGGGTTAATTGAGTTTGAGGCTTAAACATGTTCGTGGAGATCCAATTTTCCTTAGTGTAATCATGGGGTTTGATCGTTATGTTATTCTTTTACACGCAGGATCGTTAAGCTTCTTATCCATTTTCTCCTAGATGCATCATCTAATATTCTATCCTCTTCCTTGCACTCAACAAGAACTAGGTTTCGCCTAGGCTTAAGGATTTCATTACCATCATAGATCACATTTTGAGCAGCTTTTGCTATCTTACCATACTTAGGATTAGGTTTTCTACAATGGGAATACTATGCTTATCACGAGAACTCTATGCTTAATGATCATGTGAGCAATCTGAATGGTATTCCTTACGCGTACAACTTATTTTCAAGCTTGTTTTTCAAAGTTTTAGATTAGAAAATCATTCAAAAGTTTTGATTCCTTAGCATTAAATTCTTGTTTAAGCACTTTAACATTATCTTGAAGCTCTTGCTTTTGCATAACAGCTTTAGAAAGCTTTTCTTGTAAGGAATTTAACTCTTGTTTTAACACTTCTCTAAAATTACTTTTTCTAATAATTGTACGCATTTGGTCATCCATTTCCTCGCTCACGGTAGTTAGCTCAAACTTAGCACTGTTCATAAATAGCAACTTGTTCTTTATAGGCATTTATTCGTAAATGAGAATCATCAGGGCACATGCGGTGTATTCATAAAAACATAGTCATCATTGATCGCAGAAGATATATCACTTGGTTCAATCACATTCTCACTTTGGATCACATATTGATCATATGGGACAATATTATTATTACCCATATTAGCAATATCCGAGTCGCAAGTTTCGTGATTGCACTTTATCATGTATCTTTGCGATCAACATCATCATATAGTTTTAATACCTCCGAGATGATTGATTCTTTGGATGGACCACTTCTGTCGTGATGATGAGACCTTTGAGAGACCATTGGAGAAATGCTTGCCATGAAAATTGTTTGTGTAGTAGGTTCATCATTGACATCGAGTCGTATGCATCACAACCGCAACTTGAAAGGCATTCGATGATTATGACCTATCTCCGAATTGGGCCGCTCATCCACATCTACATCATATGTCTTGGCATTACCCTCAAAGCAAGAAACAATAATTCCTCTTCATCCAAAGCGACCCATTATCCCGAGCTTGCACCAAGAGCATCTTGTCTTTGAAGTACTCTGCATTTTGAGGGTTTTGGAGAAGTGCGTTCCTTGCTAAGTGTCCATCACCACCGGTTGTAGCACTTAATTGGCTTTGCTTGACCTTGATTTCCATTCCTTCCCGATTCGATTTGCAACATAACCTCCACCTACTCCTCCTCTTCCCTGCTCATACTGTCTTCCTTCAGTGGATGCACCATAACCTTTCCATCTCTGACAACAGCATGATTGTGTAGATTGGATGCAGTCCTGATTCCATTGTTAGTGTGAAGACTGTTAGTATGTGGAGTGAAGGTTAAGTTTTGTTTAACCATAAGAGCCAGTTGATTGATAAAGTGTTCCATGACTGCGTTGGCATCAGGTTGCTTGAAACTTGGATCGGGAATGAGTTTGTGATTTCCATTACCCATGGGTATGACTTGAGAAGCTTTGGTAGTAATTCCAACATTGGTGTAAAAGGCTGTTGAATCATTTGACGAGCTAGTTTCTCCCTGCTTAGATTTGAACTGTTCAAGAATCCTTCATTCAAACATAGCATGTCTCTCATTCTGAAGAAGGAAGGCATATATTTGCTCATAGTTGGTGTTCTTCAATCCTTTGGTTAGCTTCACAGAGGTGACAAATTTATGCCGTTTGGGATTCATGTTGTTCACAAACTTTGAATTCAGCTGAATATTTGGCATGGTCATTTTGATATTCCTCATATCATTCACAAGCTTGTGGAATCTCACGTAATACTCATAGAAACTTTCTTCTCGCTTCATCTTAAAGTGCTCAAATTCATCATATAGTTGAGATTATATGTCTTCCTTGGTTAGTTCGAGAGTAGCATCTTGACATTGTCCCAAACTTCCTTAGCTTTAGTGTTGTGATTGATCGACTTGTAAATGTCCTTAGGTAAACCTCAAGTATGATGTTAGAAGCCCCGATGTCTCGCATCGATCTCTTCTTCTCCTTATCGATCCGCTTCATCATACATTTTAGGTTTGCCGGTCCTAATATCACCGAGCCATCTGCAGCAGATGTCAAGTATGTCTCGGTTGTCTCAACTCGACACGGTCCTTCATCAATTGACTTGAGAATGTTAACTCCATTTTCCTTACTCGCATAATACAACCTAATTCGTTGAGCCCATGAGTCATAGTCGGTTATGTCAAGCATGGGTGGACGAGTATCCGAACCACCGCTTGAACGCCTCGGCTATAATAAAGATGATTGTAGGCACGTTGGTAGACATGTTTACAGATTTCACGGGATTTTATAACTCTATGATTAAACCGGGAAATAGATTATTTCACGGGATTTTACTAAATCAAGAGAAAACCGTATTAGAATAAGTATTAACCAAGTCGCTATAACCCTTGAACCAAGTCGCTAAGCACCAAGTCGCTAAGTAGTAACTCGCTAAACCTCAAGTCACTGTGAATCAAGTCGCTAAGCACAAGTCGCTAAACCCAAGTCATTGAACACAAGTCGCTAACGAACCAAATCGCTACAGTTGCTAAAGAGCAACTCAAGTATCCAAATCGCTAAAGAGACAACTCGCTAAGAACTATAAGTACAAGTCGCTAGAAATAATGAAAGCAAGTCGCTACCCCTCCAAGTCGCTAGCCGTAGTGGAGAATCCACTAACTTGTACTTGCTTGTCGGCTTGTCTCAATAGACAAGTCGCTAAGCTCAAGTCGCCACGACTAACACTACAACTCGCTAGAAATTATCAAGCAAGTCACTACGAAGAAATTCACAACGAGACTCAAGTCGCTACCTTGAAAACTTCAAAACACACTTTTCAATCCAAAACAAGCCCAACCACAGTGATTGAAGCTTTCCAAATCAAAACCCAAGCACTTACAATGATGCTAAACACAAAAGTACACTCAAAATTCAAACTTTAACACAAGAAATGATCCAAATGATGCAAAAACCACTAAACTTTTTCAAACTCAAAAACCATCTAAAACCAGTAGAAATCCAAGGATACGTAAGAGAGATGATCAAACCATGGATCTTGATACCATTTGTAACATATTGGATTTCACATACACATCAAAACATGATCACAAGTAGGCATATAACTTAAGGTTTTAGAGAGAAAGAGTTAGAGGTTTGGGAACTTAGTGAGAGAAAATGAAAGTATTATTATGAGCTCCAACTCTCTTACTTGGGAGGAAGAGTATTTATAGTCTTACACAAATCGCCACCTACATGCCGTGGATCGTGCATACGGTGGGTAAAGACCGTCAGTCCTCCACGGTGTTACTTAACTAAATATTACTTAACTTTAAATAACTACGACTACGAGCTTTTAACGATTACATATACTTGAGGTGACCGACACTTTAATACCTGGATTTACTAAATCCTAACACTTCATGATACTTAATGCTTTAAGTATATACTTCAACTACGAGAATCTACACAACCGTATACTTTATATTATTAATTCATTTGATGATCATGGTATCATTTAATAGAATGAAATTAATTATTTTAGAGACCTTTAAAAACATATAAAAAGGGGTTAATCCTCATCCTTCATCACCTAGTATAATCTAGTGACTTATATTATGATACAAGAGATAATACGCTAATTAAATTAGGCTGGGTAAATTGCCATTTCACCTATCAATTAACACCCACAACCACTCCATTTAACCTTTCATTATCTCATTGGTCAAACACACACAAAAATATCACAAAACATGCACACACCTGTGGGGTTAAGAAACCTAGCCTTAAATCAAAAATTTACTATAAAAAGTGTTAAATCACATCAAAGTTGAAGGATCTAAGATTTCGAAGTCGATTCCGGAAAAAAATCACAGCTCAAAATGAATCGATTCAACCTTCAATTGAAAACATAACTTAAGGTATGGTTTTTTTTTTATCAAATATTCATGTTTAGATTTGGTATTTTGTTGTTATTTATGTTATTTTCGTTGCCAATTATAGCAAAATATTGCTTTAACTACTTATTTAATATTATAGTGAAGTTACCTGTGATTATTTGTTGGGTGTTAGTGTTGTTGAGGCATTATTAGTGTAATTTAGTCATTAGTTTAGATAAATGTTCATAATGGTTGTTGATAAGGATTTAAAACGTACGCTTTTAGGGGGTAATTTAAGCCCTATTGAGACACTATTTATATCCGTTACTGCTTAATTTCATTCCTTTTTACTTTTTAGGTCTTTTGGAAGCAAAATGCTGGAATGAAGCACATTTGGACGAAAAAGAGCAAATACATGAAGAAAATGGCAAAGTCAAGATCAAAGCCACTTAAGACCGATCGGCGAGATCCCGACGGGTCCCATCCAGGCGACACCGTCCTCTATGAAGACTTGATCAAACATGCACGCGACGGCTTTAGTGAAAATCTCGGTTCCAAAGCTCGACGCCACGCTTTAAATATGGGCGTCACTCACGGTTTTTCACTCAAGGCGGCCCGGATCTAGAATCAAGACGACGTCTCAACTAAAGACCGGCGGTGTCACAAATCTAAAGTGACGCCGTCTCATCGATGACTTGGCCCAAACGAAACCCTAATGATGGCAACTGACGTCAGATGCAAAAGGCGACGTCGTCGCGATTGTAAATCTATATAGAATTCGATTTTCTTTATTTTAAGAGGTAGAATTTTGGACAAGAAACCCTAACTCGGTTGTAGTCCGACTTGGACAATATTCTAGGGTCCCATACCTACTTTACACATCAAGATAAGTTTGTTAATCCAATTCATCATTATGTCTACCCCATGTTCGATTGATTGTGTGTTGCTTGTCTATCATGTCTAGCTAAATTACTTGTGTGTTTGCTTAAATCTATGAAACCTAGTTATTGATTGTTGTTAGGTTGTTTCTTGTCTTAATTGAAATTGGCTTAGAAGTGCGTATAGGCTATCATTGTATTTAATGCTTGAGTATGCTTAATAATGATATGGTGCATGGATGAAATAGCTTAGGCTTGTCGATTTTGTGAATCATATACGAGAGATAACCTCATAGAACTAGGGAATACGCACATCCTACGACCTTTAGGAATACAACACGTTAAGATAAAGGACGTGATAACTCAACCAACCAATAAAAGATAACTAGGGAGTAATAGCATCTAAGTGAACACATCTTTAATCATCATACGAGCACACCTCAATTAAACATAGCTATCCGTAGTAATTAGATAATTAGTTAAAGTAGAGTAATCGGTAGAAGTACCACCCCACAACCAATTGCCCCAAGATTTTACCTTAGCTTTCTAAAAAACCATAAAAAGATTAAAAAAAAAATCGTCCTCAACCCCACCTTCTCGTCATATATTTCTTACTAGCATTCCTATTCCCCTAAAGAACGATATCAATCCCCAAGGCGTACCCCATACTACATTACAACGATTAGGTTCACTGCCTAGAGGGTTGAAAAACTTGCTCGTAGAAAAGTAAGTTTCCTTGACCCCGAACGCGCCTTCCGCGTGCATCAAGTTTTTGGTGCCGTTGCCGGGAAATATAATAGCTAGTTAGATCTCTATCTCGTTTAGGAACCCTTGCTTGATTCCTATCAAGTAAGATTTTTTTCTCATTTTCCTTATCTTCCTTGTAGTCTATCCCCCTTCTTCGTGTCTTTGTTCGTAACCTTGTCACTTATCACCATGGGTGATAATCCACCACCAAATCAACCACTTCCACTCAACCCACCACCAATTGACTCGCCAAGAGGCCGTACTTTTGGTGAATACTCTAGATCGAGCCATCAAGGCTATAGGAACACCATTGAGCTCCCCATTCAAGCTCAAACTACGGCCCTGCGATTCGACACCATCCGGTTGGTGCAAAACGGATGTGCATTCCATGGACATCGTTCCGAAGATCCTAATCAGCATCTCAAGAATTTCCTAAAAATCATTGACTCTATTGACCTTGATGCTGCCACACGGGAGACCACTCGCTTGCGTCTCTTCCAATTCTCTCCACGGGACCAAGCTAGTAATTGGCTTGAGCGACTTCCCGCCGGATCCATCTCAAGTTGGGATGATCTCACCACTCGTTTCCTTACCCAATTTTTCCCACCCGGGAGAACTACCAAACTAAGGAATGACATCTTGATGTTCCAACAACGTCAAGGCGAAACTCTCTACGAGGTGTGGACTCGATTCAAGGACCTGCTCCATAAAGTCCCCCATCGGCATCGATCTTTGGCTTCAAGTCCAAATCTTTTACGATCATGTCAATCTCTCAACAAGGAAAACCATCGACCAAGCGACCGGTGGCAAACTTAGTGAACTTACCGCGGAAGAATCGTGGGGTACAATAGAGGACTTTTCCCTCTATGACAACGAATGTTGGAATGACCTCCGTGAGTTGCCCAAAACCGTCAAGGCAATCTCCTTGCCTCCCATTGACTCACAACCTTCCAATCGTAGGATGCTCGCACTTGAAGATCAAGTCAAATTCCTAATGAGCTCCTACGAAACTCCTAAGTCCTCACGCCAAGTGAATAAGGTCTCTTCCTTGTGTAAGATATGTAGTGGTCCCCATGACACTTGTAATTGCACGAGACTCCCCGAACAAGCTTCCGTGGACTACGCATCCTCGCGTGCCAATGGAATGGGATGAAGCCCGAGAAGCATGGAGGGGCAAACACGACTATAAATGGGGTCAAACCAAAGAATTCACCTCTAACGACTCCCCATAGCCCAAAAAATACAACCAAATCTCTTACGGCCCTAGTCAACAAAACCTATAAAGGATGATACAACACCTAGTTACATCTCAAGAAGCCCAAATAGCCAAGCTTTCGGACCGCTTTAACCAACAACAAGCCGAGATGGATAGGAAGATAGATAACCTTTTGAAAGCCATAACCAATAGTGATAGGAAGACCACCTAAAAGGTTAATGCCATCGCGACTCATTCTACCAAAGCTTCCGATGTTAAGATTAAGGAACCGAACAAGTACTTCGAAACTAGGGACCCGTATTCATCCAAGCATGTTCACTTCTTCAATGCCATCACCCTAGTGAAACCAAATAGGAATAGTGATGAAGCGAACCATGAGACGGTACTTGAGGTTAGTGAGACTCCTAAAGATGAATCAACCGATGAAACAAACGAAGTAGGTGATGAATACTTCAATAAGTTTCCTACGGAAGAGGAACTTTCATGCCACCCACACCTAGTGTGCGACCTTCGTCACATGTATATTAGGAGATGCCCACGAATCACCTTTGGAAATCCTAGAAATCTCAACATACCATGTTGCATCGGATATCTTTTCGTGGCAAAGGCCTACATTGATCGCAAATCCCCAATAAACATCATGACTAGCACATATTATAATTGGTTGATGAAAAAACCTATCCCAAATAGGCAAGACCCCAATGATCATATAGTTAGATGTAATTTATGTGGAAAACTAGAAGGGGGGGTTGAATAGTTTTTCCGATTTTAAGTTAGTTTCAAAAACTTTAGATTCGATGTTATGTGAAATCGTAAGGATGAAAAGAAAGTATAAATCTAAGAGTAATGCAAATAAAGAAAGCAAGTAAAGTAAAGGATAGAAATGACACAACCGATTTATAGTGGTTCGGCTACAAGGACACCTTCCTTTCCCTACTACACTCCCCGAGTCACCTACTCGAGAGTTCAAGCACTATGTCAAAAAACTCCTTCAAATTGGCGGAGAAGCCTTCACAACGTCGCTTATACTTTTTTCGGTACAAAGCTAAATACCGAGTCCGTAACACGGAGGACCAAACCAACACTACTATAACACAACAAATATGTGAAATATGAAATACAAGATCTTCGATCTGAAATCTTGTGGATGAACAAATCAATCAAGGACCCTTGCTTGGATGACTTGTAGAATGCTCGTGATCTCGCCTTAGAGAAGGACCTATATGAGAATCACATTAAAAGAAAGAAGAACTACTCTCTAGATCAAGTGATCTTATGTTAGAAGAGTGTAAGAATATATGAGAGAGTTTGTAAGAAGAGGGGTGAGTAAAAATGAAGAAACAACTCTCTATTTATAGGCAAATTCTTGCCACTGTCTAGTGTAACTCCAGGGATCCGTGAGACGCTCCTGTTTGCCCATGGGTTTTTGGGTTATGGGTCATGGGTCCTAGATTATGAACTATGGGTATCTAAATAGATACAATGTATCTAATATATGTAATGCATCTAGACAATGGGTATGGGTTAACTCCATTGGTTATGGATATGATCCATGGGTATGGGTCATGGGTTGTGGTTTTTACCCATCCTAATAAACTATTACAACAAATGAATTATTACAATAATTTGTATTAAATGACTATGTGTAGATGCTTTACAAAATAACATGTATCCTTATAATTTTACTTATGATAACATTATATTTGTTATCAACAAAACACAAAGAGATCGCTAAATATTAATAAACTGTTTTACGGTTTATTTGTATTAACAATCTCCCCCTTTTTGTTGATGACAAAACATAATGTTATGATGAGTAAAACTTAAAATTAGATGTATGTTTTGAAAGCATAAGTTTTACTTCTTCTCCCCCCTTTTTGTCGAAACAAAAAGTGACCCCAATGAAGAAATAAAGTGTGGAAAAATAGTCCACGTATATCTAACTCCCCCTTGACGGTAGCTCCCCCTAGAATGGGGCGTCAAGTGAGAAAATATAAAAACCTACAAGGAAAAGGTTAGTAGTAACATGCATAAATAATCTTGTGATTGACGAGAAACAAGATTGGGATCCAAGGTATGTAAACAAAGCTTTGTAATAAAATAACAAAATATAGTGATATTTATGTCACATACAAGCATGTAAAACTAAGAACAAGACTTGTTCTAAAAATGACTCAAAAAGAAAATACTAGAGAAAATAGTAAAATAATTCATTCCATGCTTGCATAAGGTTATGTATGGAAGTTTTGGTGAGTGATGATGTTGATGCGGTCAAGGATGAGGTTAAGTATGACTCACATCTCTTCCCTAATTTCTATTACAAGATCCTTAGTGGATTGGCAATGTTCACAATGTAAATGATGTGGGTAATGTGTGCGGAAGTTTTCCGGGTTAGTTTGATTTGTGAGATGCGGAAGTTGTGGTGGAAAAGTTGGAAAACAGGGATCAAAGTCCGGAATGTTTGGAAGTGGTGGTGGAAAAGAACCTAGATGTTCTTGTAAGACAATGGGAGCTAAAGGTGGTGAGGTTTCAATGTCTTTAAAAATTGTGTTTGGAGATGTAGGAGGTGTTAAAAAGACTAGTTCTTTTGGGTTGGTTTGTTAGGATCTTGTTGGAGTCTTAAGGAGTTCTAATAGAGTGACTTTAGGTGGAGACTTGATGGCTGATTATGTTGGTGTGCTTGTTGGAGATGAGGGAGGTGATACTATGGAAGCATTTTGTGGTGAATGAGTAGTTGGTGATGAACTATTTGATAATGGTTTGGCTAAACAACAAGGCCGGATGCTAATCCTTGCGGTTTTTCTAGATTTGGGTGGTGGTACTACGGAAGGTGGTAGGACAAAATTTTGGATTTCTTGAAAAGGATTGTTTGCACTAGGTGAGTCGTCTATGTTGGGAGATCTTTTGGATGACATGATGATGGTTGTTTGTGAGGTTGAGAGTGATGAAGATGCAAGCATTTTGAGAATCCTATTTATAGAAAAAATAATGCATTGTAATGAATGTTGACCCAAAATACTGAACTAAAATATAATGATTAGATATGAATTTAAGGCATGTGATCATGAGAACACAAGCATTAAGTAACATACTCATTAGTAAAAGAAAAAATGATGAAAATATATAAGTTTTCATCCAAAGTGAGAAAAATAGAAGATAATTTTAGCTTCGTCTTCACGAATCCCACGGATCCTTCCTCGAGGGAATCGTCCCAATTAATCTTTGGGATCCGTGGTAATCTTGGTGACTCACGCACTCAAAATTTTTCTTTGAAAATATTTGTGCCTAGTGTGTGCCTATATGCAAACCATTTAGAGTTGCGGTTATCTTGACTCCTAAAAAGAAAAGAAAAAATAGGCTAGAAGTGAAAAAGCATACTATTTTGTGAGATAACCCGAGTTCTCCTAATTCATTGTTGCTTAAATCAATGTACCCGAAAAAACATATTAGTTATGTGTCCTCTTCAGCATTCAAAAGACATGAGATGCAATGAAAACGGGTTTTTACTTTGTATTAATAATGAAAAAGAGGTTTGTCCTAGACGTGAGAAATAGCTTTTATGAAAGTGATACGGGAAGAAGTATCCTTTTAGAAAAAATTTTGAAAGAGTTTCTTTGTTTGAAGAAAACGTTTATCCAAAAAAAAAGTATGAAACTAAGTGTTGTAAGAGAAACTTACCTTGAAAAGTAAAAGAAAATTATAAAAGTACGAGTTGTAAATAAAACCTATCTTGGGTTTTAAAAATTCCCGTATTGCTTGTGAGTTGTGTGTGAAATAGATATCCTAGACTCATAAAAGAATAAGGCTAGTATTTACATACCTTGTAGAGTTTAAAAACTAATTACAACGATTGTTCCATGAGACCAAGACCAAGACGAAGTAGGTTGAATTGTTCCCGCTTCAACGGTTTGGTGAGGACGTCGGCTATGTTGTCTTTGGATGCTACCTGCTCAATCGAGATGTTCCCCTTTTGAACATTGTCTCTTAAGAAGTGATGACGAATCTCTATATACTTGGTGCGAGAGTGCAATACCGAATTCTTTGTTAGGATTTAGTAAATCCAATTATTAAAGAGTCAGTCACCTCAAGTATATGTAATCGTTAGAAAGCTCGTAGTCATATTATAAGTTAAGTAGTATTTAGTTTAAGTAACACCGTGGAGGACGGATGGTCTTTACCCACCGTATGCCCGATCCACACCCGATAGGTGGCGATTTATGTAATGACTATAAATACTCTCTACCTCCCAAGGTAGAGAGTTGGAGCTCATAATAAGATTTTTCTTTCTCTCACTAAAGTTCCCAAACCTCTAACTTTCTCTCTCTAAAACTCTTGTGTACGCCTACTTTGCTTATGGTTTGATGTGTATGTGAAATCCAATATGTTACAAATGGTATCAAGAGCCATGGTTTGATCATCTCTTACATATCTTTGGATTTCTAGTGACTTTTAGGTGGTTTTAGAGTTTGAAAAAGTTTAGTGGTTTTTGCATCATTTGGATCATTTCTAGTGTTAAAGTTTGAATCTTGGGTGTAGTTTTGTGTTTAGACTCATTGTATGTGCTTGGGTTTTGATTTGGTAAGCTTGAATCATCGTGGTTGGGTTGTTTTGGATTGAAAAGTGGTGTTTATGTGTTTTCTAGCTAGCGACTTGAGCCACGTATAAGTTGTCTTGGTAGCGACTTGCTTTGTAATGTGGTAGAGTTGTAGTTGAAGGTCTTAGCGAGTTGAGCTAGCGACTTGTTTATTGAGACAAGCGAGAAGCAAAGACACTTAGTGGATTCTCCACTACGGTAGCGACTTAGTGAAAGTTAGCGACTTGTACTTAAGTGTGTTAGCGACTTGGTATTAGCGATTTGGTACTTAGCGAGTTGCTATTTAGCGACTTGACATCTTAGCGACTTGGTGCTTAGCGAGTTGCTATTTAGCGACTTGACATATTAGCGACTTGGTGCTTAGCGACTTCTTGTCAAAAATTTGCTAGCGACTTGGTGCTTAGCGACTTGGTTCAGGTTTCTTAGCGACTTGGTTGATTACGTATGTAATACGGTTTCTCTTGATTTAGTAAAATCCCGTGAAAGAATCTATTTCCGGTTTAATCATAGAGTTATAAAACCCGCTTAATGCATTAACATGTCTACCAACGTTCCTACACTCATCTCCACTTTGTTGCCGAGGATGTTCAAGCGGTGGTTCGGATACTAAATCCACCCATGCTTGATGTGAGGCCCACTACGACTCTTGGGCTCAAAGAATCGATTGTCTTGTCTGGAAAGGAAAATGGGGTCAACATTCTCAAATCCATTGATGAAGGACCGTATCGGGTTGAGACTACTAGAGACATAATTGATACAACAAGATGGAACAATGATCTATGGAATAGATGCACCAAAGACGTATGATGAGCTCAATGATAAGGAGAAGAAGAGATTCGATGCGATATCAAGGCTTTTAACATTATACTACAAGGTCTTCCAAAAGACATCTACAAGCTTATCAATCACAACTTTGAAGCAAAGGTCGTATGGGATAATGTCAAGATGCTTCTCTCGGGATCTCAATTAACGTGAAGATAGGGAATCACAACTATATGATGAATTTGAGCATTTCAAGATGAAACCGATGAGAGTGTTTATGAGTACTACATGAGATTCCATAAGCTTGTGAATGACATGAGGAACATCGAATGACCATGCCAAACATTGAAACTTAACTCAAAGTTTGTAAACAACATGAATCCGAATGGCACAAGTTTGTCACTACGTGAAGCTCACTAAAGGATTGAAGAATACAAACTATGAGCAACTGTATGCCTTTCTTCTACGAATAGAGACATGCTATGTTTGAAAAAGGATTCAGAGCGCTTCAAAACCAATCGGGGAGAAACAAGTTCATCAAATGATTCAACTGCATTTACACCAATGATGGAACCACTACCAAAGCATCTCAAGTCATTCAAGATCCATACTTCAAACGACTGATGCCAATGCGGTCATGGAACACTTTATCAATAAGTGGCTCATATGGTTAAACAAAACTTAACCTTCTCTCCACATACCAACAAACTTCACACTAACAATGAAATCGGGATCGCATCCAATCTACACAACCATGCTTTGGTCGAGATGGAAAGGTTACAATACAACCACTCAAGGAAGACAATATGAACAAGGAAGAGTGGAGTAGGAGGAGGGTATGTGGAAAATCATAATAGGGGAAGGAATGGAAATCAAGGACAAGTAAAGCCGATCAAGTGTTACAACTGTGATGGTGAGGACATATTGCAAGAAACCGACATCGCCAAAACGCCTTAGAATGCCGAGTACTTGTGGATAAGATGTTGCTAGTGCAAGCTCGAGGACAATGGAGCGATTTGGATGAAGAGGAGTTACCGTTTCTTCTTTGAAGGAATGCCAAGACTTATGATGTCGATGTTGATGAACAACCGATTCGTGAGATAGGTCATAATCATCGAATGCCTTTCAAGTAGCCGATTGTGATGCATTTGATTCGATGTTGATGAAGAACCCATCGCTCAAACAATATTCATGGCTAGCATCTCACCTATGGTTTCTCCAAAGGTCTCTCCTCCACAAGTTGGTCCATCCAAAGACAAAATCATTTCGAGGTATTAAAACTATACGATGATGTGATGTGCAAAAGATGCATGACAAAGTACAATCAATCGAAACTTTTGAGTCGATATTGAAAATATGGGTAATATCAATGTTGTCCCATATGATCAATATGTGAAACAAAGTGAAAGTGAGATTGTACCAAGTGATGCATCTTCGCGATCAATAATGACTATGTTTTTATGAATACACCTGCATGTGCCCTCGATGATTCGTTATCTCCGAACTTAATGCCTATAAAGAACGAGTTGCCATTTATGAACAACGAGCTAAGTTTGAGTTAACCACTCGTGAGCGGAAATGGATGACCAAATGCATACAATCATTAGAAAAAGTAATTTTAGAAGAAGTATTAAAACAAGAATTAAATTCCTTACAAGAAAAGCTTTCTAAAACCGCTAAGCAAAACAAGAACTTCAAGAAAATGTGAAAAGACTTAAGCAAGAATTCAATGCTAAGGAATCAAAACTTTGAATGATTTTATAATCAAAACTTTGAAAACAAGCTTGAAAATAAGTTTATGCGTACAAGGAACACCATTCAGATCGCTCACATGATCACTAAGCATAGAGTCTTAAGCGATAAGCATAGCATTCCCTTGTTGAGGAACCAAATCCAGAGGTCATTAAAAGGCTAGAAGTGCCCATAAGGTAATTTATGCCGGCAATGAAATCCTTAAGCCTAGACAGAAACCTAGTTCTTTTGAGTGTCTTGAGGAAGATAAGAAATTAGATGAAGTCACTAGGAAAAGATGAACAAGAAACTAGATGATCCTAAATGTAAAGAGAAGAAAATAAATATCACACCCATGATTACAAGAAGGAGAATTGGATTTCCTTGAACATGTTTAAGCCTCGAGACATTGTTAACACCGAACAAGTGTTTTGGAAAAAGGATTTAGATAAGCAAAAGCGAGAGAATCTTGTTGTAACAAATCCCCTTTATGAAAATGCCTTCAGACGTCGTGTATCCTCCCAATACACCAATGCATTTAGTTCCTAGGACTATTGCCACTAAAAGCAAGACCTTAATCGGTCAATATGTTATCTTTCAACTATTTGTTGATTTTGAGAAAACTTGTAAGAAAAGGATCACACCCATGGGATAATCGAAGGGAAAGGGTTTTGAACAAACAAAAGAATGCTATTTAACCGAGGTCATGCCTTTCTTTAAACAACTAAAGATCATTTTGAGAGTCTTAAAAGGGATAGATTCGATATTAAAGGAATGGAAAAGGAATTTGATGCTATGATAGTTGAGGTTAGTGACTATGAGCGAGCACTAAGATATAATGAGATTGAGAGGAAGAACTTGCATACATTGAATGAGACTCTTATTTCGAATGTATTACTCAAGATGTGTTTTACATCGCTACTTAATTGTTCCATTAATGCTTCTCGATTTCATGAATTATCCGTTGCTCGAAAGTCTCCCATGATCGTGTCATTGAGCTTGAAAAACTAACTCTAAACCGCATGATAAAGTTGAACAGATAATCATGATAACTCGGTAAACCGCTTTTCTAAATTAGAAGTCGAGCATCCGCTTTGCAATTAAAATATCAACATCCGAAAGAAAATGTTAAAACCTCAAATATCAAGACATCTTTGGATGTTCCCGAATTTGATGCGCTTTTGAAATTAGCAAACGTGATGAATGATTCGAGCTCTTTGTAACACGATCGAGAAAGTTGAAAGCCCAAATTTCTCAATTAAAGGGTGAAATGAACAATGTGATGGCTTCCAAATGCCTCCTCCTTTAGATTCTCGAATTCTCAAAACTTTCATCTTCAAAACTTGGTCAATGCTTTACAAAAGGAAAATGAGAGTTTTCTAGAAGAAATGAAAAGGTTAAACGTCATTTCAATGAGTTATTTGAGTCAATAAAAGTCACTCGTAATAAAAATAATGAACAAATAACTTCGTTGCAAAAGGAAATTGAGAATATGAAGAGTCAGGTAAAAGGGAAAATGCCAATGACCAATGGGGAGAATGATGGATCAAAGGTACCTGTTTGTAATAAATATGCTTTGTCTGTGAAATATGTTCCTCCTCATCTTAGGAATAATAAACTTGCAATTCAAACATATTTCTCCTCTCTTAAGGATTGTCTAGAATGTCTCTGTGAGATTATTGAAGAGGATAAGTTAGAGAAACCACTTGATAATGCAATTGGGCATGCATGCTTATATGCCAAACGATCTCAAGAACTTCTAGAATGCTTAATCACAATATGCCCTAAGTCCTTAGGTGAGAGAGTTAATCCTTTGATTCCGTGTTCTATGCCAAGTGCCAAGTATGAAATCCATTCGTGTTAGGAATTAGAAATTCCGTGTATTAAAGAGTCGGTCACCTCAAGTATATGTAATCATTAGAAAGCTCGTAGTCGTAGTTATTTCAAGCTAAGTAGTATTTAGTTAAGTATCACCGTGGAGGACGGATGGGTCTTTACCCATCAGTATGCCTCGATCCACAACCCGTTGTGTGGCTTTATGTAAGACTATAAATACTCTCTACCTCCCAAGGTAGAGAGTTGGAGCTCATAATAATATTTTCTTTCTCTCACTATAGTTCCCAACTCTCTTCCTTTCTATCACTAGAACTCTCTCTCTAACATACTTATACGCCTACTTTGATCATGGTTTAGTGTGTTTGTGAAATCTAATATCTTACAATTGGTATCAGAGAGCCATGGTTTGATCACTCATCTTTCATGCTCTTTGTTTTGGTGGATTTCATAAGGTTTTTGGTGTATTAAGGGTTTAGGAGAGTTTGATTCATTTGAACAAATTCTAGTGGTAAAGTTTGAATTTTACTTGTACTTTTGTGGTTAGGATCATCATAAGTGTTTATGTTTTGAATTGGAAGGCTTAAATCATTGTGGTTTGGTTGTTTTGGATTGATAGAGTGGTTATTTGTGAAAAAAATGACTAAGCGAGTTGAGTCTCGGACTTGTGTTTCTTCAAAGCGAGTTGCTTTGTTATTTGATACGAGTTGGTACATGCGACTTAGCTGTTTAGCGAGTTGATATTTATGCGACTTGGGTTCTAAGCGAGTTGTTTCTTTAAGCGACTTGAGATCTAAAGCGACTTAGCTATTTAGCGAGTTGTAACGCTAGTGAGTTTCTCTAAGTGACTTAGTGTTCAAGCGAGTTGATTGTGTTGCGAGTTGATACTAAAGCGAGTTGGCTATTTAGCGACTTGATTTATTAAGCTTAGTTGACCGTGTTAAGTAGTTGATGCCGATGCGACTTGGCTATTAAGCGAGTTGATTACTTAAGCGAGTTGTTAATTGCGAGTTGTGTAGTTAGGTACGTATTCATTTAGGCTTGTTACTTCTTCGTGATACATTCTTACGGTTGTTCTTTTGGTTTAGTAAAATCCGTGAAAGAATCAATTTCCGTTTAATCAAAGAATAGTAAAATCCGTAGAGCTTGAAACATGTCTACAAATGTTCGACTATCATCTCCACCGCTGCCGAGGATGTTCAAGCAATGGTTCGGATACTCGCCCACCCATGCTCGATGTAACCGACTACGACTCTTGGGCCCAACGAATTAGATTGTACTGCCTTGGAAAGGAAAATGGAGTCAACATTCTCAAATCCATTGATGAAGGACCGATCGGGTTGAGACGACTAGAGATGTACTTGATATCATCAATATGGAACTCGATTTATGGAATGGATGCACCAAAATGTATGATGAGCTTGATGATAAGGAGAAAAGAGATTCGATCCCGATATCGTGGCTTCTAACATTGTTCTTCAAGGTCTTCCTAAAGACATCTACAAGTCGATCAATCACAACACCGATGCAAAGGCAGATGGGATAATGTCAAGATGCTTCTCTCGTGTTCAATTAACTATGGAAGACAGAGAATCACAACTCTATGACTAATTTGAACACTTCAAGATGAAACCGATGAGAGTGTCTATGAGTACTATGTGAGATTTCATAAGTCGGTGAATGATGTGAGGAACATCGAATGACTATGCCTAACATTCACCGAACTCAAAATTTGTGAACAACATGAATCCCGAATGGCACAAGTTTGTTACTCGTGAAGCTCACTAAAGGATTGAAGAATACAAATTATGAGCAACTCTATGCCTTCCTTCTTCGTAATGAGAGACATGCCATGTTTGAAAAGATGATTCTTAATCGCTCAAAACCAACCGGGGAGACAAGCTCATCTAATGACTCAACCGCTTCTACTCAAACATTGGAATCACAACCAAAGCCTCACAAGTCATACCCATGGGTAATGGTAATCACAAACTCATTCCTCGATCCTATGTTCAAACAAGTCGATGTCGATGCACACGTGGTAACATCATTAATCAACTAGCTCTTCCGATTAGTCAAAACATGAATTCTCTCCACAAACCAACAACAACCTCGTAACAAACATCTAACCCACACAATCAAGCTATTGTTAAAGATGGGAGGATCATGGTGCAACCAGCCTCAGAAAGACAGATGATCAAGGAAGAAGTGGAGTGGTAGAGGTTATGTTGGTAATCGTAATCGAGGAAGGAATGGAAATCAAGGTCAAACTAAGCCGATCAAATGCTACAACCGTGGTGGTGAGGGACACATTGCAAGGAACCGCACATCTCCAAAACATCCACGCACGCCGATTACTTCGAGATAAGATGTCGCTTGTACAAGCTCGGGATAATGGTGCCGCTGATGAAGAGGAATTGTTGTTTCTTGCCGAGGCAATGCCAAGACCTATGATGTCGATGCGGATGAGCGACTATTCGTGAAATAGGTCACAATCATCGAATGCCTTTCAAGTCGTGATTGTGATGCATACGACTGATGTGGATGATGGACCCACCGCACACACAATTTTTATGGCTAGCATTTCTCCAATGGTTTCTCCCAAGGTCTCATCTTCACCACAAGTGGCCCATCCAAAGACAAACTCATCTCGAGGTATTAAAACTATACGATGATGTTGATGTGCAAAGATGCATGACAAAGTACAATTAATCAAACTATTGAATCAAATATTGAAAATATGGGTAATATCAATGTTGTCCCATATGATCAATATGTGAAACAAAGTGAAAGTGAAGTTGTACCAAGTGATGCATCTTCCGCGATCAACAATGACTATATTTTTGATGAATACATTGCATGTGCCTCGATGATTCCTGTAATTTCGAACTAAATGCCTATAAAGAACGTGTTGCTATTTATGAACAACGTGCAAAATTTGAGTTGACCACCGTGAGCGTGAAATGGATGACCAAGCACGCATAATCATTAGAAAAGTAATTTTCGAGAAGAAGTATTAAAACAAGAGTTAAATTCCTTGCAAGAAAAGCTTTCTAAAACCGCTAAGCAAAAACAAGAACTTCAAGAAAATGTGAAAATGCTTAAGCAAGAATTTAATACAAAGGAATCAAAACTCTTGAAAGATTTTTCTAATATGAAAACTTTGAAACAAACTTGAAAACAAGTTGTACATACAAGGAACACCATTCGATCGCTTCACATGATCACTAAGCATAGAGTCTTAAGCGATAAGCATAGCATTCCCCTTATTGAGGAACCAAATCCAGAGGTTATTAAAAGGCTAGAAATGCTCATAAGGTTCTTTATGATGGAAATGAAATCCTTAAACCTAGATGTAAACCTAGTTGCGTTGAGTGCACCGAGGAAGATAAGAAATCGATGAAGTCACTAGGAAAAGATGAACAAGAAATTAGATGATCCTAAATGTAAAGAGAAGAAAATAAAGATCACACCCCATGATTACAAGAAGGAAAACTGGATTTCCTTGAACAAGTTTAAGCCTCGACATTGTTGACTCCCGAACAAGTTTTTGGAAAATAGATCTAGATAAGCGTAAAGTGAAAATATTGTTGAAACAAACCCTCCCTTTGGAAAATGCCTAGAGCGACCGTGTATCCTCCTAATACACCAATGCATCTTGTTCCTAGAACAATTGCCACTAAAAGCAAGACCTTAATTAGCCAATATGTTATCTTTCAACTATTTGTGGATTTTGAGAAAACTTGCAAGAAAAGGATCACACCCACCGGTATAATGAATGAGAAAGGGTTTTGAGCAAATGAAATAATGCTATTTAATCGAGTTCATGCCTTTCTTTAAACTTCTAAAAGATCACTTTGAGAGTCTTAAAAGGGATAGATATCGATATTAAGGGAATGGAAAAGGAATTTGATGCAATGATAGTTGAGGTTAGTGACTATGAGCGAGCACTAAAATATAATGAGATTGAGAGGAAGAACTTGCATACACTAAATGAGAACCCGATTTACGAATGTATTGCTCAAGATGTGTTCTACATCGCTACTAACTGTTCTATTATCGCTTCTCGATTCCATGAACTGTCTATTGCTTTGAAAGTCTCCCATGATCGTGTCATTGAGCTTGAAAATCTAATTCGAACTAAATGAGAAAATTGAACCGGATGATCACGACAATTTGGTCAAACATTTTTCTAAACTAGAAGTTGAGCATTTCAATTTACAACTAAAATATCAACATCTTAAAGAAAATGTCAAAACTTCAAATATCAAGACATCCTCGGATGCTCCGAGTTTGATGCGCTTTTCAAATTAGCAAACGTGATGAATGATTCAAGCTCATTGCAACACGATCAAAAAGTTGAAAGCCCAAATCTCTCAATTAAAGGGTCAAACGAACTATGTGATGGTCCCCAAATGCCTCCTCCTTTAGATTCTCGTAGTTCTCAAAACTTTCATCTTCAAAACTTAGTAAATGCTTTACAAAAGGAAAATGAGGTTTTCTTGAAGAAAATGAAAAGGTTAAACGTCATTTCAATGAATTATTTGAATCTATAAAGGTCACTCAGTAACAAAAATAACGAAATGGTAGCCTTGTTACAAAAGAAATTGAGAATCTAAAGAGTCGTAAAAGGAAGATGCCAATGACCAATGGGGAGAATGGTGTATCAAAGGTACATGTCTGTAATAAATATGCTTTGTCTGAAATATGTTCCTCCTCATCTTAGGAATAACAAACTTGCTATTCAAACATATTTCTCATACCTTAAGGACAGCTTAGAATGTCTCCGAGAGATTGTAGAAGTGGATAAGTTAGAGAAACCAGATGATAATGAAATTGGCCATGCATGCTTATATGCCAAACGATCTCAAGAACTTCTAGAATGCCTAATTACAATATGCCCTAAAACCTTAGGTGAGCAAGTCAATCCCTTGATACCGTGTTCTATGCCTAGTGCCAAGCATGCAAGTCATTCAATGCCAAATGTTCTGAATAGGAACCCTAATGTGCCTTTAAGTAGTTCAGATTCCAGATCTGTCAATGCTAAGAAAGAGAACTCAAGAGTGCCTTCTAGGAGTACAAATCCCAGCACTTCTAGTTTTAAGAAAGTGAACCTTAGTGTGCTTGCATGTAGTTCAGATCCCAACACATCTAAACAGTTGATGCAAAGAGTTGTAAACCAACTAATGTTCCCATTCCCTACAGAGTAATCAGTGACATTAAAGGAGCAAGTCAAAGTCTCAAGACAATCCAAGGAATCATAGGACCTCGCAAGCTAAGAATGTGCATCGAAAAGAGTAGAAGAACAATCTAGGAACTTTAAGTTTGAACCGAATAAAACGAATCGTGTTGATTCTAGTATTAGCCATAGCGCATCGTAATTAATTCAATTCGATACTATTTGTAAACCTTGTATTGATGTCCGCTTGAACTCGCTTCTAATCATGAATGTGGTGTTAATGTTTTGCCTAATGATGTTAATTGTCCGATTAATATTGTTAATGCTAAAAGTCATGCTAAGAAGGCTAAAAGGCAAAACGTAAGAAAGTTAGAAAACAATGGAAACCCGGGAAGAACATTCAAGAAGATAGGCTATTATTGGATACCGGTTGGTCGAAGACTAATCGACAATGCCCACTAGAAAATGGATGCCTCTTGGTAGAACTATTCCCTTAAGAAGTGAGCACACTGTGAACATGGCTAATACGATACACTAGTATCGCATCTATTCACAATGATTCCATTGCCTTACTTTCGATATGAATGCTTCTATTTCGGATGTGGGTGTTCCAACCATTGTTACTAACCAAATGGAACCCATTCTTGCATGGGGATCCCAATTATCCGCTTATCCATTCTTGTCGTGTTCAACCGCAGATCGCTCAAATCGCTCGTGGTACACGGACTCAGTTGTTCCAAGCATATGATCATGACGGTCACGGCTCATGAACTTCGTGAGCAATGTCATCGGACGCTTAGATTCGGAATGATCATTTCGGTGCTATTATGGGTTATGGAGACTATGTTGTTGGCAAAAGTGTTATCTCCGTGGTTTACTATGTAGAAGGTCTTGGTCACAACTTGTTCTCTGTTGGTCAATTCTGCGATTCGATCTAGAAGTAGCCTTCGTAAAACATACCGCTTCATTAGAGAACTTGATGGTAAGGAACTTTTAAGAGGTTCACGTGGTTCAAATCTATACACCATCTCTATCGAAGATATGATGAAGTCTTCTCCAATTTGCTTTGTCAAAGGCTTCTAAAACAAAGTCATGGTTATGGCATCGTCGCCTCAATCACCGAACTTCGCACCATCAATGATCTCACCAAAAGGACTTAGTTGTAGGTTTACCTAGACTCAAGTATGAAAAGGATCATCTTTGTTCAAAGATGTCAATTGGGAAAAAGCAAGAAGTATGCCCATAAACCCAAACCTACTAACTCGTCACGAAGTTCTTCATATGATTCATATGGATTTATGGACCAATGAGGGTGCAAAATATCTTTGGGAAGAAATATGTGTTGGTTGTGGTTGATGATTACTCTAGATTCACTTGGGTCAAGTTCTTAAGGAAAAAGGATGAAACTCCCGATATCATCATCAAACTCATCAAACAACCGCAGTTCGACTTAACAAAACCGCCGTAATTATCGTAATGTATAATGGAACCGAGTTTGTCAACAAACAACTTAGTGAATTTTATGAAAGCGTTGGAATCGACCATCAAAGAAGTGTTCCACTAACTCCTCAACATAACGGTGTAGTTGAAAGACGAAATCGAACTCTTGTAGAAGCCGCTAGAACAATGCCGATTTACTCAAAGGTTCCAATGTTTCTCGGGTCAAGCTATTGCCACCGCATTCTACACACAAAATCGCTCCTCGATTCACACTGCTCATGGAAAAACTCCATATGAACTTGTCCACAATGAAAACCTAATCTCTTTCCTTCGTGTGTTTGGTGCATTGTGTTATCCAACTAATGAGGGACAAGACTTAGGCAAACTTAGAGCTAAAGGACATTGGAGTATTTGTAGGTATGCTCCAAACAAAAGGGATACCGAATCTACAACAAAAGAACCCGAAATATCATGGAAACAATTCACGTTACGCTTGATGAGTCGATCGTCAAATGGCTCTGGACAACCAGCTCAGACCCGACTTCAAAACAGTCCCATTGGTTCATCCCTTGTTCCAAACTCTTCTCAAGAAACTCCATATGTACCTCCATCCGAAGATGATTTAAAGAAATTGTTTGATCCTATGTTTGATGAACTTTATGAGCCAAGTACTAATGAGGTGTCAATTTCTACAAAGAGGTCGCTCATATTCCCGAGAATGAAGTCAACCCCTCGGCCTCAATATCTTTAAGTCAAGAAGCACCGTCACGATCCTTCGCCTCATCAACAAGCTATCATTCTTCAAATGTACATCATGGAACTGCTTTCGCATCAATGATGAAGCTAATCCTTTGCTACCCCCGAAGATGCTCCATTTGAAAACATATTTGCTCCTCGAATCATCATCGAACCATCTTCTTCAGAGACATCAACTCGCTACCTCGGTCCCTCAACAACCGCCACATGAACACCTTAGAAAATGGACTCACGATCATCCACTAGACAACATCATTGAAATCCTCTCACTGTATCAACACGAAACAACTTGCAATAGATGCCTTATGGTGCTTCTTCAACTCCGTACTATCTAAGATCGAACCAAAAGATGTTAAACCGCCATGAATGAAGATAGCTGGTTCAATGCCATGCAAGATGAAATTCATGAGTTTGATCGACTTGATGTATGGGAGTTAGTACCGCCCAGATCGTGCTATGATTATTGCCCTTAAATGGATCTTCAAAGTGAAACTTGATGAGCATGGTGATGTGTTGAAGAACAAGGCTCGATTAGTTGCTAAAGGATATCGTCAAGAGGAGGGTATTGACTTTGAAGAATCTTTTGCTCCGCTTGCTCGAATCGAGGCAATCGTAATCTTTTGGCAAATGTCGCTAGTAAGAACATGGTAGTCTATCGATGGATGTGAAGACGGCATTTCGAACGGAGATCTTAAAGAAGTCATCTACGCCGCCCAACCTCAAGGATTTGTAAATCAAGAGCATCCTACTCACGCTTATCATTTGAAGAAGGCTCTTTACGGTTTAAAGCAAGCTCCAAGGGCATGGTATGATACATCGTCAAAGTTTCTTCTATCTACCGGATTTAGCAAAGGAGCAGCTTGATCCAACATTGTTCACCGTGAAGTCGTGCAAACATTTAATTCATGTTCAAATTTATGTTGATGATATCATCTTTGCCACGACCGACCCCAATGAGTGTGACCATTTTTCAAATTAAATGAGTTCAAAATTTCAAATGTCAATGATGGGACAAATGTCATTTTTTGGGATTACAAATTTCACAAAGTCCCGAGGCATTTTCATAAATCAATCTAAATATGCAACCGAGATCTTAAAGAAATTTGGATTTGATTCAATTGACCTCGTTGACACTCCCATGATTGATCGAACCAAACTAGATGAGGACCACTGTGGATCATGATTGACCAAACGAAATATCGTAGTATGATTGGATCCTCGATGTACCTCAACGCTAGTAGACCGACATCTTGTTCATTGCTTGCATGTGTGCTAGATACCGCTAAGCCTACTAAAAGCACCTTGAAGCGGTTAAACGGGTCTTCGGTATCTCCAAGGAACCATCAATATGGGTCTTTTGCACCAAGGACACCGTATGTTACTAATGACCTATATGCAGATGCCGATCATGCAGGTGTCAAGATACTCGTCAAGTACATCCGAGGTGCTCGGTTTTGGGTGATAAGCTTGTGAGTCGGTCTTCAAAGAAGCAAATGAGTACTTCTATTTCCTCTAGAGGTGAATACATAGCCATGTCATCTTGTTGTGCTCAAATCTTATGGATGAGATCTCAATTATCCGACTATGGCTTTGAATTCAACAAAATCCTCCAGATCGTGACAATAAAAGTGCTATTGCTCTCTCATGCAACAACGCTCAACACTCAAGAGCAAAGCATATCGACATTAGACATCATTTCATCGGGAACAAGTGGAAAATGGTGTGGTGGAACTCTATTTTGTGAGGTCCGAATATCGCTAGCGACATCTTCACCAAAGCTCTTCCAAGAGAACGCTTTGAGTTTATTCTTCCACGCCTTGGCTTGAAAAGTCTTCAACCGAACACTCAAACGCCTTCGTGAGGAAGACGAGGAGTAAAGGTCTATCTTCATCTATCTCTTGTATATATCTATTCGAAAAACAAAATACAAAATTATAAAATCCTCAAAATCAAATAGAAAATATAAAACCTTCAAAATCCATAAAATTTGAAAAATCTCAAAAATTTCAAAAAAAAAAAAAAAAAAAGAAAATATTGTCATTTTGTCATGTTTTCTCGATTCGAAAATATCTATCGATCTTTGTGATGTCATTCAAAGAATGACACGGGACTTTAGATATTGTTCGAATGTTCCTAAAAAAAAACGAAAAAATCAAAAATAAAAAAAAAAATATTTTTGGGAGAAAGTGAAACAATGGTTTATTGTAATTTCAGCAAGAAGCAAAGAAAGAACAGAGCCGCATTTTTTAAAGAAAGAACAGAGCCATTCTTTATCATGTTTTTCAAATTCCATGCTCTGATTCTATTAACATGTTATCTATTGAAAACAAATTGTTTTGAAAAATAACTCAGACTCTATTTTTGATAATCATCTGGACTTATTTGTCAAAATATCAATCTCTCAATCAACAACCTATGTCATTGATTGAGGGGGAGAATGATTTCAATTAAATTAAAAAGTTATTTGGCATTAAATTGTTTTCAAAAGATATTCATGCATGTTTTTATCAATGGAGTTTAAAGTCTTAAAATCCGATCCTTATCGCTTAAAACGCTTTCATAATCAAGTCACAATTCCTTAAAAGCTTTCAAAATCAATTTAATCTATAAGAGATCACAAATCTCAAATGATTTGATAATTGTGATCGGGGAGAATGTGTGATTTAAATTGGATTTAAACCGATAATTCGGTAAATGGTTTTATAAGGATGTACATGCTATCCTTCCCACATGTGACAAACAATTTCAAATTTTCCATGCACATGTTGAGGAGGAGCATCTATCTTAAACCTATGATTTGAAACGTGATCACTTATCTCATGTGCGGGTTCCTCTAGTATGTGCAAAACTCTTTTCAAACCTAGAAGCACATATTGAGGGGAGCAAAATCATGAAAACCTCATCCTTCCCAAAATGCTTTATCTACTTGATTCGATTAGGAAGTGATGTTGATATCTTTAGAAAATGGTAATCAAATAAGTTAATTCTTCCTCTTGCCTCCGTGTGCAAAACGATTTCAAACATTTGATGCACATGTTGAGGGGAGCACTTGTTCTAAAATATCAAAATAATTCGTGTACAAAATGTTTTGACAATATATCACCAAGATCTCGGATTGATTTTCAAACGGTTTTCAATTGGTTCCAAATGGCGTGTGAACAATACCAAATAGACCGACCTACTTTACGTTATGTACGGTGATATAAGGATGATAAGGTTAGGTATGTGTTCCCATGATCCGCCGAATCGGAGGGATCTACCCAGGACTATCCACTAGTTAGTGTAGAGTTCTTAGGTATGATGATAAAAGGAGAAAAATGAGAAATAGGAAGAGTGCGGATCGAGATAGAGCTAGTAATCGAACAAACCTAACAAGGTTCTAGCTATGAAGTCTCGTAGCAAATCAAGGGGTTGAAGAATGAAAAGAATCAAATGAGATAGGGAGAAAACAAATAGCCCTCCATATATTCAACCTTAGGGCAAAAATCGGGTTCAATTCATATGCTACCGATGGTAACATCGGTATTGAAGACAAGACGTCATGGACCCAAAGGACGCACTATACTTCAACTTTCCAAAACCACTCAAGTTCCTCTTAAAAGGACTTGTTTCATTCTCACGGGAACCGACATTATCTATCGACTTTCTCTTAGAGATTGTTGATATTGAAGAAGGAGACCCTCCCTAGTCTCCCGCACATGAACCAAATATGCACATATAGAGTCTAGAGCCACGAGATCATCTATAAATCTCATTAGGACATCACAATGAAGACTCTGCTTTCACACAATGTGGAAAGAGATTATATCTTGAGTCCCACGCATTATCCTTGTGGTATTTCCGTAACATCCGAGTGATATGCAAACATATTCACAATGAAGATGGAAAGCCCTCGAGCCAACATCAAACAAGCTCTCGGTGGGTGGCATGTGAGATCTATTCAATAGATCAACCATGTGACAACCGAATGTAAACAATGGGCGATTCAATATTTAGAATCAATCTCGGTTCGAGTTATGGATTGACGGATACCTTTGAAAACCGGTCATTGTGCTTAAAAACTCTTTTCTTTAGCACATTGATCGTGTTCGAATATTTCAAATCAAAAGGTGTTTTATGATTGATAATTGATTTTCATTAAAACCTTCGTTGCATTGCAAAACAATTTCTATTAAGCAATACACGATTGTCTTTCAAATCTCTTTTCATCAATCGCTGAATTTCTATTCATTGGTTCACTCAACTCCGTGTTGTCTTCTTTGAGATGTTCGGTTTGAGAACAGGCTAGAGCACCGCGAAACCCCGCCAAGGAAATTCTTCGAATTATACCGATCGATCAGTGCAAGATTTGTATCGATCAACGGGAACCGTGGGCCTTGTACCTCAATTCAACGAAGTGATCAAAGACACTTTCGTGTGCTTTATTGCTAATCGCTTTATGCAGTACGCCCTACGCTTGCAAATGATCGTAATGAAGTAGTCAATCCATAGCCGCATGCTCACACTACACATTCATCTCAAAAGAAATCATGATAAGTGCATCAATGACTCGATATTTTCACTCCATGCTTCGCTATCGCCGCCAATATCATGAATCAACAAAAACTTCCGCTACTCGATATGATGATTTCATGATCCGAATGTGAGCATGTCGGTCCGAAAGTCACAACATCACATAATACCAACACCACAATGGATGTCTCGTAGATTTTTGTTAGTCGATGATCTCAAAAGCTAGCTTAAATTATTATCACGTGGATCAAGAAAGACCTCCACTTGGATTAACCAAACATGCAATGAGTAGAATCAATGACTACGAGCTTGAGCAAAGTACTACATCAAGAATGCAAGAACAATTGTTAATGTAATATCCGATTGTATTCAATGTAATTTTAGTATATGTTTGAGGTGACCTCCTTAGGGGAGATTGTTAGGAATTAGAAATTCCGTGTATTAAAGAGTCGGTCACCTCAAGTATATGTAATCATTAGAAAGCTCGTAGTCGTAGTTATTTCAAGCTAAGTAGTATTTAGTTAAGTATCACCGTGGAGGACGGACGGGTCTTTACCCATCGTATGCCCGATCCACACCCGTTGTGTGGCATTTTATGTAAGACTATAAATACTCTACCTCCCAAGGTAGAGTTGGAGCTCATAATAATATTTTCTTTCTCTCACTATATTTCCCAACTCTCTTCCTTTCTATCACTAGAACTCTCTCTCTCTAACATACTTATACGCCTACTTTGATCATGGTTTAGTGTGTTTGTGAAATCTAATATCTTACAATTCGATGCCCAATGTTATGAATGTGAACTGTAGTATACCTTCAAGAAGTTCAGATCCCAACACCTCTAGTGTGAAAAAGGTGAACTTCAGTACGCCTTCAATTAGCTCACATCCCAGCACATCTAAGCAGAAAATGCAAAAAGTAGCAAAACCAACAAATGTTCCCATTCCTTCTACAGAGTAATCGGTGACATTAAAGCGAGCGGTGTCAAAGTCTCAAGACAATACAAGGAATGATAGGACCTCACAAGCTAAGAATGTGCATTGGAAGAGAGTAGAAGACCAACCTAGAACTTTAAGCTTGAGTCGAATAAACGAATCGTGTTGATTCTAGTATTAGCCATAGGCGCATCGTAATTAATTCAATTCGATACTATTTGCAAACCTTGTAATGATGTCGCTTGAATTACGCTTTCTAATCATGAATGTGGTGTGAATGCTTTGTCTAATGTCACAAATCCCCGCTAACATTGTTAATACAAAATATCATGCTAAGAAGGCAAAAGGCAAAGGCGAAGAAAGTTAGAAAAAATTGGAAGTCCATGGGAAGAACATTTAGTAAGATAGGTTATCAATGGATACCAGAGGCCATAAGGTTAATCGTGCAATGCCCACTAGAAAATGGATGCCTACGGTAGAACTATTCCTTAAGAAGTGAACATACTTTGAATAGGGCAAACACGGACACTAGTACCGCATCTATTCATAATGATTCCATTGCCTCAATTTCGATATGAATGTTTCTATCTCGATGTGGGTGTTCCAATCATCATTATTAACCAAATGGAACCCATTCTTGCATGGGGATCCCAATTATCCGATTATCCATTCTTGTCTCGTGTTCAACCGCAGATCGCTCAAATCGCTCGTGGTACCGGACTCAAGTTGCTCCAAGCATATGACCGGAGACCGGTCGCGCTCATGAACTTCGTGAGTAAATTCATCGAGACGCTTAGATTCGGAACCACCATTTTGGAGCTATTATGGGTTATGGAGATTATGTGGTTGGTAAAAGTGTGATTTCCGTGGTATATTATGTGGAAGGTCTTGGTCACAACTGTTCTCTGTTGGTCAATTACGTAATTCGATCTAGAAGTGGCTTTAGAAAACATTCTTGTTTCGTTAGAGAACTTGATGGTGTGGAATTATTAAGAGGTACTCGAGGTTCAAACCTATACACCATCTCTATCGACGACATGATAAAGTCCTCTCCAATCGCTTGTGTCAAAGGCTTCTAAAACAAAGTCTTGGTTATGGCATCGCTGCCTCAATCACTTGAACTTTGGTACCATAAACAACCTTTCCGTAAAGGATCTTGTCGAGGTTTACCCAGTTAAAATATGAAAAAGATCATCTTTGCTCGACTTGCAATTGGGAAAAAGCACGAAATATGCTCACAAACCAAAACCCACAAACTCAGAATGGAAGTTCTTCATACCCTTTATATGGATCTGCGGACTAATGAGAGTGCAAACGATAAATGGGAAGAAATACATTCTAGTAGTTGTTGATGACTACTCGATTTACTTGGGTAAAGTTTTGAGGACAAAGGATGAAACTCCGGATGTCATCATCAAACTAATCAAACAAACTTCGAGTTCGACTCAACAATACAATGTAATTATTCGAACAGACAATGGCACGTAGTTTGTTAACAAAGACTTAATTCGCTTTATGAAAGTGTTGGAATCGGTCATCAAAGAAGTGTTCCACGAACTCCTCAACAAAACGGTGTAGTTGAAAGACGAAATCGAACTCTTGTAGAAGCCGCAAGAACAATGCTTATTTATTCAAGGTTCCAATGTTTCTATGGTCAAGCCATTGCCACCGCATGCTACACCCAAAATCGCTCCCTTATACACACCTCTCATGGAAAACCTCCATATGAACTTGTTCATAAACAAAACCGATCTCTCCTACCTTGTGTGTTTGGTGCTTTGTGCTATCCAACAAATGACACCAAGAATTAGGTAAATTAAGAGCAAAGGCAGATATTGGAGTTTTTGTTGGTTATGCACCAAACAAGAAGGGTTACCGAATCTACAACAAGAGAACCCAAATATCATGGAAACAATTCACGCACGCTCGATGAGTCGACCGTCAAATGGCTCCTGGACAATCCAGCCTGGACCCGCACTTCAAAACAATCCCATTGGTTCATCCCTTGTACCAAACCTCTCTCCAAAGAACTCCATATGTACCTCCATCCGAAGATGATTTAAAGAAATTGTTTGATCCTATGTTTGATGAACACTATGATCCAAGTGCTAATGATGTGTCATCTCCTTCAACAGAGGTCTTCATATCCCCGTGAATGAAGTCAACCCTTCGTTTCAATATCATTAAGTCAAGAAGCGCGCCGATCACTCGCCTCATCAACAAATCTTCAATCTTGAATGTACATCATGGAATTGTTTCGCATCAATGAAGAAGTTAATCCCTTTGCTACTCGAAGATGCTCCATTTGAAAATATCTTTGCTCCCGAATCATCATCGTAACCATCTTCTTTAGGAGACATCGACTCTGCTACTTCGGCCCTCAACAATGACCACATGAACACCTCGTAAAATGGACTCACGATCATCCATTAGACAACATCATTGAAATCCCTCTCGTCCAGATCCACACGGAAACAACTTGCAACCGATGCCTTATGGTGCTTCTTCAACTCCGCACTCTCTAAGATCGAACCAAAAGATGTTAAAACCGCCATGAATGAAGATACCGGTTCAATGCCATGCAAGAAGAAATTCATGAGTTTGATCGACTTGATGTATGGGAATTAGTACCGCCTCCATTGTGCTATGATCATTGCTCTAAAATGGATCTTCAAAGTGAAACTTGATGAGCATGGTGATGTCTTAAAGAACAAGGCTCGATTGGTTGCTAAAGGATACCGGCAAGAGGAGGGTATTGACTTTGAAGAATCATTTGCTCCGTTGTTCGTGACGAGGCAATCATAATATTTTGGCTAATGCCGCTAGTAAGAACATGGTAGTCTATCGATGGATGTAAAGACGGCATTTCCGAACGGAGATCTTAAAGAAGCCGCTCACGCCGCCCAACCCAAGGCTTTGTGAATCCGAGCATCCTACTCACGCTTATCGCTTGAAGAAGGCTCAGACGGTTTAAAGCAAGCTCCAAGGGCATGGTATGATACGCTATCAAAGTTTCTTCTATCTACCGTTTCAAACAAAGGAAGCTTGATCCTACATTGTTCACCGTGAAGTCGTGCAAACATTTAATTCACGTCCAAATTTATGTTGATGATATCATCTTTGCCTCGAATGACCCCAATGAGTGTGACCGTTTTCAAATGAAATGGGTTCTAAATTTCAAATGTCTATGATGGGACAAATGTCATTTTCTTGGGATTACAAATTTCACAAAGTCCCGAGGCATTTTCATAAATCAATCTAAATATGCAATTGAGATTTTAAAGAAATTTGGATTCGATTCTAGTGACCCCGCTGACACTCCCATGATTGAACGTACTAAACTAGATGAGGACCACTCGTGGATCATGGTAGACCAAACGAAATATCGTAGTATGATTGGATCCCCGATGTACCTCACGCCTAGTAGACCGACATCTTGTTCATTGTTTGCATGTGTGCTAGATACCGTGCTGTCGACTAAAAGCACCTTGAAGCGGTTAAACGGGTCTTTGGTATCTCCAAGGAACCATCAATATGGGACTTTTGGCACCAAGGACACCGTATGTCACTAATGTACCTATGCGAATGCCGATCATGCAGATGTCGATACCGTCAAGCACGCCCTGAGGTGCTCGATTTTGGGTGATAAGCTTGTGAGTCGGTCTTCAAAGAAGCAAATGAGTTCTTCTATTTCCTCTACAGAGGCGAATACATAGCTATGTCATCTTGTTGTGCTCAAATCCTATGGATGAGATCCCAATTATCGACTATGGCTTTGAATTCAACAAAATCCCTCCGTCATCGTGATAATAAAAGTGCTATTGCTCTCTCATGCAACAATGTACAACACTCAAGAGCAAAGCACATCGACATTCGACATCATTTCATCGAGGAGCAAGTTGAAAATGGTGCGGTGGAACTTTACTTTGTGAGGACCGAATACCGTTAGCGAGACATCTTCACCAAAGATCTTCCTAGAGAACGTTTTGAGTTTATACTTCCTCGACTTGGTCTTAAGAGCCTACAACCGGAAACACTCAAACGCCTTCAAGAGGAAGAAGAGGAGTAAAGGTTTTCTTCGTCTATCTCTTGTATATATCTATTCAAAAATCAAAATACAAAATTATAAAACCTTCAAAAGCAAATAGAAAAATATAAAACTTTCAAAAAAAAAAAAAAAACTTGAAATATTTCAGTAAAATATTGTCTTTGTGTCATTTTTTTCTATTCGAAAATATCTCGATCTTTGTGATGTCATTCAAAGAATGACACAGACTTTAGATGTTGTTCGAATTTTCAAAAAATAAAAAATAAAAATAAAATAAATATATATATATTTTGGGAGAAAGAGAAAAAATGGTTTATTGTCATTTCAGCAAGAATCCGCTTTTCAAAGATAGAATAGAGACATGCTTTATCTTGGTTTTCAAATTCCTTGCTCTGATTCTTTAAACTAATCCTTAATATCTAATGAAAACTAGTTGTTTTGAAAAATAACTCGCACTCTATTTTTGATAATCATCCGGACTTAAAAGTTTGTCAAAATATCTATCTCTCAATCAACAACTTATGTCATTGATTGAGGGGAGAATGATTTCAATTAAATCAAAAGTTATTTGTCATACAATTATTTTCATAAGATAATCATGCATGTTTATTCAATGGAGTTTAATGTCTCAAAATCCGATCCTTATCGTTAAAACGTTTTCATAATCAAGCCACGATTCTCCTTAAAAGCTTTCAAATTCAATTTAAATCTCTGAGATCACAAATCTCAAATGATTTGATTATTGTGATCGGGGAGAATTTGTGATTTAAATTGGATTTAAACCGATAATTGATAAATGATTTTATAAGGATGTACAAGCTCTCCTTCCCACATGTGCCAAACGATTTCAAATTTTCCATGCACATGTTGAGGGGAGCATCTATCTTAAACCACAAATATTTGAAACGTGATCAATTTATCTCTATGTGCGGTTTTTTCCTAATATGTGCAAAACATTTTCAAATATCTATGCACATATTGAGGGAGGAAGCTCATGAAAACCTCATCCTTCCCCAAAATGCTTTATCTACTTGATTTGATTAGGAAGTGATGTTGATATTTTTAGAAAATGGTAATCAAAGAAGTTAATTCTTTCTCTTGCCTCCGTGCAAAACGATTTCAAACACTTGATGCACATGTTGAGAGGGAGCTCTTGTTCTAAAAATATCAAAACAATTCGGTACAAAATGCTTTGATAATATATCATAAGTATCCGGATTGATTTTCAAATGGTTTTCAATTGGTTCCAATGGCGAGATGAACAATACCAAATAGACCGACCAACTTTACTTTATGTATGGTGATATAAGGATGATAAGGTTAGGTATTTATTCCTATGATCCGCCAGATGCGGAGGGATCTACCCATGGACAATCCACTAGATAGTGTAGAAGTCCTTAGGTATATTGAAAAAGGAGAAAATGAGATATGGGAAGAGTGCGGATCGAGACCGAGCTAGCATCGAATAAACCCAACAAGGTTCTAGCTATGAAGTCTCGTAAGCTTCGAAGGTTGAAGAATGAAAAGAATTGAATGAGAAAGGGTGAAAAAATAGCCTCCAATTATTCAACCTTAGGGCGTATAACGGGTTCAATTCATATATACCGGTGGTTACCAAGGTAACATCGGTATTGAAGATAAGACGTCATGGACCCAAAGGACGCACCGCACTTCAACTTCCCAAACCACTCAAGTTCCTCTTCAAAGGGCTTGTTTCATTCTCACGGGAACCGACATTATCTATCGACTTTCTCTTAGAGATTGTTGATATTGAAAAAGGAGACCCTCTCCCTAGTCTCCGATATAGGATTCAAATATGCACAAATTGAGTCTATAGCCACGAGATCATCAATAAATCTCATTAGGAAACTTTCAATGAAGACTCTCTGTTTCACACAATGTGGAAAGAGAGATTATATCTTGAGTCCCACGATTATCCTTGTGGTATTGCTGAACATCCGAAAGTGATATGCAAACATATTCACAATGAAGATGGAAAGCCTCGAGCCAACATCAAACAAGATCTTGGTAGGTGGCATGTGAGATCTATTCTATAGATCAACCATGTGACAATGAACGTAAACAATGGGCGATTAAATCTTTGAATCAATCCTGGCTCAGTTATGGATTGACGGATACCTTTGAAAACCGGTCGTTGTGCTTAAAACTCTTTTCTTTAGCACTTCGACCGTGTTCAATATTTCAAATCAAAAGGTGTTTATGATTGATAATTGATTTTCATTAAAACCTTCGTTGTATTGCAAAAACAATTTCTATTGAGCGATACACGATTGTTTTTCAAATCTCTTTTCATCAATCGTTGAATCTCTATTAGCCGGTTCACTCACTCCGTGTTGTCTTCTTTGAGACGTTCGGTTTGAGAACAACTAGAGTACCGCGAAACCCGTCAAGGAAATTCTTAGGAATTATACCGATCACGAGCGACTTGTATCGATCAACGGGAACCGTGGGCGTGTACCTCAATTCAACGAAAGTGATCAAAGATACTTTCGTGCGCTTTATTGCTAAATGTTTTATGCAGTCGCCCACGCTTGCGGTGATCGTAATGATGCGGTCAATCCATAGCCGCATGCTCACTCAACACATTCATCTCAAAAGAAATCATGATTAGTGCATCAATGACTCGATATTTTCACTCCATGCTTCGCTTCACTGCCGCCAATATCATGAATCAACGAAAGCTTCCGCTACTCGATGAGAATATATCATGATCCGAATGTGAGCATGTCGGTCCGCTTGTCACAACATCACATAATACCAACACCACAATGGATGTCTCGAGAGATTTTTGTTGGTGATGATCTCAAAAGTCGGCTCAAAATTATTATCACGTGGATCAAGTAAAGACCTCCACTTGGATTAACCAAACATGCAATAAGAAGAATCAATGACTACGAGCTTGAGCAAAGTACTACATCAAGAATGCAAGAACAATCCTTTAATATAATATCTGTTTGTATTCTATGTATGTTTAATGTGTGTTTGAGGTAACCTCCTTTGGGGAGATTGTTAGGATTTAGTAAATCCAGTTATTAAAGAGTCACCACCTCAAGTATATGTAATCGTTAGAAAGATCGTAGTCATAGATTATTATAAGTTAAGTAGTATTTAGTTTAAGTAACACCGTGGAGGACGGACGGGTCTTTACCCACTGTATGCCCGATCCACCCGATAGGTGGCGATTTATGTAATGACTATAAATACTCTCTACCTCCCAAGGTAGAGTTGGAGCTCATAATAAGATTTTCTTTCTCTCACTAAAGTTCCCAAACCTCTAACTTTCTCTCTAAAACTCTTGTGTACGCCTACTTTGCTTATGGTTTGATGTGTATGTGAAATCCAATATGTTACATTCTTGCTTAAGTCGCTTGCACCTTTGTTGTCACATAGAATGGCTATGTCACTTAGATGAATGTCGTAGTAAACTAACGCTTGTTTCATCCATAGTGCTTGTTGGCATGATTTGCCGGTGGAGACATATTCGGCTTCGTTGTTGATATGGCCAATGCCGTTTGCTTCTTTGAGAACCAAGAGGTTAAACAACATCCCATGAAAGTACATACACCACTTGTACTCTTTCGGTCAACATAATCACTTGCATGATCGAATTTGCATATACAATTGTTTCTACCCCTGCACTTAGGTTACCACAATCCTAATTGAGTCGCACTTTAATGCATCTAAATATTCTTTTGACCGCTTCTAGATGTGATATTTTAGGATCTTCTTGAAACCTAGCACATAGACAAACACTAAACATGATATCCGCCGACTAGCCGTAAGGTAGAGAAGACTACCAATCATGCCACAAGATTTTGTGTTATCAACGGATTCGCCATCTTCATCTTTTGTGAGTTTAGTGTCGGATGACATTGGTGTTCTTATGGGTTTTGACTCTTCTAAACCAAATTTCTTTAACATCTCCTTTGTGTATTTAGATTAATTAAAGAAGATACCATCTTCTACTTGTTTGATTTGTAGACCAAGAAAGAAACTTAGTTTTCCCATCATACTCATCTCGAACTCGTCATGCATGATTTTAGAGAAATCATCACACATGTCTTGACAAGTAGATCCGAATATAATATCATCCACGTATATTTGAACAATGATTATATGTGATTCCTTTTTCTTAGTAGAAAGTGTATTATCAACTAACCCCATGGTGTAGTTGTTTTTAATTAAAAATGACTTGAGTCTATCATACCAAGCTTTTGGGGCTTGTTTAAGACCGTAAAGAGCTTTCTTTAACTTATACACATGTTTAGGTTTTTCAAAATCGATAAAGCCCGGAAGTTGAGCTACATATACTTCTTCATTAATAAAACCATTTAGAAAAGCACTTTTGACATCCATTTGATAAAGCTTAAGATCATTAGCACAAGCATATGCAAGAAGTATTCTTATAGACTCTAATATAGCCACGGGGGCATAGGTCTCATCAAAGTCTATTCCTTCTTGTTGATTATACCCTTGGACAACTAGTATAGCTTTGTTTCTAGACACTACACTGTTTGCATCTAACTTGTTTTTATATACCCATTTGGTTCCTATTATGGTTTGATTACTAGGTGGAGGGACGAGTGTCCAAACATCGTTAGAAACAAATTGATTTAACTCTTCTTGCATAGCCATCACCCAACTTTCATCTTTTATGGCTTCTTGTGTATTCTCAGGTTCTATGGTTGAGACAAAACAAAATAAGCTACTTTGGTTTTGGACTTGAGACCTTAAGGTTCTTTCGTTTAATTTTCCTATGACCTTATCTACGGGGTGATCTTTAGACTCTTTAATATTGATGATTTCATTATTTAAAGGTTCATCTTCTTCGTTTGTCTTTTTCTTTATTTCAATAGCTTCACTCTCGACAATCTCGTCATCGACAAGAGGTAGAGTAGGTTTGGGTGGACTCTCATCAAATTTTACGTTTAATGACTCTTCAACCTTCATTGTTTCTTTATTTAATATGATGTAAGCTTTGATATTAGGAGAGTAACCTAAAAAGATACATTCGGTTTATTTAGGATCAAATTTTGTAAGGTAATCTTTAGTGTTAAGTAGAAAGCATTTGCTACCAAAGACTCTAAAATGATATAACGTAGGCTTTTTGCCTCGAAGTAACTCGTATGGAGTTTTACCTAAAAATTGTCTAATTAAGACTCGATTAAGTATGTACGTTGATGTATCAACGACATTGCACCAAAACTTTTGAGGTATGGATTACTCATTTAACATGGTGCGACTCATTTCTTGTAGGGTTCTATTCTTTCTTTCAACTACCCCATTCGATTGTGGAGTGCGAGGAGCCGAGAAGTTGTGAGTAATACCATTAGCGTCACAAAAGGCTCCAAATTGCACTTCATTATCAAATTCCCTACCATGATCCATTCTAATAGACACTATAGGACTTCCTAATTGTCTTTGGATTTTCTTACTTAATATTTCAAAGTAATCAAACATTTCAGTTTTATTCTTTAAAAATTTAGTCCATGTGTACCTAGAGTAATCATCCACTATAACCAAAGTGTAGTAGTTGCCTCCATAACCTTGGATAGCAGATGGACCAAATAAATCCATGTGTAGTAATTCTAGAGACTTAGTTGTAGATACCATGTTTTTAGCTTTGTGACTAGCATGGACTTGTTTTCCTACGTTACAAGCATCACAAAAGTGATGTTCATATTTTAATTTTGGTAGATCTCTTACTAGATCTTTGGATGATAGCGATTGAAGAAGTCGCATATTGGCATGACCCAATCTTCGATGCCATAAGGTCGAAGTATCATCCATAGAAGTAAGACAGAGTTTGTCTTTAGGTTCATTACCGATTTTGAGGACATAGACTCCATGTTTCCTAATTCCTCTACTTATAGTGATACCGTTTTTCAATATCTTACTACCAGTTTCATTAAAAAGAACGTTGCGCTTCTTATCACATATTTGTCCTATACTTAAGAGGTTAAATTTTAGGTTTTCTACGTGACACACATCGTTAATGGTTAGATATTTGTTAGAAATCGTACCTTTACTGATGATTTTGCTTTTGCTATTTCCAAATACTACATTTACTTCATTGAATGATTCATATGTCGAAAATAAATCTTTATTGCCGGTTATGTGCCTCGTGCACCCGCTACCCTTGATCCACTCATCCGGATCTAGGTCGACGTTTAAGCACACCTAAGAAAATAATTAACTCAAAAGTTTGGTCCCCATTTGTTCATGGGTCCATTAGTGTTAAACATTCCATTTATGTTAGACATATATGGAAAAGGTGAGTATGCACTCCATGGTGCAAAGTTTTGAAATGAAAAACCGTTTTGCATATTAGGATTCCATCCCATTTGATGGTTACATCTCGGAGAAACATTATTAGGTCTCATAGATGTGTTTGGTTTTGAAAATGATGGACCTTTGTTTCTTGCAAAACTTTGATTTTGTCTTGGAGGTGGTTGCCTAATAGTAACATGGGTTGGTTTCTTCTTATTAACGTTAACAAAATTGGTTATAGATGAGGAAACTATATTATTGCTACTGTTTGCTTCAGCAAACCCATAAATCCCTCGATGTACACTAGCCGGTTCCCTTCTTGTGGGATCCATGGGATCTGGATCCGTGACTAGAGTGGTTTGTTTTTCTATTGCTTTTATGAATTGTGTTTCTTTGTTTTCACTAGTTGACGCATCAAGCTGTTGAAAGCCTAAACCTTTTGGTTGTTTCCTGTTTTAACACTATCGAGTATCATATCTAGAGTATTAGTATTCATTCTAGCAATCTTAAAGTCTAGATGATCAACTAGTGTTTGAAGTTGAACACAAAGTTCACATTCCCCACTTGCTATCTTCCCCTTTTCTAGACGTTTTAATTTTGCTTTTAACTTAATGACTTCCTTTTCTAAACGTTGATTTTGGTTTTTCAAAAACTTGTTATTGTTGATTACTTTTAAACTAATTTTGCAAAGTTTATCATATTCATTATGCAATGAGTCATCATCTAATGATGAGCTACTATAGTATTCGTGACATACCTCGTCATTTGCCATGAGACAAATTTCTTCGTCCTCCTCCTCGCTCATTCCCCACGAACCGCTCACGAACGCTTTTTGTTCATCACGTTTGGGACACTTACTAATAAAGTGGTTGGGATCCCCACATTTAAAACAAAGCGTTCATCCCTTGCCTCTCGTCATCTTTGCTTTTCCGAACCCTTTCTTGTCGTCATAAGGTTGCTTGACGATCTTCCTTTCTTCTAAAGAACTTCTTGAAGTCCCTCACCGCCATGTCATACTCCTTATCATCACTATACGAAGAGGAGTTCTCTTCATCGCTTGAGACCTTTTTGGCTTTAAGGGCAAGAGATGTGTGCTTCTCTTTAACTTTTGAGGCTTCGGAATCTTTAGCGAGGACAAGCTCATAGTCTTTTAAATTGCCTATGAGTTCATCGAGGGTGAGGATTGACAAGTCTTTTGATTCTTCAATTGCCGTCACCTTAGATCTCCACTTGGATGGAAGTGCCCTTAGATATCTCCTAACATGATTAAGACTAGAGAAAGACTCATCAAGTGCTTGTAAAGATGTAATTATAGTATTAAAGTTAGCAAAAGAAAGATCTATAGTATCCTCATCCGATATTGAAAATTGTTCATATTGTTGAACAAATAAATCTATTTTATTGTTTTTAACTTGTTGATTACCTTGATAAGTTACAACTAAAGAATTCCAAATTTCTTTATAGGTTTTGAGCATGGAAATTCTTTCGAATTCCTTTTTGGGTAAAGCATTATATAAAACTATTTTAGCTTCACTATTTTTAGAAAGCTTTTTCTTAATATCATCGGTGAGTTTATCATGAGGTGTGTTAACTAAATTTCCGTTTTCATCTTTTGTAGTGGCTTCAAAATTATCTTCAACAATGATGTACCAAAGATCAATATCTTTTGACTTCACATACGTTTCAAATCTATTTTTCCAGTATATAAAACCATTAGTTTCAAGTAGTGGAGGTCGTTGCATGGATTGCCCTTCCTTGTAATTTTTAGAACCTATAGTGATCGAAAAGTTTTTAAAATACGGTTTACTTTAAAACTTTTATAAACTTAGCTTTGATACCAATTGTGGAAAACTAGAAGGGGGGGTTGAATAGTTTTTCCGATTTTAAGTTAGTTTCAAAAACTTTAGATTCGATGTTATGTGAAATCGTATGGATGAAAAGAAAGTATAAATCTAAGAGTAATGCAAATAAAGAAAGCAAGTAAAGTAAAGGATAGAAATGACACAACCGATTTATAGTGGTTCGGCTACAAGGACACCTTCCTTGCCCTACTTCACTCCCCGAGTCACATACTCGAGAGTTCAAGCACTATGTCAACAAACTCCTTCAAATTGGCGGAGAAGCCTTCACAACGTCGCTTACACTTTTTCCGGTACAAAGCTAAATACCTAGTCCGTAACACGGAGGACCAAACCAACACTACTATAACACAACAAATATGTGAAATATGAAATACAAGATCTTCGATACAGAAATCTTGTGGATGAACAAATCAATCAAGGACCCCTTGCTTGGATGACTTGTAGAATGCTCGTGATCTCGCCTTAGAGAAGGACCTATATGAGAATCACAATAAAAGAAAGAAGAACTACTCTCTAGATCAAGTGATCTTATGTTAGAAGAGTGTAAGAATATATGAGAGAGTTTGTAAGAAGAGGGGTGAGTAAAAATGAAGAAATGACTCTCTATTTATAGACAATTCTTGCCACTGTTGCACGGATCCCACATATCCCTTGCTTGAGGGATCCGTCTAGTGTAACTCTAGGGATCCGTGAGACGCTCCTGTTTGCCCATGGGTTTTTGGGTTATGGGTCATGGGTCCTAGATTATGAACCATGGGTATCTTAATATATACAATGTATCTAATAGATGCAATGCATCTAGACAATGGGTATGGGTTAACTCCATGGGTTATGGATATGATCCATGGGTATGGGTCATGGGTTGTGGTTTTTACCCATCCTAATAAACTATTACAACAAATGAATTATTACAACCATTTGTATTAAATGACTATGTGTAGATGCTTTACAAAAATAACATGTATCCTTATAATTTTACTTATGATAACATTATATTTGTTATCAACAAAACAAGAGATCGCTAAATATTAATAAACGTTTTTACGGTTTATTTGTATTAACAATTTCTTTGGTAGAGTTAAGGGATTGCCCGTCTATGTAGGTAGCTTCACGTACCTTACGGATTTCGTGATTGTGGAGGATATTAGTACGGCTATAGATCCTATCTTGTCCCATGTAGTTCTAGGAAAGCCATTCATAGAAAACACCGGGATGACTTATGATCCGTCGTTAGGGATAGTTAGATTCAAGGATGAGACCGATGACGTTGCTTACCAAATGCCATTTAAGATTGAGAAATTTTCATCACTATCCAATGATGAAAAGGAACTTAAGCTATCGGTCTACTATAGGAATGAAAAGGATAAGAAGAGAGGAGTAGACTATGTAATTAATAAGATATTTGGGTTCTATAAAGATTGTTTGAAACTAGGACCGGAATATAGAACCAGTTGGGGGCAGGATGACTTCTTAGAAAGATACACGATAGGACATAACTATGCCATGGAAAACTCCAATAGAGATCTTTATGAGGAAGAAGATGATGGTAAGGAAGTCATGTAGGAGCATGACTTCGAGTGTAGCTACAAGACTCATAAATAAAGAAATGCGCTTCGTGGGAGGCAACCCATGCTTAATTGTTTGCTTGCTTTGTTTTTCAATTTTTGTGTGTCTTATATTTTTTTCATTGTTGTTTATTCTCATGTTAGACTTTGTGAAAATGCTTTATTTTGTCTTTAACTTCGTCTTAATTACATATAAAGGTATTTTACAAAAAGATAAGTGTATGGAAGATCACATACGTTTCTAAGAACATGAACATGAGAATTGCAACTATTGAAATTGATATATTTGTGTGTTTGTTAGAGTCAAATGCTTGTATCGAGTCATAATGGATGTTTTGCAGGAGTTTTTCCAGGTCTTAATGATGTAATTTTTCCGAATTTTTTCGAAAAATGCGTGAGACCACTTTCTATCATGACAACCGACAAATGTCAGATTAAAGCTAACGACGTCAAAGCTATGCAAACATATTACTCAATTTTTCGTTTTTCGTGCAACTTATAAATTTTGGAAATTCCCAAGTCTTAATTTTTTGAAAAACGCAAACATCCATTCCACAAGCATTATATCTTACTTGCTTTCTAGTATAGTTGTGTGTCATATATAGTTTTACCGCCGATTTTACGTGAAGGTTTCGTATGTTTTCTTATAATTGTGCAGGTTATATTGGGCAGAAGAAGAAACACATATTGGATGAAGCTTATTACTGATGCATTCTTCTTGGAAAAAGGATTTAACCGCAACTTCACACGTATCCTACCGAGCTAATCAGGGGAGTACTAGTTTCTTTTCCTTACTTACCTTCCTTTATCATAATTTGATGTTTTCAGGGAACATTGGGGACAATGTTCAGTTTAAGTGTAGGGAGGGAGAGTAAAACGGGAACTTATAAACTATTCACTAACTTGATCATTTGTCTTGTCCTTGGTAATTTGTATAATAAACTATGAGAAATATTCGTTAGGGCAATTTTAGCGCCAAATTTAAAATTTTTGATGACATTTATGAGCTAAACTTTAGTCTTAATAAAGCGTCTCATGGATAGGAATTATATGACTAGCACAAAAACCGTTTACCACTCAAATTCCACCCCAAAAATGTAAGGTTCGCCCCTAGATCTTTAGGAATAAAAGCATTCACCTTTAATGCTTAGAGAGTGTACCGGTAGTATAATAGATTCTAGAACTTGTTTTGTGATACATTCCGAGATCGCTAGTGAGACTACACTTGTGTAGTTAGGAGTAACTAAGTGACAAGAGGCATTAGGATAACCCTTGTTTAACACATGTATTATAATTACATCTTCCACATCGGTTGAGTAATTACCCCACACCCTTGCGATGTACTAATCTTTATTACACAAAACATGCACGCGACTCGCTGAAAATCCTCGTTCCAAAGCTCGACGGCCACGCTTTAAATATGGAGGGCGCCACTCACGCCACCCAGCGCCCGGATCTAGAATCAAGACGACGTCTCAACTAAAGACCGACGATGTCACAACTGTAAAGTGATGCCGTCCCATCGATGACTTGCCCCAAAAGAAACCCTAATGACGGCAACCTGACGGCGTCGCATGCAAAAGGCGAAGCCGTCGCAATTGTAAATCTATATATAAAATTCGATTTTTCTGTATTTTAAGAGGGATAATTTTAGAGAGCAAATCCTAACTCAGTTGTAGTCTGACTTGGACAGTATTCTAGGGTCCCATACCCAATTTTACACATCAAGATAAGTTTGTTAATCCAATTTATCATTATGTCTACCCCATGTTCGATTGATTGTGTGTATGCTTGCTTGTCTATCATGTCTAGCTAAATTACTTGTGGGTGTGCTTAGATCTATGAAACCTAGTTATTGATTGTTGTTAGGTTGTTTCTTGTCTTAATTGAATTGGCTTAGAAGTCCATCTAGGCTATCGTTGTATTTAATGCTTGAGTATGCTTAATGATGATATGGTGCATGGATGAAATAGCTTAGGCTTGTCGATTCCGTGAATCATATACGAGAGATAACCTCATAGAACTAGGGAATATGCACACCCTACGACCTTTAGGAATACAACGCGTTAAGTGACAACTCAACCAACCAATAAAAGATAACTAGGGAGTAATAATATCTAAGTGAACACATCTTTAATCATCATATGAGCACACCTCTATTAAATATAGCTATCAGTAGTAATTAGATAATTAGTTAAAGTAGAGTGATCGGTAGAAGTACCACCCCAACCAATTGCCCTGAGATTTTACCTTAACTTTCTCGAAAACCACAAAAAGATAAAAAAAAAAAAATCATCCTCCACCCCACCTTCTCGTCATATATTTATGGTCATAACATGATTTAAGTGTTTATGGTCAAAGATAAAGGCGTTTGGTATAACATGTAATTATACCCATTTTGGGTTTTAAATGGGTTAATGATTATGGACATGATTTAATATGTTAAGTTAATGCTTTTTGAAAGGTTTGAAGTAATTCGGAAGTGGTAAAGGTTGTATGTAATGTAACGGGTCAAAACGGGTATTTTGCATAATACTCATCAAGTTGTAAAGCACTTTTTCGCGGGTCATTATGACCAAGTTTATGCATATATTTGATGTTTATAATGTTTTAATGAATTCTAGAAGTTTTGGTGTTATGTCATGTTATAGAAGTTGTTTTCCGGAAAAAGGGTCAAAAGTACACAAAAAGGTTATGCAGGAAAAGGGGTGTTTGGGACAAGGTCTATTTTAACCCATTTTGGGTCAAACGGGTCAAGAATGTTTTGAAAAACAATATATATGGTTAAGTGTTTATAAAGTAGTTAAAATAGTTGGAAAACTAGTGAAGAACTAGTTGTAGAACTAATTTGGAGAACTAGTTTGGAGAACTAGTTGGAGAACTAATTTGGAGAACTAATTTGGAGAACTAGTCAAAGTCGGTTTCAAAAATCATATCTTCAAACGGTAAGTCTTCACGGGTCCCGCCACCCGCATTTCAAGGTAATTGAGTCTAGTTTCATTTAAAAATAGTGTAACACCCTCGGTTTTGAAATAGCGGAAGCTAATCGAGGATATTACTTATCAACACAAAGTACACATTCTGACGACTCTAAATGAGGCGTTTTAAAATACATTATCATTGAATTTATTCATAATATCGAGTAGAGGTCCCATAATGTACATAATAAGTTTAAAAGTTTTTGAATGATAATATGCAAAGTCTTCAAAATGCCTATTCCGTGTGCCTTCATTCGCGTGCGGATATATCTTACGGACACGAGATAAAACATCTTTGAAAAGTCAACACAATGGTTGAGTGAATTCATAGGTTTGAAAAGCGATGAGTGGACAATAGTTTATAATATAATTGCAATGTGTACAATTATCTTCTTGAAAATTATTATTGCTCTAAGCTCATGGAACTCACACGATTGTTGTACATATATCACCGGGCGATATATATAGATAAGTAACATGCCCCAGTAGGTATTAGCCATATACCTAGTTAAATTCAAATAAAGTGCGTTCGGTTACCGATCCGGCTAACACAAAGCGGGATTCGTCAATCCCGATAGGCCTATCCACTATATTTGCGCTCACTCCTAGTGATTAGTGGTCCATGATGTAGGGGACTTTTGGCATAAACAACTTAGTGGTTTGCAATAATCTGATCAAGGCATTCGGTTTTCAAGTAATTGTCCATAATAAAACATTTAGCATGTATCTCCCCCAAGTAGTTTATAAAACAGTTAAACAAAAGTTGGGGCTATGAACTCACCGTAGTTATCAGTAGTAGCTTATAGCAAATACAGTGTTGTCGAGACAACGATCTTTAGTGATGACCTACGAAAGTATAATATTATGTTTTAGTATAGTTTTCAATATAAGTGTACAAGTATATGTAATTTGTTGGCTTATGATGTTGTACAAGGATATTAAACTAAGGTATCGCTTAAGTGTTTGCTTGACGCATAGCCTTTTTATAAATGACCTCGTATCACCGTTCGGGCTATCAAAATCAAGAGGTCATGTAGTAATCGCACGAGGAGCCAGGACACTTTAAATCGTAAATCCACAACTCGTCGATACGATACCCCGAAGAGGCCTCTTTATGATAATGAAATTCCCTACCATTGTAGTACTTATCATTTATAGGTAAGTATTTGACGAAACAAATGTTGTACAAAACATATGTCGTCTTTCGTCAAAAACTATTTGAATGGCGACGTGATAGTATAAATTGTGTCGTGAAGCATTACATGTGCAAGTGTTGCTCACTTAATGAGTTTTGTGATTTCGTGTTATATTATCATGTTGCGGAATATAAAGGTTTCAAAAGAAATTTTTATACTAATATGTTCATGGTTTTAATAAGTTAAAACTTGTAAGAAAATATTTATATAGTTGATATATATTTCATATAGCCATTTTATCAAAATCTAGTAAAACTTAATCTAATGGCCAAATTTTTGAAACAATTTTTGGTTAAACTACTCAAACTAGTCATGTAGCTAAGTTACAATTTAACAACTTTGAAATAACAATTATGGTTATATCTAGTGGTTATATTCAAGTTACAATAGTTTGAGACATTAGTCTTGGTCTAACCATGGCTTTGTTTTGGTTTTAAAGAGTCAAAATTACAAGTAATAAGTTTCCTTAACCATGACTGTTTTTCAGTCACAACAGATCCGTGTAGTTTTTGCCGTTTTTTAGACTTTTCGTTCACTTTCAGCTTACGTGCTCCTGAGTTTTTGAAGAAAATTTCATTCCGAGCAACTTTCGTGTTTTACACTTTCGCTGAATCGGACCAGAAAAGGGTCTAATTCGCGTTTTAAAATCGTTTCAGAAGCCTTTTTGACATAATAACCCATTCCATCTAGTCATCTTCTTTTACTCATAACTTTTAATCTATAAGTCCATTTCAAGTGATTCAAAAACTCAAATTCAAGTTTTTACTTCCTCTAACAACTTCTTAAATTTAACCTAGTCCAAGATTCATGATTTTTATGTTAAAACTCATAGTAATTCACTAGTTCTTACTAGTGGTCTTAATGAGTTTCTACACATGTTTTTACCCATCAACTTCATGTACAACATCATACAAGCCATATTACATGTACTACTTATATAAAATTACATCAAATAATCATAAATATCATTACAACCATATTGAATAACAAGAAATTTAAACAACTTCTTACAAGACTTATGTTGGATGGTCTCAAGAATAATCAAGTCTAAACCCCTTTCAAGTCTTCAACCCTTCTTCAACCTCTTTAACCAAAGCTTACAACCCTTCTTACCCTTGAAATAACCTTCTTACTTTAGCCCTAACTTCCTTGTTTAGCTCTTGTTTCACCCTTGATATTAATAAAACAACCCTAGGATCATGTAGGTACCAACTAAGCTCCATCTTCTTAGTGATTTTGTAGTATGATTCAAAGTAAAAATTGGTGTTTGTGTGATTGAAGTGGATGACAAGAGAGAGACCAAGAGATATTTGAGTTTTGCATGTGAAATGGTTAAATGTGAAGTGACTTGGGTATAAGTGGGGACAAACTTAATGAGTAAGTTGCATATTTATGGGATTGAGGCCATGTGGCCTTGTGTGGCTTCATCAAACGCCACCTCTCATGAAGAGGTGGTAGTTTGTGGTTTATCTTGTGATAAACATTAGTTTTCTGGTGTAGTTTGGTCCGGTAATTACTAATGTTAAGCCCTTAATTCACGAAACTTAAAACGGGTAACGTAAAATGTAATACTTCCAAAATTGTTAAAACTTATCAACATACTCCAACTAGGTGTATTAAAAGTATAGTAAGTCTAATATAGTGTTTCTATGTTGTTAAAACCTATTAACGTAGGTTCGGGCACGCGTATTACTTAAAGGTAAAATGTGTACCTAAAATTTGGCAAAATGGCACTAAGTCATATAAATTATGACTAGTAGTGAAACTAAAGTATTTTTGTACACGTAGACTTATTCCTAGTCTTGTGTCGGTTGTGAGGATAATTACACTTATTTAATTTTTGAGATTACTTATATAAATAATTAAAAGAAATTTATATAACATTAAATAGTAAAATATAGACCTGAAATATGCGAGGTGCTCTGACCTTCCCCGTTCTGAAATCATGTCCTCATGATTTGGTTTGATGTACCAGAAAAGATGCGGATATTTACATCGCATTTGGTCCTCTCTTTCCCGGTGTATTCGAGGCCCTCGGCGAGAATTCCAACGTACTTTGACGATGGGGATTCGGCTTTGTTTCAACTGTTTGACCTCACGGTCCATTATTTCAACAGTTCCTCAATAAAATGTAGCTTGTCATCGAGCTTAATCTCGTCTAGTGGAATGACGAGGCTTTCATCGGATAGACATTTCTTGAGATTTGACACGTGAAAAGTGTTATGGATTCCACTTAATTCTTGAGGTAGCTCGAGTTTGTATGCTACGGACCAACTCTTTCTATGATTTGAATGGTCCAATATATCGTGGACTTAGTTTCCCGTTTTCCAAAGCGGATTACGCCTTTCAAGGCGAGACTTTCAACATAACCCTATCTCCAATTTGAAATTCTAAGTGTTTTCGCCTAGTGTCGGTAGTAACTTTTACAGCGATCTCTAGCGACTTGTAGTGCGCTTCGATCTGAATAATCTTTTCGGTTGTGTCCGTACAATTTACGGGCGGTGAGTTGAACATCGCCAACCTCATTCCAACATACGGAGATCGACACTTTCGACCATACAATGCTTCGTGCGGTGATGATTTAAGGCGGAATGATAGCTATTGTTGTAAGAGAATTCGACTAATGGTAAATGATAGTCCGGCTTTTACCAAAATCGATAATACAAGCTCTTAGCATATCTTCCAAGGTTTGTATGGTTCTTTCGCTTTGACCGTCGGTTTGCGGATGATAAGCGATACTCATGTCTAATTTAGTTCAAAAGCTTTACGAAGTGGCGCCAAAATTTGAAGTAAATCTGCTATCTCTATCTGAGATAATTGAAATTGGTACACCGTGTTTAGAAACTATTTCTTTGATGTACAGCTTGGCCAGCTGATCCATTTCATAAGTTTCTTTGATTGGAATAAAATGAGCGATTTTTGTTAACCGTTCAACAATTACCCAATGGCCTCATAGCCGCTCGGCGTTCTTGGGTAATTTCGTAACAAAATCCATCGTGATTCTTTCCCATTTCCACATAGGAATCTCGGGTTGTTGTAGTAATCTGGATGGTTTTTGACACTCGGCCTTGACCTTAGAACATGTCAGGCACTTACCAACATATTTGGCAATATCGGCCTTCATGTTAGGCCACCAATATAGCATTTGAGATCATGATACATTTTGTCGGACCCGGATGAATGGAGTACTTTGACTTATGCGATTCATGCATAATCAAATCTCGTACACCTCCATAGAGTGGTATCCAACTACGTCTTTGAAGCATAACGTTCCATCGAGCGCTTTACCAAACCGTTTTATTCTCTAACATCCGTAGAGATTCTCTTTGGGTCGGTTTTCTTCTTTGATAGCTTCGGTTTGTCTTTGCAAGGATTTGTGAGGGTAGTGGTGATCGATCATCATTCCCAACGATCTAACCTTTAGAGGTTTGAGTCGTTCTTTTCTACTAAGAGCATCGCCACGACGTTTGCCTTACCGGGTGATAGCGAATTTCACGATCGTAATCACTAAGTAATTCTAACCACCGGCGTTGTCTCATGTTTAGATCTTTCGATCCGAATATGTTGCAAGCTTTTGTGATCGTGTATACTATACACTTTGTGCCGTAGAGATAATGTCTCCAAATTCGAAGAGCAAAAGCAGTGACCCTAACTCTAAGTCATGAGTGGTGTAGTTTTCTCGTGCTTTTAAGTTGTCGTGAGGCGTAAGCTATCACCTTACGTCTTTGCATTAACACCGCTCCCAAACCTTTATATGAAGCATCACGATTACACAACAAAGTCTTCGTTGCCTTGGGTAATGCTAAGATAGGTGCCTTGCATAATTTCTCCTTTAGAAATTGGGCAGCTTCTTCTTCTTTTTCACCCCAATCGAATTTCACATTCTTTTGAGTCAATTTAGTTAAAGGCTTTGCTATCTTGGAAAAACCTTCAATGAATCTACGGTAATATCCAGCAAGTCCTAAAATTGGCGTATTTACATTGGATTTGTAGGGCAGCCCAAGTCTTTATGGACTCTATCTTGGCGGGATCACATGAATTCCATGACTATCAATTCGTGGCCCAAGAATTGTACACTTGAGATCCAAAATTAGCATTTTGAGAATTTAGCGTACAACTTCTCATTCTTGAGTAACTCTAGGATCGACTTGAGATGTCTTTCATGTTCTTCTTTACTCTTAGAGTAAATTAGAATATCATCTATGAACACAATCACAAACTTATCCAAATATGGTCTACACACTCGATTCATGAGATCCATGAATCTTCTTTGGAGCATTAGTTAAACCAAATGGCATAACTTGAAACTCATAGTGACCATATCGAGTCTGAGCGCCGTTTGAATATCCTCTTCTCGAACTCGAGTTGGTGATATCACGATCGCAAATCGATCTTGGAGTATACGCTTGAACCTTGGAGTTGATCGAAAAGATCATCGATTCTTGGAAGTGGGTATCGGTTCTTTCTGATTAGTTTATTTAACTCCACGTAATCAATGCACATTCGAAGGATCCATCCTTCTTTTAACGAATAGAATTTGGAGCTCCCCATGGTGATGAACTTGGTCGAATAAAACCTTTATCCGTAAGTTCTTGCAATTGGTTAGATAACTCTTGCAATTACGAAGGAGCTAGCGATAGGGTGCTCGAGCAACTGGTGCGGCTCACGGCACCAATTCGATTTGGAACTCCACTTGTCTAGGTGGTGGAAGTCCGGGTAAATCTTCGGAAAGACTTCAGGATAATCGCGCACAATAGGTACATCTTGAGTCGCTTCTCTTCTAACGTTTTCTCCGTTATGTGGGCTAGGAAGACATGACATCCTTTCTTGATGTACTTTTGAGTTTTAATGCAAGAAATAATGTTGAGCGAGTTCCACTTGATCCCTCGGATAACCAAGGTTTCATTATCAATAGGAATATGTACAACTTTCTCGCCACAGATGATATTTGCTTTTCGTTGCGATAACCATTCCATACCAATTATAACGTCGAAACTTCCGAGTTCTATTGGCATGAGGTCTATTTTGAATGGATGACCTAACAAGTTTAGTGTACAGTTTTTAAGTACAATGTTGGTGGTGACAAGATTCCCATTTGCTAACTCAATGGTAAAGGCGGTGTCTAATGTAGTGGGTGCAATATCAAGTAAAGATGCCAATGCAGTAGATATAAAACTTTTATCAGCACCCGAATCAAATAAGATTTTTGCATAATGGTTATTGGTAGAAAGCGTGCCGTAACCACATTCGGATCTGCTGCGCATCCTTATCGCCCAATACATCGCCTACCACGAGCTACTCCTTCTTGTTGACCATTGTTTTGGGGACATTGCCTCTTGATGTGTCCACGTTCTCCACACCCAAAACAAGTCAATCTTGGTTGGGTGTTGGCACCGATGTGAGCCCTTTCCTCTGCGGTCCTTGGTTTGATGCCCGTTTTTGACAATTCTTGCATCTAACGGTGCAAGGGCCTTCATGATGTAACTTGCATCTGTAACACAAAGGAGCATTTCCTTGATAACCTCCTCCTTCTGCTGGTGCAATGATGACATGATACCTCGGCATTTTCTTGCCTACGGTTTTGCTGGTTGTGGTGGTTTATGTTTCGGTTTTGTTGGTTAGGATTGTGGTTGTTACCCCTTCGGCTATCATTCCACCTTCTCTTGTTGTTGTTGTGGGTATTGTTATTGGGATGGTTGTTGTTGTTATTGTGGCGGTTGAGGTTATTGTCATGAATCGAGCAGTTCTGCTCTAACCGCTTGATCCATCGATCTTGAGCCATTCCCATTGCATCATCTATCGTTTTGGATCAAATGAGGTCACATTTCCTGTATAGGTTGTGGAAGTCCCCATGTACCTCTCGGTAATTTCTCATTTGTTGGAACCATTGTTGGGCATAAGATTGCCAATTCATTGAATCGGCGATTGTATGTGGTGATATCATGCCTTAACTATGTGGTTCGAATTCAACTTCAACACGTACCTCGTTACGAGGACAATATTGTTTGATCATCATTGCTTTGAGTTCGACCGGAAATTTTGTAGGCGTTTGCAATACCAATTGGTTGAACTACGAAATTCCACCAAGATAATGCTTCATCCATTAAAATCTTGGTGGCGTATTTGACCTTGCGGTCTTGATGGTGTTCTTGATCGAGAATCTGATTCGGATCTTTCAAACCATCGGGTTAACCCTCTGACTCCTTCAATGCCTTTAAAATTTGTAGGTTGGCATTTCATGTATTATTGTATGAGCGACCCCTTGGCATTGGTTCGATATTTATTCTTCGGCACCAATAAGCGGTCCGTAATATTAGAACCTCTGCTCCGGCATTAGTTGCGTGACCTGGCGATTGCAAGTGCTTGACAACAACGGCGGTTTTGCGGCTTGACCTCGGTGACGCGGCTGCATTTCTGTGCGATTGCCTTCGGTTCTAAGTCGGCGACCACTTGATCGGCGACCATTTTATCAATAGCGACTTGGCTTTTCGTTTTGGTGGCATGATTCTATCAATTAAACAAGAGATGTGGTATAAGTATGATGTTGGATAATAAGCACGATTAGAAATGATAGAAGAACAACGTTGGAAATTAAATCACAACACAAGACAAGATAAATTTATACAACAAAAGTTACTTTTATACATTGTTAATACATTATATCGAGTTACAAAATCAAAACCCGTGTGGGTTTCTTCAAAATTTTCTTGTGAAACTATCGATCGACAATTACATCGTTACTAGCTATTACATAATCTACTAAGTCTTTTAACTATTGTAACCACACTAGTCTTTCAAGAGTCCGGAGATTGATGCGGTTCGGTGGTTGTTATTCCGTGAGCGACCAACACATCAATGGCGTCATTTGGGCGTAACTCCTAGAGCCCTTAGTTCTTGAAACATGATCGCATTTACGCCGTGCGGTATAGAGATCGATCTCGAGCCTCATATTATTGGTTCGAGCAATTTCTAAATTGATTTCCGTTGCTGACTGCGGCGTTTCAACTCTTTAATCTATTCGCCGTCTTCATTTTGTGCTCGATCCATACGGGTGACTTTGTTCTTGAGTCCGGTTATAGGATCCAAGACAATGTCTTCCACACGTGTAAGGCCCTTTTGGATATCACTCATATCCAAGATTGTCAGATCAGTTCTTTTCCGAGCATCAACGGCTTCAACTCTTATTGAAGATATCTCCGTTTCACGACGATGCATTGCCCTTGACAGAAAGTGGACATGATTTTGAAGTGCCGTGACATCTTGTCTTAGGCGTCCCATTTCATACCTTGGAAAGTTTGGGAATGTATTAGATGATCCTCCGACTTCATAAGTAGAGGAAGGGCCCCCAATGATATAAGGCCTTTCCCCAGTAGTAGGAGTAACCGAAACAGGAATAAATGGTGACATTGGTGACAGTGGAGGTGGAGATCCGTTGGGTATGACATCCGCTTGAAGAGGTTCTTCCTCTTCTTCGTCATCATCGGAAATCACTTCCATGACATCATCATCATCATCTAAGATCATATTTTCATTTTCTTCGGATCTTCGTCCGGGTCATCCTCGGGTTCGTTTTCATCAGCTAAGTCTTCATATGGTTCCTCATCCTCGTCATCCCCATAGTCCACAATATCAAGATAATCATCATCTTGATCCGGGAATTCTGTGCTTGGATGGGGCGGAAGTACTGCTCTTGTTGAGCTGGTATAGCTTGATGTGGAACAACGAGATCGTGATCTGGGGATGGTGGTACAGACATAATGTCTACATAAGAGTGTTCATGTTTAGAGTTAGTTAAACGTTCATAGCAATTTAAACAGTGATATGTCAAATAGTGGGCATGGCACACGGAATATGAAGACTAAATGAGTGAATCGGTTATAGTCTAGGTGTATAATGCATCCTAGTTCTCTATAACTGTAGCTCTGATGCCAATCTGTAACACCCTCAGTTTTGAAATAGCGGAAGCTAATCGAGGATATTACTTATCAACACAAAGTACACATTCTGACGACTCTAAATGAGGCGTTTTAAAATACATTATCATTGAATTTATTCATAATATCGAGTAGAGGTCCCATAATGTACATAATAAGTTTAAAAGTTTTTGAATGATAATATGCAAAGTCTTCAAAATGCCTATTCCGTGTGCCTTCATTCGCGTGCGGATATATCTTACGGACACGAGATAAAACATCTTTGAAAAGTCAACACAATGGTTGAGTGAATTCATAGGTTTGAAAAGCGATGAGTGGACAATAGTTTATAATATAATTGCAATGTGTACAATTATCTTCTTGAAAATTATTATTGCTCTAAGCTCATGGAACTCACGGTGTTGTTGTACATATATCATAGGCGATATATATAGATAAGTAACATGCCCCAGTAGGTATTAGCCATATACCTAGTTAAATTCAAATAAAGTGCGTTCGGTTACCGATCCGGCTAACACAAGCGGGATTCGTCAATCCCGATAGGCCTATCCACTATATTTGCGCTCACTCCTAGTGATTAGTGGTCCATGATGTAGGGGACTTTTGGCATAAACAACTTAGTGGTTTGCAATAATACAGTCAAGGCATTCAGTTTTCAAGTAATTGTCCATAATAAAACATTTAGCATGTATCTCCCCCAAGTAGTTTATAAAACAGTTAAACAAAAGTTGGGGCTATGAACTCACCGTAGTTATCAGTAGTAGCTTATAGCAAATACAGTGTTGTCGAGACAACGATCTTTAGTGATGACCTACGAAAGTATAATATTATGTTTTAGTATAGTTTTCAATATAAGTGTACAAGTATATGTAATTTGTTGGCTTATGATGTTGTACAAGGATATTAAACTAAGGTATCGCTTAAGTGTTTGCTTGACGCATAGCCTTTTTATAAATGACCTCGTATCACCGTTCGGGCTATCAAAATCAAGAGGTCATGTAGTAATCGTACGAGGAGTCAGGACACTTTAAATCGTAAATCCACAACTCGTCGATACGATACCCCGAAGAGGCCTCTTTATGATAATGAAATTCCCTACCATTGTAGTACTTATCATTTATAGGTAAGTATTTGATGAAACAAATGTTGTACAAAACATATGTCGTCTTTCGTCAAAAACTATTTGAATGGCGACGTGATAGTATAAATTGTGTCGTGAAGCATTACATGTGCAAGTGTTGTTCACTTAATGAGTTTTGTGATTTCGGCGTGTTATATTATCATGTTGCGGAATATAAAGGTTTCAAAAGAAATTTTTATACTAATATGTTCATGGTTTTAATAAGTTAAAACTTGTAAGAAAATATTTATATAGTTGATATATATTTCATATAGCCATTTTATCAAAATCTAGTAAAACTTAATCTAATGGCCAAATTTTTGAAACAATTTTTGGTTAACATACTCAACTAGTCATGTAGCTAAGTTACAATTTAACAACTTTGAAATAACAATTATGGTTATATCTAGTGGTTATATTCAAGTTACAATAGTTTGAGACATTAGTCTTGGTCTAACCATGGCTTTGTTTTGGTTTTAAAGAATCAAAATTACAAGTTAGTTTCCTTAACCATGGCTGTTTTTCAGTCACAACAGATCCGTATAGTTTTTGCCGTTTTTTAGACTTTTCGTTCACTTTCAGCTTAAGTGCTCGCGAGTTTTTGAAGAAAATTTCATTCCGAGCAACTTTCGTGTTTTACACTTTCGCTGAATCGGACCAGAAAAGGGTCTAATTCGCGTTTTAAAATCGTTTCAGAAGCCTTTTTGACATAATAACCCATTCCATCTAGTCATCTTCTTTTACTCATAACTTTTAATCTATAAGTCCATTTCAAGTGATTCAAAAACTCAAATTCAAGTTTTTACTTCCTCTAACAACTTCTTAAATTTAACCTAGTCCAAGATTCATGATTTTTATGTTAAAACTCATAGTAATTCACTTGTTTCTTACTAGTGGTCTTAATGAGTTTCTACACTAGTTTTACCCATCAACTTCATGTACAACATCATACAAGCCATATTACATGTACTACTTATATAAAATTACATCAAATAATCATAAATATCATTACAACCATATTGAATAACAAGAAATTTAAACAACTTCTTACAAGACTTATGTTGGATGGTCTCAAGAATAATCAAGTCTAAACCCTTTCAAGTCTTCAACCCTTCTTCAACCTCTTTAACCAAAGCTTACAACCCTTCTTACCCTTGAAATAACCTTCTTACTTTAGCCCTAACTTCCTTGTTTAGCTCTTGTTTCACCCTTGATATTAATAAAACAACCCTAGGATCATGTAGGTACCAACTTAGCTCCATCTTCTTAGTAAATTTTGTAGTATAATTCAAAGTAAAATTGGTGTTTGTGTGTTTGAAGTAAACGACAAAGAGAGAGAGACCAAGAGATATTTGAGTTTTGCATGTGAAATGGTTAAATGTGAAGTGACTTGGGTATAAGTGGGGACAAACTTAATGAGTAAGTTGCATATTTTATGGGATTGAGGCCATGTGGCCTTGTGTGGCTCATCAAACGCCACCTCTCATGAAGAGGTGGTAGTTTGTGTTTATCTTGTGATAAACATTAGTTTTTCTGGTGTAGTTTGGTCCGGTAATTACTAATGTTAAGCCCTTAATTCACGAAACTTAAAACCGGGTAACGTAAAATGTAATACTTCCAAAATTGTTAAAACTTATCAACATACTCCAACTAGGTGTATTAAAAGTATAGTAAGTCTAATATAGTGTTTCTATGTTGTTAAAACCTATTAACGTAGGTTCGAGACACCGCGTATTACTTAAAGGTAAAATGTGTACCTAAAATTTGGCAAAATGGCACTAAGTCATATAAATTATGACTAGTGGTGAAACTAAAGTATTTTTGTACACGTAGACTTATTCCTAGTCTTGTGTCGGTTGTGAGGATCATTTACACTTATTTAATTTTTGAGATTACTTATATAAATAATTAAAAGAAATTTATATAACATTAAATAGTAAAATATAGACACGAAATATGCGAGGTGCTACCATGAGTAAATAATAAAAGTAGAAAATGGGGCCTAGTATTAGTTAAAATTCTTAAGAACTTAGATACGTGGAATAGAATTAGAATGTGACTTTTAAATTGAGACATTAAGTGAAACCAATCATTTAAGTGTCTTAAGTATGACTCGAAAAGATTAAGAAATTGGTAATGATGTTATAGCATGCCTTAAGGCGTGGTTCAAATATGAGTAATGATGGAAATAGATGCTAATTAATATTAGCACTCATATATATGAGTGAATGTGAAGGTATAAGTTAAAATTTGACTTTTTAAAGTCAAACCGTTGAAACTTCTTATGAGACTCATAGTCTTTGACGAGAAATTTATTGTAAGAAATAGAGAAAATGAGACAATGTAATGAAAACGTTAACGGAGTAAAGGAATGACCAATCTAAGATGAGTAGATAATAGTTAATGTTAAGTTATGAAAGTCAAAGTAAGCAAGATTTCCGTAAGTCAATCTTAACACTTTGTGGAAATCCTTAAAATGAAATATCAAAGATAAGGAATTATAGCAAATTGTTAAAGCGGATAATAGAATGACTATGGTAGAAATGAAATGCTAAGTTGTATAGGTTAATGTTTGACTTATGTAAATTCAAAACGGCGTAAATTTCCTCAAGTGGCACATAGTCCTTGATTTACAAGTTAAGTATAGTAAGTAAGAATGTGATGTGATGGAAATGAGGTTGGCAAAATGATTCAATGATTATACTAAATGTGTCTTGTTTGATATAATGACCTTAGTAAGAGTTGGACGCTATAAGAAAGTTAAATGAGAAATAGAGTGGATTAAAGATTTTGAATGTGTTAACTTGTGTTGCAAGATCACTTAGATCATTGCAACGAAATGTTTGAATGAAAGTGTGCTTAGTACTAAGAATGGGGTTAAGAAATGACCAAGTCATGGTTAGTAATAGATGAGAGATTTCGAGGACGAAATCTAAATAAGGGGGTAGAATTGTTAGACCTGTTTCCCGGATACAAATAGGCCCCACCTTAGATGAAATTGACCAAGGTTTAACGTGATTGGTTAGTCAACGAATGTTAAATTGACTAGTCAACCCGATAATCAAACTAATAGTTAACACATGTTATGTTATAGTTATAGAGAGTAAGGGGACCTATGTTGCCAAGTGCTAAACATGTTATAAAGTATGGTGTGGCCAAATAGAAGGAATGAGACTTGAAGGACCTAATGTGTCAATTAGGCAAACTATAACAACTAATAGTTATCGTCTACCACATTCTCCATATTCCAGGAAGGGTGTAGCTGTGTGTTTGTGTCGTGAAGTGAAGAAGGGAGGGAAAGAGAGACCAAGTTTGATGGGCTAGTAATGAAGAGATTATGTTCCCAATTCAGTAGTAAAGCCCTAGTAATGATCCTCTCAAGTAAGTAATCCTTTGTCTTAAGTTAATTGATGAAGTTATAAGTTAGGGTTCATACCCAAATTGGGGAATTGGGTAAATGATGGTTTTTAGCTAATTAATGGATTATGATGATCATGGGTTAAGTTTTATTGAGTTAAGTTAATAATTTAATGGAATTAATTATCATATAATCATTCTATGATTATGTGGTAATTAGAAGTGATTAAAAGGAGCTATAGTTGTGGTAACCATAATATAGTTAATTGATTATGTGTTTATGCCTTTAGTGAAATAGCTTAGATTGCAAGAGTGGAGAATGATGATGTTGATAATGATGTGTTTAGTTTCATTAGCTTGGAATCAAGGTAAGTAAACCGGTTATAAGATGATGTTATATTGAATTCATCATATTATGTGTTATGTATTATGTGTTAAGGTTATGAATGTATGTGCTTATGTGAAAGTGTGTTAGAGACTAGTTTGGTATAACTAGTCATGGAGAGTTTAGATAATGGTGAAATAGGTTTAAGGTATGTTGATCCTTTGACCTATAAGGCATGTTGGTGCTTAAGTGATTTAAGGTGCGTGTTTTAATGATTAAAATGGACTAATGGTTGATGATATGTAATGTATGAATGATTTATGATATTATGTTATATCCGCTCTACTTACTAAGCCTCGTGCTTATGGTTTTAAGATGTCAATGTTTTGTAGGTGCTTATGCTAAATGGTAAGCTTGGACTAAGGCTTAAGGATGATTAGTACAAAAGATTAGAAGCATGGTAAGAAAGTAAGAGCTTAGGTAGATACCGAGCTCAAGTCAATGTGGTACCCCCGTTGGTATTAATGGGTTGTAAGTGTGTTGTCAAGTGTCAAGGTATATGTCATGGTTATTGAAGTGAGTGGGTCATCAACGGTATGTCATAACATGATTTAAGTGTTTATGGTCAAAGATAAAGGGGCGTTTGGTATAACATGTAATTATACCCATTTTGGGTTTTAAATGGGTTAATGATTATGGACATGATTTAATATGTTAAGTTAATGCTTTTGAAAGGTTTGAAGTAATTCGGAAGTGGTAAAGGTTGTATGTAATGTAACGGTCAAAACGGTATTTTGCATAATACCCATCAAGTTGTAAAGCACTTTTCATGGTCATTATGACCAAGTTTATGCATATATTTGATGTTTATAATGTTTTAATGAATTCTGGAAGTTTTGGTGTTATGTCATGTTATAGAAGTTGTTTTCCGGAAAAAGGGTCAAAAGTACACAAAAAGGTTATGCAGGAAAAGGGGTGTTTGGGACAAGGTCTATTTTAACCCATTTTGGGTCAAACGGGTCAAGAATGTTTGGAAAAACAATATATATGGTTAAGTGTTTATAAAATAGTTAAAATAGTTGGAGAACTAGTGAAGAACTAGTTGGAGAACTAATTTGGAGAACTAGTTTGGAGAACTAGTTGGAGAACTAATTTGGAGAACTAATTTGGAGAACTAGTCAAAGTCAGTTTTCGAAAAATCATATCTTCATAACGGTAAGTCGTCACGGGTCTCGCCACCCGGCATTTCGAAGGTAATTGAGTCTAGTTTCATTTAAAAATAGTTTCAAGGTTCAGATGTTTATAGATTTTTGTCAGTGGTCAAAAGAGTAACAGTAGGTCAGTTTCAGGACACGTATTTTTCCGCGTAAAAGTCAAAGTTTTTGAGTCGTGTCTTTCACGGGGTGTTACAAAATTTGCATGATTGACTACAATATCTGTGAGGTGATTGAGAAGGGTGATACTTTACCCACTAAGGGTCCTGATGGAAAACCTGTTGGGATTGTTAGTGAACCTGACAAGGCTCAAAGGAAGCTAGAGATTAAGGCTCATAGTATTCTCAGTATGGGAATTCCTAATGAGTATGCATTGGACTTTCAAGAGTATGAGATCGCTAAGGAATTGATGGAAGCCATTGAACAAAGATTTGCCGGTAATGATGCTACCGTAAAATCAAAGAAGAATATGCTCAAGCATCGCCTTGAAAACTTCACCGCCTCGATGGAGAAAGTCTTGATGGTACTTATAACAAACTGGAGAAGCTCATCAGTCAATCGAAGTTGGTGGACTATAAAGTTGCTCAAGAAGACATCAATCTCAAGTTCATTAGAAGCTTGTCACCTGAATGGGCTATGCACACAGTTGTTTAGAGAAACAAGGATGACTTTGAAAAGATGACTTTGGACAATCTCTACAACAACTTGAAGGTCTATGAGTCTGAAAAGAACATTTCTGGCTCATCCTCATCTACATAGAACATTGCTTTTGTGTCTACTAACAACAGGAACACTCAAGAAACAACACCTGCTACATATGAAGTTTCCACTGCTAATACTAATGTTTCCACTGCTTATGACAACATTAGTGATGGTGCATCTGTGCTTTTCTATCTGATCTAACAACCAGTGTTACAGTGCTAAATCAGGATTTGGATCAAATTGATCCTGATTATCATGATGAAATCAATCTTCAGTAGCGGATGGCTATGCTCACTTTGCAAGCTAGGAGATTTTTGAGAAGGACTGGAAGAGAGATCAAGTACAATGGACACAGAAAAGCTGGGTTTGACAAAAGTAAGATGGAGTGCTACAACTGCAAAAAGAAGGGACATTTTGCTAGGGAGTGTAGGGCTCAAAAGAGGATGGGAGAAAGCTTCAAGAAGGCACCTGAAGAACCAAAGCCTTCTTCAGCTTTGGTGGCTCAATATGGACTTGGAGATTATGATTGAAGTGACCAGATTAAGGAAGGACCCAATGTTGCTTTCCTTGCTAGTGAAGCTTTCAAAGTGCATAACTTTGCACTCATGGCCTATGCTTCATCATCATCTGTTTCAGATTCTGAAGTATCTAACAATTCAAATAGTTCTGTGTGTTCTTATAAGTCATGTCAGGATACCTTAGAAGGTCTAAAAGTTGTGGTAGAAAGTCTTAAGAAGGAAGTTGAAAGACTTGAATTTGATAACCTATGTTACAGTGTTGGTCTTCAAAATGTAGAAGAAAAACTAAGGCATTGTACCAAGTCTGAGTTTGAGTATGTGGATAAGATAAATATACTAGGTGGTGAGATTGACATTAAAGATAGGGAAATCAAGGTTCTTAAACAGAAACTTGAAGAAGCTGAAAGTATAAAACAAGAAGCCCTAGAAGATAAAGAGAAACATATAGTTAAGGTTGATAAATTAACTTATGCTTCCGAGGTTGTTAATATGTCTATTGTAAGAAACTTAATGAAAAAGGGTTATGGGATAGGGTACAATGATGTGCCGCCACCCATGCTAATGAAACATGCACCACCTGGTACTGAGTTGTCATTTAGTGATGAGTTTAGCTTTAACAAACCAATAGGTGAGAATGGTAAGTCTGATTCACCTAAGGTAATATCTGATAGGTCATCTGATGGTCCAATCATTGAAGATTGGAAGTCAGATTCTGAGGAAGAAAGGTCTGAGTCAACACAGTCTGATAAGTTAGAAAATATTAAAACCGTTGATTCAAAATAAGCTAACTTTGGTTTACCTAGATTTGAAGCACAGATCTCTAAGAAAGTTGTTGAGTACAATGAGATTCCTAGAGAACAAATGAGAAGATACAAACTTAGGGGTAATCAAAGAAACTTTAAGGGCTTAATCTCAAACAGATTAGGAGATGAGTTTAAGTGTGTTAAAAAGGCTTGTTTTAAGTGTGGTAGTTTTGAGCATCTACAGAGAAACTGTTATAAAAACCAACCACCAGTTTGGAATCAATGGAGGAGGGTAAATCATAAAAAAATTTCAAAGCAAACAATCCCTCATCCAAACAGAAACATGGTTCCTAAAGCAGTGCTAATGAGGAATGGTAAAACAAAATCAATAATCACTGCTGCACCAAAATGGATTCCAACCACTGCTAAGCAAAATGTTTCCACTGCTAAGCAGAATATCACCACTGCTGAGACAAAATAATTTTTAACTGTACCAAAGGTGATAACTGATACAGTGGTTGGAAGCTATTTCTATGTTGTAAAGGCCTCAGCTAGCTGGCAGTGGAAACCAAAAACAAAGGTTTTACACAATGCTAGTAGTGCATCAATGGACTTAAAGAAATTTGATTATGTTGATGCACAGGGCAGACCCAAGTCAGTATTGGCTTGGGTCCATAAAAGGAACTAATTGTTTACTTTCATGTACAGGGCAATCTACATGATGAACTAAAGGATAAAGGAATTTTTGACTGTGGTTGCTCTGGGCACATGACATGGGATGGGAGCAACCTTGAGGATTTTGAAGCTTATGATGGAGGCTATGTGGCATTTGGCAATGATCCAAAGGGAGGCAAGATTGTTGGCAGAGGAACAATCAGAACAGGGAAATTGGACTTTGAGAAGGTTTATCTGATAAAGGGACTGAAGTACAATCTATTCAGTGTTTCCTAAATGTGTGATAAGAAATGTAACATATTGGATTTCACAAACACACTAAACCATAAGATCAAATAGGCGTATAATGAGTTTTAGAGATAGAAAGTTAGAGGTTTGGGAACTTTAGTGAGAGAAAGAAAAATCTTATTATGAGCTCCAACTCTCTACCTTGGGACGTAGAGAGTATTTATAGTCATTACATAAATAGCCACCTAATGGGCTGTGGATCAGGCATACAGTGGGTAAAGACCCGTCCGTCCTCCACGGTGTTACTTAAACTAAATACTACTTAACTTATAATAATCTCGACTACGAGATTTCTAACGATTACATATACTTGAGGTGACCGACTCTTTAATACATGGATTTACTAAATCCTAACAATCTCCCCCTAAGGGAGGTTACCTCAAGATCACCTCAAACATATATTGAATACAAACAGATTTTACATAAAGATTGTTCTTGGATTCTTGTTCTGTAGCTTGTAGTCTTAGATTCTTCATTTTGGCATGTTTGGATAACTGAGTGGAGGTCTTTAACCGATCCACGTGATAATGAGTTTTGAGCCGCTTTGAGATCATCAACACATTAATCTCGACTCATCCATTGTGGTGTTGGTATTATGTGATGTTGTGACTTTTAGACCGACATGCTCACATTCGGATCATGATATCATCTTATCGAGTAGCGAAAGCTTTCGTTGATTCATGATATTGGCGTGACATAGCGAAGCATGGAGTGAAAATATCGAGTCATTGATGCACCAATCATGATTTCTTTAGATATGAATGTGTTGTGTGAGCATGCGGCTATGGATTGACCGCTCCATTTCGATCATTTAAACGCTGTGGTGTACCTGTATAAGACAAGTTAGCAATAAAGCATACAAAAGTGTCTTTGAACACTTTCGATGAATTGAGGTACACGCCCACGGTTCCCGTTGATCGATACAAATCTTTCGTGATCGTATAATTCAAGAATTTCCTTGATAGGGTTTCGCAATGCTCTAGTCGTTCTCAAACCGAACGTCTCAAAGAAGACAACACGGAGTGAGTGAACCAATGAAATGAGATTCACCGATTGATGAAAAGAGATTTGAAAACAATCGTGTATTGCTCAATAGAAATTGTTTTTGCAATACAACGAAGGTTTTAATGAAAATCATTTATCAATCATAAACACCTTTATTTTGAAATATAAGTACACGATCGATGTGCTAAAGAAAAGAGTTTTTAAGCACAATGACCGGTTTTCAAATGTATCCGTCAATCCATAACTGAACCGTGATTGATTCCAAAGATTGAATCGCCCATTGTTTATTCGGTTGTCACATGGTTGATCTATTGAATAGATCTCACATGCTACCCACCGGAGCTTGTTTGATGTTGGCTCTGAAGGCTTTCCATCTTCATTGTGAATATGTTTGCATATCACTCGGATGTTCGCAATACCACAAGGATAATGCGTGGGACTCAAGATATAATCTCTTTCCACATTGTGTGAAATAGAGAGTCTTCATTGAAAGTGTCCTAATGAGATTTATTGATGATCTCGTGGCTCTAGACTCAATTTGTGCATATTTGGTTCCGAAAGAAGACTAGGGAGAGGGTCTCTTCTTCAATATCAACAATCTCTAAGAGAAAGTCGATAGATTATGTAGGTTCCCGTGAGAATGAAACAAGCCCTTTAATAGGAACTTGAGTGGTTTAGGAAGATGTAGTGCGATGCGTCCAACGGGTCCATGACGTCTTGTCTTCAATACCGATGTTACCTTGGTAACCACCAAGAGTATATGAATTGAACCCGGTTTACGCCCTAAGGTTGAATAAATGGAGGCTATTTCTTTTCACCCTTTTTCACATTCAATTATTTTCATTCTTCAACCCTTGAGCTTACCGAGACTTCATTACTAGAACCTTGTTGGTTTTATTCCAGTACCAGCTCAGTCTCAGTCCGCACTCTTCCCTTATCTCACTTTTCTCCTTTTTTTCATCATACCTAAGGACTTCTACACTATCTAGTGGATTGTTCCTGGGTAGATCCCTCCGGCTCTGGCGGGATCGTGGAAACAAATACCTAACCTAACCATCCTTATAACACCATACATAAAGTAAAGTTGGTCGGTCTTTTTGGTATTGTACATCTTCCATTGGAACCAATTGAAAACTATTTGAAAAATCAATCAAGATACTTGTGATATAGAATCAAAGCATTTTGTATCTTAATTGTTTTGATATTTTAGAAATGCTCCCCCTCAACATATGCATAAATATTTAGAATTTGTTTAGCACATGGAGGCAAGAGATCTTTGAAATCGTTAGATTAAGAATGAAAGGTCCAATCTTTTGATTAACATTTTCTAAAATGATCATCATCACTTCCCAATCAATTTGAGTAGATAAAACATTTTGAGGAAGGATGAGGTTTTCAAAAGTTTGCTCCCCCTCAATATGTGCCTCGAAGTTTGAAAGAGTTTTGCACATATTAGAGGGGCCCTGCACTTAGAGACAATTCAATCACGTTACAATGGTTTGAGATATAAAATAGATGCTCCCCTCAACATGTGCATGGAAAATTTGAAATCGTTTGTCACATGCGGGGAGGAAAACTTGTACATCCTTATAAAACCATTTACCGACTTATCAGATTAAGTCCAATTTAAATCACAAATTCTCCTCCGATCACAATTATCAAATCATTTGAGATTTGTGATCTCTGGATTTAAATTGATTTTGAAAGCATTTAAGGAAAATTGTGACTTGATTATGAAAGCGTTTTAAGCGATAAGGATTGGATTTTGAGACTTTAAACCCATTGATTAAACATGCATAATTATCTTTTGAAAACATAAAAGTAACCAAGGTCCGGTACCATTGTTTGAAAAATACACTTTTGATTTAATTGAAAATCATTCTCCCCTCAATCAATGATATAAGTTGTTGATTGAGAGTTAGATATTTTTGGCAACCGTTAATTCCAGATGATTTTCAAAAATAGAGTCCGAGCTATTTTTCAAAGCAATTAGTTTTCAATAGATATGAAGTAATTGTTATATAGAATCAGAGCATGCAAAAAAAAACAAGATAAAGCATGGCTCTGTTCTTTCTTTGAAAAGCGGGTTACTGTCTGAAATGACAATAAGCCATTGTTTCACTTTCTCTCAATTTTTTTTTTATTTTTTTATTTTTTTTTTATTTTTTTTAATTTTTAAATTCGACCAACATCTAAAGTCCCGTGTCATTCTTTGAATGACATCATCAAAACCGTAGATATTTATCAAATCGAGGAAAACATGACAAATTGACAATATTTTTTTAAAGATTTTTCGAATTTTTCAAATTTTTATGGATTTTGAAAGTTTTATATTTTTCTACTTGATTTTTGAAGGTTTTATAATTTTGTATTTTGTTTTTCGAATAAATATTTACAAGAGATAGATGAAGGAAACCTTTTACTCCTCTTCTTCCTCTTGAAGACGTTTGAGTGTTTTCGGTTGTAGGCTCTTAAGACCAAGTCGTGGAAGAATAAACTCAAAACGTTCTCTAGGAAGAGCTTTGGTGAAGATGTCTGCTAACTGATATTCTGACTTCACAAAATAAAGTTCCACCACACCGTTTTCTACTTGCTCTCGGATGAAATGATGTCGAATGTCGATGTGCTTTGCTCTTGAGTGTTGAGCGTTGTTGCATGAGAGAGCAATATCACTTTATTATCACGAGACAGAGGATTTTGTTGAATTCAAAGCCATAGTCGGATAATTGGGATCTCATCCATAGGATTTGAGCACAACAAGATGACATGGCTATGTATTCAACCTCGTAGAAATATAAGTACTCATTTGCTTCTTTGAAGACCACTCACAAGCTTATCACCCAAAAAGCGAGCACCTCCCGACGTACTACGACGAGTATCTTGACATCCCGCATGATCGCAAGATCTGCATAGGTCGTTAGTGACATCTTGGTGTCCTTGGTACCAAAGTCCCATATTGATGGTTCCTTTGAGATACCGAAGACCCGTTTAACCGCTTCAAGTTGCTTTTTAGTAGGCTTAGCCTAATATCTAGCACACATGCACATAGCGAACAAGATATCTGGTCTACTAGCTGTGAGGTACATCAGGGATCCAATCATACTACGGTATTTCGTTTGATCTACCATGATCCCTGAGAGATCCTCATCCAGCTTGGTACGTTCAATCATGGGAGTGTCAACAGTGTCACAAGAAACAAATCCAAATTTCTTTAAAAATTCATTTGCATATTTAGATTGATTTATGAAAATGCCTCCGGGACTTTGTGAAATTTGTAATCCCAAGAAAAATGACATTTGTCCCATCATTGACATTTGGAATTTGGAACCCATTTCATTTGAAAAATGATCACATTCATTGGGGTCAGTCAAGGCAAAGATAATATCATCAACATAAATTTGAACGTGAATTAAATGTTTGCCTGACTTCCTGGTGAACAATGTTGGATCAACTGCTCCTTTGCTGAATCCAGAAGATAGAAGAAACCTAGATAGCATATCGTACCATGCTCTAGGAGCTTGCTTCAAACCGTAAAGGGCCTTTTTCAAGCGATAGACATGAGTAGGATGCTCTGGATTCACAAAACCCTCTGGCTTACTGACGTAAACCACCTCTTTTAAGTCTCCATTCAGAAAGGTGGTTTTAACATCCATCTGATACACAACCATATTCTTGCTAGCAGCATTAGCCAGGAAGATTCTGATTGCTTCAATACGAGCAACTGGAGCAAATGATTCTTCAAAGTTAATACCCTCCTCTTGACGGTATCCTTTTGCGACCAATCGAGCCTTGTTCTTTAGGACATCACCATGCTCATCAAGTTTCACTTTGAAGATCCATTTTAGAGCAATGATCATAGCACAATCTGGGGAAGGTACTAATTCCCATACATCAAGTCGATCAAACTCATGAATTTCTTCTTGCATGGCATTATACCAGCAATCTTCATTCATGGCGGTTTTAATGTCTTTTGGTTCGACCTTAGAGAGTACGGAGTTAAAGAAACACCATAAGGCATCGGTTGCAAGTTGTTTTCGTGTGGATACAGGGCGAGAGGGGTTTCCAATGATGTTGTCCAATGGGTGATCATGTGTCCATTTTCTAAGGTGTTCATGTGGTTGTTGTTGTGGAACCGAAGTAGCGAGTCGATATCTCCGATGAAGATGGTTCGAGATGATGATTCAGAGCAAATATGTTTTCAAATGGAGCATCTTCGTGGAGTAGCAAGGGATTAATTTCTTCATTGATGCCGAGACAATTCCATGATGTACATTTGATGATTGGTGATATGTTGATGAGACAGTGATCGATGGTGTGCGCTTCTTGACTTAATGATATTGAGACCAAGGGTTCACTTCATTCGGGGATAGGAGCACTCATTGATGGAATTGACATTTCATCGACATTCGGTTCATTGAGTTCATCAAACATTGGATCAAACAATTTCTATAAATCATCTTCGATGGAGGTACATATGGAGTTGTTGGAAACGAGTTTGGTACAAGGATGAACCAATGGGGACATTTTGAAGTCGCGGTCCGTAATGGATTGTCCAGAGCCATTTGACCGGTCATCTCATCAAACGTAACGTGAATTGTTTCCATGATATCTCGGGTTCTCTTGTTGTAGATTCGGTAGCCTTTTCTGTTTGGTGCATATCCAACAAATACTCCAATATCCGCTTTAGCTTTCAATTTACCTAAATCTTGTCCGTCATTCGTTGGATAGCATAAAGCACCAAACACACGAAGATATGATAGACCAGGTTTTCGATTGTGGACAAGTTCGTATGGAGTCTTTCCATGAGATGTGTGAATAAGAGATCTATTTTGAGTGTAACAAGCGTTGGCAATAGCTTCACCCCATAAAACATTGGAACCTTTGAGTAAATCGTTGTTCTTGCAGCTTCTACAAGAGTTTGATTTCGTCTTTCAACTACACCGTTACGTTGAGGAGTTCGAGAACACTTCTTTGAGGACCGATTCCAACATTTTCATAAAATTCATTGAGTACTTTATTAACAAACTCGGTTCCATTGTCGATTCGGACGATTGAGCAGTCTTGTTGAGTTGTATCTGAAGTTGTTTAATGAGTTTAATGATGACATCAGGAGTTTCATCCTTTGACCTCAAAAACTTAACCCAAGTGAATCGGGAGTAGTCATCAACCACTACTAACACATATCTCTTCCCATTGATGGTTTGCACTCTCATTGGACCGCACAGATCCATATGAAGGGTATGAAGAACTTCCATTACAAAGTTTGTGGGTTTTGGTTTGTGGGCATATTTCGTGCTTTTTCCCTATTGGCAAGTGAACATAGATGATCTTTTTCATATTTTAACGGGTAAGCCTCGACAAGATCCTTTACGGAGAGGTTGTTTATGGTGCCAAAGTTCAAGTGATTGAGATAGCGATGCCATAACCAAGACTTTGTTTTAGAAGCCTTTGACGTGCAAGCAGTTGGAGAGGACTTCATCATGTCATCGATAGAGATGGTGTATAGGTTAGAACCTCGAGTACCTCTTAATAATTCTACACCATCAAGTTCTCTAACGAAGCAAGTATGTTTTCTAAAAGCCACTTCTAGATCGGAATCACGAATTGACCAACAGAGAACAAATTATGACCAAGACCTTCACATAATATACCACGGAAATTACACTTTTACCAACCACATAATCTCCATAACCCATAATAGCTCCAAAATGGTCGTTCCGAATCTAACTATCCCGATGAATTTACTCATGAAGTTCATGAGTCATGACGGTCTCGATCATATGCTTGGAACAACTGAGTCCGGTACCACGAGCGATTTGAGCGATCTGCGGTTGAACACGACAAGAATGGATAAGCGGATAATTGGGATCCCCATGCAAGAATGGGTTCCATTTGGTCGAGAATGATGATTGGAACACCCACATCGAGATAGAAACATTCATATCGAAAGTGAGGCAATGGAATCATTATGAATAGATGCGTTACTCGTGTCCGTGATTTGCCTATTCAAAGTATGTGTTAGGAATTAGAAAATTCAGTCGTTAAAGAGTCGGTCACCTCAAGTATAAGCATTCAATAGAAAGCTCATAGTCGTAGTTATGATATGTTAGTTAGTAGTTTGTTGAGTAACACCGTGGAGGACAGACGGGTCTTTACCCACCGTATGCGATCCACTGACCGTAGGTGGCGTTTACTTGTAAGACACTATAAATACCCTCTACCTCCCAAGGTAGAGGTTGGGCTCAATACTATTTTTCTTTGTTTCACATAGTTCCCAACTCTTCCACTTTCTCTCTAGAACTTTCTCTCTAAACTATCTTGAACGCCCCATGTTGATTATGGTTTAGTGTGTTTGTGAAATCCATATCTTACAATTGGTATCAAGAGCCATGGTTTGATCACTCATCTTTCATGCTCTTTGTTTTGGTGGATTTCATAAGGTTTTGGGGTATTAAGTGTTTAGAAGAGTTTGATTCATTTGGACAAATTCTTGTGTTAAAGTTTGAATTTTGCTTGTATTTTGTGTTTAGGACCATCATATGTTTTTATGTTTTGAATTGGAAGGCTTAAATCATTGTGGTTTGGTTGTTTTGATTGATAAAGTGGTTACTTTTGAACAAAGGACTAAGCGAGTTGAGTCTCGGACTTGTGTTTCCTCAAAGCGAGTTGCTTTGTTCTTTGGATCTTGAGTTAGTGTATGCGACTTGGCTATTTAGCGAGTTGAGTTTTTATGCAACTTGGGTCCTAAGCGAGTTGTTTCTTTAGCGACTTAAGTTCTAAGCGACTTAGCTATTAAGTTTAGTTGATACCTAAAGCGACTTAGCTATTAGCGAGTTGATACCTAAAGCGACTTGTTTCATTAAGCGAGTTGATTGTCTTTTGAGTTGATACTAAAGCGAGTTGGCTATATAGCGACTTGATTCATTAAGCGAGTTGATTGTGTTGCGAGTTGATGCTAATGCGACTTGGCTATTTAGCGAGTTGATTCCTTAAGCGATTTGTTTCGTTGAGCGACTTGTGTGTTAAGCGAGTTGTTAATTAAGCGAGTTGTTTGTCTTGCTACTTGTCACTTCTTCGTGATACATTCTTACGGTTGTTCTTTTGGTTTAGTAAAATCCCGTGAAAGAATCAGTTTCCCGGTTTAATCAAAGAATTGTAAAATCCAGAACTTGTAATCATGGCAAACATCGTTCCTACTATTGTCTCTTCCGTAGGCGAGGACGTTCAAGCCAGGTTAGATACTCGTCCACCTATGCTTGATGTAACCGATTATGATTCATGGGCTCAAAGAATCAGATTGTCTTGTCTTGGAAAGGAAAATGGGGTCAACATTCTCAAGTCAATCGATGAAGGACCTTATCGGGTTGAGACTACTAGAGACTTAATTGATACAATTTGCGGATGGAACAATGATATATGGAATAGATGGACCAAAGACATATGATGAGCTCGATGATAAGGAGAAAAGAGATTCGATGCGATATCGGGCTTCTAACATCATACTTCAAGGTCTTCCAAAGGATATCTACAAGGCGATCAATCACAACACCGATGCCAATGCGGTGTGGGATAATGTCAAGATGCTTCTCTCGGGTTCGAATTAGCGTGAAGGCAGAGAATCACAACTATATGATGACTTTGAGCACTTCAAGATGAGACCGGATGAGAGTGTCTATGAGTACTATGTGATTCCATAAGCTTGTGAGCGATATGAGGAACATCAAAATGACCATGCCAAACATTCAAATTGAACTCAAAGTTTGTGAACAACATGAATCCCGAATGGCACAAGTTTGTGTAACACCCCAACCCGACAAGGGTAAAGATATCTGTCTGGTTTCACATCGAACTTTAACTAATGTATAATAGCGGAAGCCTTTACAAAACTTACAAAAGATAATATAAATAACTTATATTCAAAATAAATCTAAGATCTCTATGGTCAAAGTCTTGCTCTCATCTCTACTCTCAACCCGGATCGGCTATCCCATAAGCTTATCTTGAATGCTTAATACCGCGAGGAAAAGAAAAGTCGGTGAGCTTACAAAGCCAGTGAGCGAATATAACGAAACAAAAGCAAAACAAATATCTGAATAACAAAATAAAATGAAATAATGACGAAGGATCTTTCGAGGATTACGGAAGCACAAATATCTGAAATCCAAACAGAACATAACAATAGACATCACATAGCACATTAAAGACACAAACACAAACACATCGGGACAACCAAACATACAACATATCAAGATAACAGTTACATATAAGCCAAACGGAAAGTCTCAAAACTAACGGAAGCAGTTTCTAGCAAAATAAACATGGCATTCATACAAATAAATTAATCAACATTTAATGTACTTAATTCAATATTACCTTGATGAAATTAGCGAGTTCAAAACATGGCGATCACACAAACAAATAGAAACATAGAGACAACTATAATTAGAAAGACCAAGCAAAACATAGCATAACCATTAGCAATTATCCAAACAGATATCATAAGCTAAACCGGTTCTCGGATCAAATCCTAACATCGTGAGTTCGGACATGGCGGATCACATAGGCAATAAAACACTAACATCTACATAAAGTTACCAAAATTAGCGATCAAACTATACATATTAAACTTATAAAATACTAACTATCACACTAACACATTCATCTCACAGACCAACGAATCCACATAACAATAAACTATCATAATATCAGTTTGCAGCATACGAATCATATTTAAGCATAGTAGATGGCATTCACATAAACATACAATAGCATACACATGTATAACATATAATAAGCCGAAGACATAATCATAAGCATTTAACATACCAAAACATAATCGAATACTTATCACATAATTAGCAAATCTGATTTAGTTAACTACCTCGAGCCCGAACATATCATATCAAAATCATCATACATATGCATGAGTCATCTTAGCAAATAATTTGGAGTAGCTAGCTCCCGGAAGTTGTGAAGGCGCGTATTGCACACGACATCATTCACCGGACAAATCATATCGGATAATGGATCGGATCTAGGATGCATCCATCGCCCGAGACAAATATTGGCCATAACATATACTTGAGCTCATAATGAGATCGAGATAAGGGCGTGGCGAACATCACTCTCGCCTAGAGTCATATCGAGTGCATCAACGATACGGACATGGAACCCCATGACTAGTTATATTTGGCTCGGTGTCAAACTAACTTAGGTCAAACAAATTGTCATAAATGACACGGATCATACATCATCATAAAGATTTCATATCACTTATCGGATAACATCTTATCATAAGGTTCATATTCAAATATAGCAAAGTTCATCAATTACACATATCAAAGTCTTCTTAACATAAAGTTCACATCGGATATGGCATAGTTCACTAGATCATAAGTTCGGATAAATAACAAATCAAACATTGAGCGGGGTTCATAGCAATGGCATAGGAAATCCTAATAAGTAAAATAGAAAAGCGAGCGAAAAGAACATCATACGGAACCTTCTTTGAAAAGGTCGAATATCGTATGATAACACAAATGTCTTAAAGTAAGGCAGAATATCCGTACCTTAAAGCAATGAGAGAAAAGAAAGCGAATGTAGGAATATGAAGAAGTAACGTCGCGTCTCCTCAGCGAATCTACACGGATTATGATTTATTTAATACTTATTAGTATAACGGATTAATCTCATTAATACTTTTAGAGTTGTCGATCATTCCCATTTTTAGTGATGACGAATTACAACATTTTAGGGTATACCTCATTAATTCACCAACTTTCTATTTAGGTTCTAGGGTTTCCTTACTCTTTAAATATTACTAAATACACATTAAATTCACCTATTACTTCTTTTAATGATTTCCCAATTTAACCTAGAACGTAAATGATAACAAACGAAATTAACTTAAACTCTTGCGTGTCTCTACAAAATCAATTTACTCTAGTTGAACCCATAATTGCTCAGAATTACAAATTACACCCTTGACATCTTTAAGTTCACAATCTCACCTTACTTTATCAGATTTTACCCTTTTAACCCAAAGGTTTTAGAATTTACAAAATGTACCCTAATAAATTAAATACAATTCGTATGGCCCTTTAAATATCAATATTACATGTTTAACCCCACACTTATTTTTATCGTTTAAGACCTTTATTTTTTGTTTACAAAAATAACCTTTAAGTTTCAATATTTACAAAACCAACCCAAACCTTTATTTAAAACCGAATAAGTATAATTTCAAGTACAAGCCCTAAACCTAGGTTTCACCAATCATTAGCTTATCATTACTACTTCATTAATTACCTTCCATGATTATAAGGAAACCCTAGTTTATACAAAACCCTAATAGCCCCTTTTTAAAACCTTTCCTTTTTATGCTTTTCGAATCAAGAAAACCCCAAAACAATTTACACAAGCTTCAAATCCTTGGACATGTATTTTATTCAGGTTGTATATCATATACTAACTTTTGGAAAAATAGTTTCATAATCTCTAAAGATATTATAAGCTCATTCGTTATATTAAATGCGCTTTTTAGGGTTTTGGATTTCAAATAATTCCATCGACATATAAATCATGCATGGCCAATTTTATGTGTTATATACGACTTATAGGACTGAAATCAACATTAGAAACATACCCTTGAGGAGCTTGGATCGTTAGAACAAAAGAAGCACAAAACCTCACTGTCGAAACCTAATTCATCCAAAACTACCCACGACTAAAACAGCAACTAGGAACTCGATCACTATTTTTCCCACCTTCTATACCTTGAATCTCGTCCAAGAAAAATGGTCCCAACCTCTGGAAACTGGAATTCGATTTATTAGGGGTTTTGGAGTCGGTTTAGGGTTAATCGGCAATAATGAGTTATTAGGGACCGAATATATGTATATATACTTGATTTATTATTTTTATTATGGGCTTTAATATGTATTGGACTTAAATTAAATGGTCTCTTAATAGTATAAATTTATATTGGGCTTTTACTAATTAAATTCTTTTATAAAACATTTAAATATATTCGGTTATTAAGGAAAATACAAAATGAATTTTATAAAATCATAAACTATAAAATTAACTTTACAAAGTCATTCAAAATTTATTTTGATCATATGTGATTTTCTTATAAGGTTCTTGAATTTCGTAGCTCATTTGGTATTACATTTATTTAGTTATTCTTACTTTTGATCATAAGGGTATTTTGGTCTTTTTGTGAATTTTAGAAATTCGGTATTACAATTTCTTCCCTCTAAAAGAAATTTCGTCCTCGAAATTGAACAAGACGGAATAATCTGGCGACAATTGTGGATTCTGAAACTTCATGGAATATATGATGAATGCTACTCGTATACTTAGTAAAGTATTAGCGATAAAAGATGAGATAAGGAAAATTCAAAACACGCTCTAACTTACACGGTATTAAATGATGAAACTATCATATGCATAGATGGAGCGAATCCTAACGGTCTACTAATCGCGGAGTATGTGGAAACATCTGAGATATAAGGAAGGCATAACAATCCATAGGTTACTTGAGATAATAACAACCGGATCCCAATGGTACAAAACTTATATGCAATGAGATCTGCGAAAATCTCATAATCAAATATAGAGTCTCAACCCAATATGAATAGCACCAAATAACGGATATAAGGCAAATCCATACATCTATCAATCATAGGCATTCCCAGACGTGGTATACTTTCAATAAGTTGATTATATGATCTCGGTATTATTCGTTGATCGGCGTCATAATACTTGCATCACATAACAAGTCCTTATCGTCACTATACTTGGTCTCGGTCATGATACAACACATAGCGAATATCATAGCAAAACAAACCATATAGAGATAATATCTGAGATAACAAATAATCCTACTACAATAGGCCAAAACCACATGAGTATACCATCATAATGGTCATACCTAATTAAACAATAATAAAACAACATCATATAGGAAAATAAATAGCGAGCAAGGCGTGAGGACTAATGGAAACCCAACGAATCTATCGAGAAAGAAAACAACGACAGGAACTATATTATCAAATTTGTTTATTCCATTAATCAAACAAAATTAGCAGAATCGTCTCAAGATGATCTTCCAAAACAAAACCTAAAATCCTAGATTCAAGCGTCAAATGAAAACAAAAGAGCCTAGCTCAAAATCAAGCGTCGAGAAAATTCTCATAAAGAGAGTAACAAGTCGAAGCGAAACTCCTATTCTTGTGTCGGATTGAACCTACTAGTAGCCGTAGACTCGTTTCCGACTCCACCTCGTACTCTTCCTTGGGTTCCTCTTCTTCCTCCTCCTCTTCGCTTATCCATCCGTTCTTGTTTCCTTGGTGTGGTAGGAAGCCACTAGCAAAGCCACCTTCGCTTCCTCTCTTCCTCCTCGCACACGATCCACGAAGGCATCGGATCGCGACTCTCGGCTCGTCCTTCTCCTTCATCCTCAGCGAACTTGGGGCACCTATCATGATATGTAGTAGTGAAACCTTCGTTGTCAACCACCTTAGTTTCATATTCTTCCACCACCTCCCGTCAATGATCCTCAAGGTCGACTTCTCCTCGATGGTACATGGCCACATATTGGCGGAACTTTTATCCTCTTGTTAGTCCTCTTCACCTTACCATACCTCGTGCGGCCCGTAGCAATGATAACGGCCCACCGTCTTCTCCTTATGTTGCCTAGCGGTCCTCGATTACTCTATCGGATGAACTAGCGACGGGGAATAACCATCTAAAAGAATACCAACTATCAGCAAAACTTAAATACGATGGGGCACGCAAAGGAGTACGCAGAAAGGAAAATCCTAAATCTACCCACTTCTCACAGGTCATAGCCTAAGCTCTAAGGGTCCTAAAACCTAGAGCTCTGATACCATAAATTGTAACACCCCAACCCGACAAGGGTAAAGATATCACAACACGGTTTCACATCAGAACTTTAACTAATGTATAATAGCGGAAGCCTTTACAAAACTTACAAAAGATAATATAAATAACTTATATTCAAAATAAATCTAAGATCTCTATGGTCAAAGTCTTGCTCTCATCTCTACTCTCAACCCGGATCGGCTATCCCATAAGCTTATCTTGAATGCTTAATACCGCGCGAGGAAAAGAAAAGTCGGTGAGCTTACAAAGCCAGTGAGCGAATATAACGAAACAAAAGCAAAACAAATATCGAATAACAAAATAAAATGAAATAATGACGAAGGATCTTTAGGATTCTGGAAGCACAAATATCAAAAATCCAAACAGAACATAACAATAGACATCACATAGCACATTAAAGACACAAACACAAACACATCGGGACAACCAAACATACAACATATCAAGATAACAGTTACATATAAGCCAAGCGGAAAGTCTCAAAACTAACGGAAGCAGTTTCTAGCAAAATAAACATGGCATTCATACAAATAAATTAATCAACATTTAATGTACTTAATTCAATATTGCAGCAATGAAATTAGAGTTCAAATCATGGCGATCACACAAACAAATAGAAACATAGCGAGACAACTATAATTAGAAAGACCAAGCAAAACATAGCATAACCATTAGCAATTATCCAAGCAGATATCATAAGCTAAACCGGTTCTCGGATCAAATCCTAACATCGTGAGTTCGGACATGGCGGATCACATAGGCAATAAAACACTAACATCTCATAAAGTTACCAAAATTAAGCGATCAAACTATACATATTAAACTTATAAAATACTAACTATCACACTAACACATTCATCTCACGGACCAACGAATCCACATAACAATAAACTATCATAATATCGGTTTACGACATCTGAATCATATTTAAGCATAGTAGATGGCATTCACATAAACATACAATAGCATACACATGTATAACATATAATAAGCGAAGACATAATCATAAGCATTTAACATACCAAAACATAATCGAATACTTATCACATAATTAGCAAATCTGATTTAGTTAACTACCTCGAGCCCGAACATATCATATCAAAATCATCATACATATGCATGAGTCATCTTAGCAAATAATTTGGAGTAGCTAGCTCCCGAAGTTGTGAAGGCGCGTATTGCACACGACATCATTCACCGGACAAATCATATCGGATAACGAGATCGGATCTAGGATGCATCCATCGCCCCAGACAAATATTGGCCATAACATATACTTGAGCTCATAACGAGATCGAGATAAGGGGCGTGGCGAACATCACTCTCTCGCCTAGAGTCATATCGAGTGCATCAACGATACGGACATGGAACCCCATGACTAGTTATATTTGGCTCGGTGTCAAACTAACTTAGGTCAAACAAATTGTCATAAATGACACAGATCATACATCATCATAAAGATTTCATATCACTTATCAGATAACATCTTATCATAAGGTTCATATTCAAATATAGCAAAGTTCATCAATTACACATATCAAAGTCTTCTTAACATAAAGTTCACATCAGATATGGCATAGTTCACTAGATCATAAGTTCAGATAAATAACAAATCAAACATTCAGAACAGGGTTCATAGCAATGGCATAGGAAATCCTAATAAGTAAAATAGAAAAGCGAGCGAAAAGAACATCATACAGACCTTCTTTGAAAAGGTCGAATATCGTATGATAACACAAATGTCTTAAAGTAAGGCAGAATATCCGTACCTTAAAGCAATGAGAGAAAAAAAGCGAATGTAGGAATATGAAGAAGTAACGTCGCGTCTCCTCAGCGAATCTACACGGATTATGATTTATTTAATACTTATTAGTATAACGGATTAATCTCATTAATACTTTTAGAGTTGTCGGATCATTCCCATTTTTAGTGACAGACGAATTACAACATTTTAGGGTATACCTCATTAATTCACCAACTTTCTATTTAGGTTCTAGGGTTTCCCTTACTCTTTAAATATTACTAAATACACATTAAATTCACCTATTACTTCTTTTAATGATTTCCCAATTTAACCTAGAACGTAAATGATAACAAACGAAATTAACTTAAACTCTTGCGTGTCTCTACAAAATCAATTTACTCTAGTTGAACCCATAATTGCTCAGAATTACAAATTACACCCTTGACATCTTTAAGTTCACAATCTCACCTTACTTTATCAGATTTTACCCTTTTAACCCAAAGGTTTTAGAATTTACAAAATGTACCCTAATAAATTAAATACAATTCGTATGGCCCTTTAAATATCCAATATTACATGTTTAACCCCACACTTATTTTTATCGTTTAAGACCTTTATTTTCTGTTTACAAAAATAACCTTTAAGTTTCAATATTTACAAAACCAACCCAAACCTTTATTTAAAACCCGAATAAGTATAATTTCAAGTACAAGCCCTAAACCTAGGTTTCACCAATCATTAGCTTATCATTACTACTTCATTAATTACCTTCCATGATTATAAGGAAACCCTAGTTTATACAAAACCCTAATCGCCCCTTTTAAAACCTTTCCTTTTATGCTTTTGAATCAAGAAAACCCCAAAACAATTTACACAAGCTTCAAATCCTTGGACATGTATTTTATTCAGGTTGTATATCATATACTAACTTCTAGAAAAATAGTTTCATAATCTCTAAAGATATTATAAGCTCATTCGTTATATTAAATACGCTTTTTAGGGTTTTGGATTTCAAATAATTCCATCGACATATAAATCATGCATGGCCAATTTTATGTGTTATATACGACTTATAGGACTGAAATCAACATTAGAAACATACCCTTGATGAGCTTGGATCGTTAGAACAAAAGAAGCACAAAACCTCACTTGTCGAAACCCTAATTCATCCAAAACTACCCACGACTAAAACAGCAGCCTAGGAACTCGATCACTATTTTCCCACCTTCTATACCTTGAATCTCGTCCAAGAAAATGGTCCCAACCTCTGGAAACTGGAATTCGATTTATTAGGGGTTTTGGAGTCGGTTTAGGGTTAATCGGCAATAATGAGTTATTAGGGACCGAATATATGTATATATACTTGATTTATTATTTTATTATGGGCTTTAATATGTATTGGACTTAAATTAAATGGTCTCTTAATAGTATAAATTTATATTGGGCTTTTACTAATTAAATTCTTTTATAAAACATTTAAATATATTCGGTTATTAAGGAAAATACAAAATGAATTTTATAAAATCATAAACTATAAAATTAACTTTACAAAGTCATTCAAAATTTATTTGGATCATATGTGATTTTCTTATAAGGTTCTTGAATTTCGTAGCTCATTTGGTATTCATTTATTTAGTTATTCTTACTTTTGATCATAAGGGTATTTTGGTCTTTTTGTGAATTTTAGAAATTCAGGTATTACAGAGGAGGGTATGTGGAAAATCGAGAATAGAGGAAGGAATGGAAATCAAGGACAAGCTAAACCAATCAAATGCTACAAGCTGTGGTGGTGAAGGACACATTGCTAGGAATTGCACATCTCCAAAACGTCCACGAGAATGCGAGAATATTTCGAGATAAGATGCTTGTACAAGCTCGGGATAATGGTCTTGCTTTGGATGAAGAGGAGTTCTTTGTTTCTTCTTGAGGGCAATGCCAAGACCTATGATGCGAGATGTAGATGGCTGAATTCGGAGATAGGTCGCAATCATGAGAATGCCTTTCAAGTCGGCGATTGTGATGCATACGACTGATATGGATGATGGACCTCACACACACAATTTTTATGGCTAGCATTTCTCCAATGGTTTCTCCTAAGGTCTCATCTTCACCACAAGTGGCCCATCCAAAGACAAACTCGTCTCGTAGGTATTAAAACTATCGATAATCTTTGATGTGCAAAAGATGCATGACAAAGTACAAACAAGCGAAACTATTGAATCAAATATTGAAAATATGGGTAATATCAATGTTGTCCCATATGATCAATATGTGAATCAAAGTGAAAGTGAAGTTGTACCAAGTGATGCATCTTGCGATCAACAATGACTATGTTTTGATGAATACTTTGCATGTGCCCGATGATTACATTATCTCGAGCTTAATGCTTATAAAGAGCGTGTTGCTATTTATGAACAATGAGCTAAGTTTGAGTTAACCACTCGTGAGCGGGGAGATGGATGACCAAATGCGTGCAACTATTAGAAAAAGTAAGTTTAGAGAAGAAATATTAAAACAAGAGTTAACCTCCTTACAAGAAAAGCTTTCTAAAAGCGCTAAGCAAAAACAAGAACTTCAAGAAAATGTTAAAATGCTTAAGCAAGAATTACGTGCTAAGGAATCAAAACTTTTGAATGATTTTCTAATCTAAAAACCTTGAAAAACAAGCTTGAATATAAGTTATGCGTACAAGGGAATACCATTCAAGCTGCTCACATGATCACTAAGCATAGAGTTTTAAGCGATAAGCATAGTGTTCCCATCGTAGATAAACCCGACCACAGTCACGGAAAGATAGCTAAAGTAGCTAAAATGTAATTTATGATGGTAATGAAATCCTTAAGCCTAAATGAAACCTAGTTGCGTTGAGTGCTTGAGGAAGATAGAAAATTAGATGATGCATCTAGGAGAAAATGAATAAGAAGCTAGATGATCCTGAATGTAAAAAGAATACATAATGATCAAACCCATTATTACAAAAGGAAAATTGGATTTCCTTAAACAAGTTTAAGCCTCAAACTTTGTTAACACACGAACAAGTGTTTTGGAAAAAGGACTTAGATAAGCAAAAAGTGAAAATATTGTTGAAACAAACCCTCCCTTAGGAGAATACTGCTGATTGTGTATCCTCCCAATACACCAATGCATTTAGTTCCTAGAACTATTGCCACTAAGAGCAAGACCTTAATCGGTCAATATGTGATCTTTCAATTATTTGTTGATTTGAGAAAACTTGTAAGAAAAGAATCACACCCACTGGGATAAGCGAAGGGAAAGGGGTTTGAACAAACAAAAGAATGTTATTTTGAAGTCATGCCTTTCTTTAAACAATTAAAAGATCACTTTGAGAGTCTTAAAAGGGGATGGATCTGAGATATTAAAGGGATGGAAAAAGAATTTGATGCAATGATAATTGAAGTTATTGACTATGAGCGGGCATTAAAATATAATGAAATTGAGAGGAAGAACTTGCATACCTTAAATGAGAATCGATTTCAATGTATCTCTCAAGATGTGTTTTATACTACTACTAATTGCTCTATTCTCGCTTCTCAATTTCATGAATTATCATTGCGTTGAAAGTCTCCCATGATCGTGTCATTGAACTTGAAATCAAAAACTCTAAACTAAGTGATAAAATTGAGCAGGATGATCACGATAATTTGGTAAAACATTTTCTAAGCTAGAAGTTGAACATTTTGACTTACAACTAAAATATCAACATTTTAAAGAAAATGTTAAAACCTCAAACATCAAGATATCCTCGGATGTTCCGAGTTTGATCACAGTTTATGAACTAAACAAGCGTGGACGAACAAATTCAAGCTCAACGTAACACGATCGAGAAAGTTAAAAGCCCAAATCTCTCAATTAAAGAGTGAAAAGAACAATATGACTGGCTCCCAAATGCCTCCTCCTTTAGATTCTCGGAATTCTCAAAATTTTCATCTTCAAAACTTGGTTAATGCTTTACAAAAGGAAAATGAAAGTTTTCTAGAAGAAAATGAAAAGGTTAAATGTCATTTCAATGAGTTATTTGAGTCAATTAAAGTAACTCGTAACAAAAATAACGAAAAAATAACCTCGTTGCAAAAGGAAATTGAGAATCTTAAGAGTCAGGTAAAAGGGAAAATGCCAATGACCAATGGGGAGAATGGTGCTTCAAAGGGGCATGTGCGTAATAAATATGATTTATACATGAAATATGTTCCTCCTCATCTTAGGAATAACAAGCGGCAATTCAAACATATTTCTCATATCTTAAGGATGACCTAGAATGTCTCCGTGAGATTGTAGAAGAGGATAAGTTAGAGAAACCACTTGATAATGCAATCGGTCATGCATGCTTATAGGCCAAACGATCTCAAGAACGTCTAGAATGCTTAATTACAATATGCCCTAAAACCTTAGATGAGCAAGTCAATTCCTTGATACCTTGTTCAATGCCTAGTGCCAAGCATGCAAGTCATTCAATGCCAAAAGTTATGAGCGTGAACCTTAGTGTGCCTTCAAGTAGTTGATTCCAAATCTGTTAGTGCTAAGAATGTGAACTCGAGTGTGCCTCTAGGGTTCAAATTCCGGCACTTCTCTTGTTAAGAGAGTGATCTTTAATGTGCCTTCAAATAGTTCGGATCGGCACATCTAAGCGGAAATGCATAAAGTAGCAAAACCAACTAATGTTCCCATTCCTACATAGGAGTAATCGGTGACATTAAAGCGGCGGTCAAAGTCTCAAGACAATACAAGGAATGATAGGACTACTTAAGCTAAGAATATGCATTGGAAGAAAGTGAAGATCACCCTAGGAACACTAAGTTTGAGTTAAATAAAGCGAATCGTGTTGATTCTAGTATTAGCTATAAGCGTACTGTAATTAATTCGAATTCTGCTGCTACTTTTGGAAAAACTTGTAATGATGATTGTGTGATTTCTGTTACTAATCATGAATGTGGTATGGATGCCTAGTTAAAATTGTTAATGCTAAAAATCGAGCTAAGAAGGCTAAAAGGCAAAAGCGAAAGAAAGTTAGAAAACATTGGAAACCCACAGGAAGAACATTTAGTAAGATAGGCTATCAATGGATACATCGGCCATAAGGTTAATCGAGACAATGCCCACTAGTAAATGGATGCCTCTTGGTAGAAGCTGTTACCTTAAAGTGAACATACTTTGAATAGGTCACATACGGACACTAGCAACTTGCATCTATTCCTAATGATTCCATTGCTTCTACTTGAGATATGAATGTTTCTATTTACGATGTGGGTGTTCCAATCACTATTACTAACCATATGGAACCCGTTCTTGCATGGGGATCCCAATTATCCGGTATCCATTCTTATGCATGTTCAACTACGGATCGTTCAAATGGATTACGTGGTACTGGACTCGGTGTTCCAAGCATATATTTGAAACGGTGGTGGCTCATGAACCGTGAGCAAATTCATCGGGATCGTTAGATTCGGAAATGATCATTTCGATTGCAATTATGGGCTATGGAGATTATGTTGTTGGTGAAAGTGTTATCTCAGTGTATTATGTGGAAGGTCTTGGTCATAACTTTGTTCTCTGTTGGTCAATTCGATTCGATCTAGAAGTAGCCTTCAGAAAACATACCTATTTCGTTAGAGAACTTGATGGTAAGGAACTTTTAAGAGGAACACGTGGTTCAAATCTACACACCATCTCTATCGAAGATATGATGAAGTTTTCTCCAATTTTATTGTTGCCAAAGGCTTCGAAAACAAAGTCATGGTTATGGCATCGTCGTCTCAATCACTTGAACTTCGGCACGATCAATGATCTCTCCAAAAAGGACTTAGTTGTAGGTTTACCTAGACTAAAGTATGAAAAGGATCATATTTGTTCAGCATGCCAATTGGAAAAAAGCATGAAGTATACCCATAAACCCAAACCTACAAACTCAATTATAGAAGTTCTTCATACAATTCACATGGATTTATGTGGACCCATGAGAGTCTGAGAATATCTTTGGGAAGAAATATATGTTAGTTGTGGTTGATGATTACTCTAGATTCACAGGTCAAGTTCTTAAGGATAAATGATGAAACTCGGATATCATCATCAAACTCATCAAGCAATTGGGTTCGTCTTAACAAAGCTGTCGGAATCATCCGAACAGACAATGGGCCGAGTTTGTTAACAAACAACTTAGTGAATTTTATGAAAGTGTGGGAATCGGTCATCAAAAAGTTTTCTCTGAACTCCTCAGCGAGCGGTGTAGTTGAAGGGCGAAATCGAACTCTTATGGAAGCCATGAGAACAATCTTGATTTACTCAAAGGTTCCAATGTTTCTATGGGGTGAAGCCATTGCGGCTGCATGCTACACACAAAATCGATCCACGATTCACACTTTGTTCATGGAAAACTCCATATGAACTTGTTCACATGAGAAAACCTAATCTCTCATTCCTTCATGTATTTGGTGCTTTGTGCTATCCTATGAATGATGGTCAAGATTTAGGTAAACTAAGAGCTAAAGCGGACATTGGAGTTTTGTAGGATATGCACCAAGCGAAAAAGGATACGAATCTACAACAAGAGAACCCGAAATATCATGGAAACTATTCACGTTCGTTTGATGGTGGCCGGTCAAATGGCTCCTAGACAATCGATTCGGACCCGCACTTCAAAAGCAGTCCCATTGGTTCATCGCTTGTTCCAAATTCATCACCGGCAACTCCATATGTACCTCCATGAGAAGATGATTTAAAAGCTGTTTAAATCAATGTTTGATGAACAATTTGAGCCAAGTGAAAGCGATATGACAATCCCATCAACGGAGGCGCTTCTATCCTGTCAATGAAATTAACCCTTGGCGTCGATGTCATTAAGCCAAGAAGCTGCTGCTGGCGATCAATCTGTTTCATCAACAAATCTTCAATCATCAAATGTAAATCATGGAAATGCTTCGATTCGCGGGATGAAGTTAATCCCTGCTACTCACGAAGATGCTCCATTTGAAAATATATTTGCTCTGAATCATCATCGAACCATCTTCATCGGGGAGACATCGACTACGCTACTTGGTTCCACAACCACAACCACATGAACATCTTAGAAAATGGACACATGATCACCCGTTGGATAACATCATTGGAAACCGCTTCTCGTCAGGTATCCACTCGTAAGCGACACTCTACGATGCCTTATGGTGCTTCTTTAACTTCGGTACTCTCAAAGATCGAACCTAAAGATGTTAAAACTGCTATGAATGAAGGCGGCTCGTTCAATGCAATGCAAGATGAAATTCATGAGTTTGATCGATTAGATGTATGGGAATTAGTACCGACTCAGTTGTGCTATGATCATTGCTCTTAAGTGGATCTTCAAAGTGAAGCTTGATGTGCATGTGTGCTAGATATCGATCTAAGCCTACTAAAAGCACCTTAAGCGATTAAGCGGGTCTTTGGTATCTCAAGGAACCATCAATATGGGACTATGGTACCGAAGGACACCGGTATGTCACTAACGGCCTATGGATCTTGATCATGCGGAGTTGTCAAGATACGCGTCGAATTCGTCTAGAGGTGCTCGGTTTTGGGTGATAAGCTTGTGGTGGTCTTCAAAAGCAAATGAGTACTTCTATTTCCTCTGAGGTGAATACATAGCCATGTCATCTTGTTGTGCTCAAATCTTATGGATGAGATCCCGATTATCTAACTATGGCTTTGAATTCAACAAAATCCCTACTGTCTTGTTATAATAAAAGTGCTATTGCTCTCTCATGCAACAACTTTCAACACTCGAGCAAAGCATATCGACATTCGACATTATTTCATCGGGAACAAGTGGAAAAGGTGTGGTGGAACTCTATTTTGTGAGGATGAATACCGGTTAGCGAGACATCTTCACTAAAGCTCTTTCTGAGAAAGTTTTGAGTTTATCCTTCACGTCTTGGTCTAAAGAGTCTACAACGGAAACACTCAAGCGTCTTCAAGAGGAAGGCGAGGAGTAAAGGTCTTTATTCATCTATCTCTTGTATATATTTATTCTAAAAGCAAAATACAAAACTTGAAAAACCCTCAAAAGAAAATATAAAAATATAAAATTTTCAAAATCCATAAAAATTAGAAAATCTTGAAAATTTTCAAAATATTATTATTATGTCATGTTTTCCTTATTCGATATCATCTACGGACTTTGTCTTGACATTCAAAGAATGTCACGGGTTTTAAATGTTCTTGAATGCATATAGTTTTTTTTTAAAAAAAAAAAAAAAAAAAAAAAGCGGAGAAAAATAGTGGTTTATTGTCATTTCGAGGCGGTAACCCGTTATAAAGAAAAACGAGCCATGCTTTATCTTGTTTTCAAATCTCATACTCGATTCTAAAAACAATTTCTTACTATCATACATGCTTATCGGTGGTCAAAATATCTATCTCTCAATCAACAACTTATGTCATTGATTGGGGAGAATGATTTTCAATTAAATAAAAAGTGTGTTTTCAAACAATGGTACCGGACAGGGGTTATTATTAAGTTTTCAAAAGATATTCAAGCATGTTTAATGTAAATCGTTGGAGTCTAAAGTCTCATAATTCGATCCTTATCGGTTAAGCGTTTTCATAATCAAGTCATAATTCTCCTTAAAAGCTTTCAAAGTCAATTTAAATCTCTGAGATCACAAATCTCAAATGATGTGAAAATTGTGATCGGGAGAATTTGTGATTTAAATTGGATTTAAGCGATAATTTGATAAATGGTTTTATAAGGATGTACAAGCTCTCCTCCCGCATGTGACAAGCGATTTCAAATTTTTCCATGCACATGTTGAGGAGCATCTATTTTAAACCTCAAATTATTGAAGCGTGGTGAATTGTCTCTAAGTGCGGGTTCCTCAATCGTGCAAACTCTTTCATGTTTCGAGGCACATATTGAGGGGAGCAAAATTGTGAAAACCTCATCCTTCCTTAAAATGTTTTATCTACTCAAATTGATTAGGAAGTGGCGATGATCATTTTAGAAAATGATAATCAAAGATTGGACCTTTCATTCTTAATCTAACGATTTCAAAGATCTCTTGCCTCCATGTGCTAGACAAATTTCAAATTTTATGCATATGTTGAGAGGAGCATTTCTAAAATATCAAAACAATTAAGATACAAAATACTTTGATTACGTATCACAAGTATCTTGATTGATTTTTCAAATGGTTTTCAATTGGTTCCAATGGCGGATGAACTATACCAAAAGATCGACCAACTTTACTTTATGTATGGTGATATAAGGATGATAAGGTTAGGTTGAGGTCCCATGATCCGCCGAAAGCGGAGGGATCTACCAGGGACAATCTACTAGTTAGTGTAGAAGTCCTTAGGTATGATGATAAAAGGAGAAATATGAGATATGGGAAGAGTGCGGATGAGGCCGAGCTAGTCTTGGAATAAACCCAACAAGGTTCTAGTTATGAAGTTTTGGTAAGCACGGAAGGGGTTGAAGAATGAAAAAGAATTGAATGAGAAAGGGTGAAAATAAATAGCCCTCCAACAATTCAACCTTAGAGGAAAGCAGGGTTCAATTCATATACTCTTGATGGTAACATCGGTATTGAAGACAAGGCGTCATGGACCCGGTGGCCCTTGCACTAAAACTTCCCAAACTACTCAAGTTCCTCTTAAAGGGCTTGTTTCATTCTCACGGGAACCGACATAATCTATCGACTTTCTCTTAGAGATTGTTGATATTTAAGAAGGAGACCCTCTCCCTGAGTCTCGACACGAGAATCAAATATGCACAAATTGAGTCTAGAGCCTAGAGATCATCAATAAATCTCATTAGGACACTTTTAATGAAGACTCTATGTTTCACACAATGTGGAAAGAGATTATATCTTGAGTCCTCGCATTATCCTTGTGGTATTGCTAGAACATCGAGTGATATGCAAAAATATTCACAATGAAGATGGAAAGCCTTACGGAGCCAACATCTAACAAGCTCACGGTAGGTGGCATGTGAGATCTATTCAAATAGATCAATCATGTGACAAGCTGACAGAAACAATGGGCGATTCAATCTTTTGAATCAATCACAGTTCGAGTTATGGATTAGCGGATACCTTTGAAAAACCGGTCATTATGCTCAAAAACTCTTTTCTTTAGCACATCGACCGTATACGAATATTTCAAATCAAAGGTGTTTTATGATTGATAATTGATTTTCATTAAAACCTTCGTTGTATTGCAAAAACAATGTCTATTGAGCAATACAAATTGTTTTTCAAATATCTTTTCATCAATCGGTGAATCTCGTTTATTGGTTCACTCACTCTGTGTTGTCTTCTTTGAGATGTTCGGGGTTTGAGAGCGGCTGAAGCATTCTGAAACCACATCAAGGAAATTCTTGAATTATACGATCACGAGCAATACTTGTCTTGATCAGCGAGGGAAGTGGGCCGTGTACCTCAATTCATCAAAAGTGATCAAAGACACTTTACGTCGCTTTATTGCTAATTGTTTTATGCGGTACATCCAGGCGTTTGCGGTTGTTCGAATGAAGCGGTCAATCCATAGCCGCATGCTCACACAACACATTCATTTCAAAGAAATCATGATTAGTGCATCAATGACTGCGATATTTTCACTCCATGCTTACGCTTTCGCTTGCGCCGATATCATGAATCAGCGAAGCTTCGCTACTACGATAAGAAGAAATCATGATCCGAGAATGTGAGCATGTCGGTCCAAATGTCACAACATCACATAATACCAACATCGCAAAGGAAGAGTCGATTTAATATGGTGATGATCTCAAGCGAGCTCGACAATCATTCTCGCGTGGATCGATTAAAGACCTCCACTTGGAATTCCCAAACATGCAATAATGAAGATTCAAAGACTACGAGCTCTTGAGCAAAGGACTTAATCAAGAATCCTAGAACAATTTAATGTAATATCTGTTTGTATTCATTGTAAATTGAGGTGACCTCCATAGGGAGATTGTTAGGAATTAGAAAATTCGATCGTTAAAGAGTCGGTCACCCTCAAGTATAAGCATTCAATAAAAGCTCATAGTCGTAGTTATGATATGTTAGTTAGTAGTTTATTAGTAACACCGTGGAGGCAGACGGGTCTTTACCTTTGTATGCGATCCAGCGACCCGTAGGTGGCGTTTATTTGTAAGACACTATAAATACCCTCACCTCCCAAGGTAGAGGTTGGGCTCAATACTATTTTCTTTGTTTCACATAGTTCCCAACTCTCTTCCCTTTCTCTCTCTAAACTATCTTGGGCGCCCATGTTGATTATGGTTTAGTGTGTTTGTGAAATCCCATATCTTCTGATATGTTCATAGCAAGGAATAGTTCTACCGTAGGCATCCATTTTCTAGTGGGCATTGCACGATTAACCTTATAGCCAGCGGTATCCATTGATAACCTATCTTACTAAATGTTCTTCCTGTGGACTTCCCTTTTTTCTAACTTTCTTTCGCCTTTGCCTTTTGCCTTCTTAGCATGATATTTTGCATTAATAATATTAATTGGGGATTTGTGACATCGGACAAGGCATTCACACCACATTCATGATTAACGAAATTTAAGCGGACATCATTACAAGGTTTGCAAATAGTATCGAAATCGAATTAATTACGATGCGCCTATGGCAAATACTAGAATCAACACGATTCGTTTTATTAAACTCAAACTTAAAGTTCCTAGGTTGGTCTTACTCTCTTCAATGCACATTCTTAGCTTGCGAGGTCCTATCATTCCTTGTATTGTCTTGAGACTTTGACTGCTCGCTTTAATGTCAGCGATTACTCTGTAGAGGAATGGGAACATTAGTTGGTTTTGCTACTTTTGCATTTTACATTTAGATGTCTTTGGGATGTGACTAATTGAAAGCGCCTTTGAAGTTCACCTTTTTCACACTAGAGGTGTTGGGATCGAACTACTTGAAGGTATACTACAGTTCACATTCATAACATTGGGCATCGAATGGATTTCATACTTGGCACTAGGCATAGAACAGGAATCAAAGGATTAATTCTCTCGCTAAGGACTTAGAGCATATTGTGATTAAGCATTCTAGAAGTTCTTGAGATCATTTGGCATATAAGCATGCATGCCAAATTGCATTATCAAGTGGTTTCTCTAACTTATCCTCTTCAACAATCTCGAGACATTCTAGACAATCCTTAAGAGATGAGAAATATGTTTGAATTGCAAGTTTATTATTCCTAAGATGTGGAGGAACATATTTCACGAGACAAAGCATATTTATTGCAAGCAGTACCTTTGATCCATCATTCTCCCCATTGGTCATTGGCATTTTCCTTTTACAGCTCTTGATTCTCAATTTCCTTTTGCAATGAAGCTATTTGTTCGTTATTTTTATTCTGAGTGACTTTTATTGATTCAAATAACTCATTGAAATGACATTTAACCTTTTCATTTTCTTCTAGAAAACTCTCGTTTTCCTTTTGTAATGCATTTACTAAGTTTTGAAGATGAAAGCGTTTGAGAATTACGAGAATCTAAAGGAGGAGGCATTTGGGAGTCGATCGCATTGTTCTTTTCACCCTTTAATTGAGAGATTTGGGCTTTCGACTTTACGATCGTGTTACAATGAGCTTGAATCATTGCGTCACGTTTGTTTATTTGAAAAGCGACATCAAACTACGGAGCATCGAGGATGTCTTGATATTTGAGGTTTGACATTTTCTTTAAGATTTTGATATTTTAGTTGTAAATTAAAATGATCAACTTTTAGTTTAGAAAAGTGTTTTACCAAATTATCGTGATCATCCGGATCAATTTTCTCATTTAGTTTAGAATTAATTTTTCAAGCTCAATGACACGATCATGGGAGACTTCGAGCAACGAGATAATTCATGAAATTGAGAAGCATTAATGGAGCAGTTTGTAGCGATGAAAACACATCTTGAGCAATACATTGTAAATCGATTCTCATTCGGTGTATGCAAGTTCTTCCTCTCAATCTCATTATATTTTAATTCTCGCTCATAGTCACTAACCTCAACGATCATTGCATCAAATTCCTTTTCCATTTCTTTAATATCTAAATTCATTACCTTTTAAGACTTTCAAAATGATCTTTTAGTTGTTTAAAGAAAGGCATGACTTCATTAAATAACATTCTTTCGTTTGCTCAAAACCCTTTCCCTTGAGTTATACCGATGGGTGTGATCCTTTTCTTACAAGTTTTCTCAAAATCAACAAATAGTTGAAAAATAACATATTGGTGATTAAGGTCTTGCTTTTAGTGGCAATAGTCCTAGGAACTAAATGCATTGGTGTATTGGGAGGATACGATTGTTGAAGGCATTTTCCTAAAAGGGGGTTTGTTGCAACAAGATTCTCTGCTTTTGCTTATCTAAATCCTTTTTCGAACACTTGTTAGGGTGTTAACAACGTCTGAGGCTTAAACTTGTTCAAGGAAATCCAATTCTCCTTCTTGTAATCATGGGGTGTGATATTTATTTTCTTCTCTTTACATTTAGGATAATCTAGTTTCTTGTTCATTTTTCCCTAGTGACTTCATCGATTTCTTATCTTCCTCGATGCACTCAACACAACTAGGTTTACTGTCTAGGCTTAAGGATTTCATTGCCATCATAAAGAACCTTATGAGCATTTCTAGCCTTTTAATGACCTCGGATTTGGTTCCTCAACAAGGGGTACTATGTTTATCACTCAAAATTCGTGCTTAGTGATTAAGTGAGCGATCACGAATAGTATTTCCTTGTCACGTACAACTTATTTTCAAGCTTGTTTTCAAGGTTTTTAGATTAGAAAAATCATTCAAAAGTTTTGATTCCTTAGCACTTGAATTCTTGTAACATTTTAACATTTTCTTGAAGTTCTTGTTTTTGCTTAGCAGGTTTAGAAAGCTTTTCTTGTAAGGATTTTAACTCTTGTTTAATACTTCTTCTCTAAACCTACTTTTATAATAGTTATGCGCATTTGGTCATCCATTTCACTGCTCACGGGTGGTTAATTCGAACTTGCACGTTGTTCATAAATAACAACACGTTCTTTATAAGCATTAAGTTCGAAATAACGGAATCATCGAGGGGCGCGTGCGGTGTATTCGTCAAAAGCATAGTCATCATTATTGCATAAGATACATCTTGGTACAATCTCACTTTCACTTTGTTTCACATATTGATCGTATGGGACAACATTGATATTACCCATATTTTCAATATCGACTCAATAATTATAGTTGATTGTACCCGTTATGTATCTTTGCTCATCAACTTCATCGTATAATTTTAATACCTCGAAATGATTTTGTCTTTGGATGGACCAACTTGTGGTGATGAAGAGACTTTAGGAGAGACCATTGGAGAAATACTAGCCATGAAAATGGTTTGTGCGATGAGTTCTTCATCAACATCAGTCGTATGCATCACAATCAACTACTTGAAAGGCATTCGATGATTATGGCTATCTCTAAATTGGTTGCTCATCACATCGCATCATATGTCTTAGCATTTCCCTCGACCAAGAACAACAACTCCTCTTCATCCAAAGTGCACCATTATCTGAGCTTACAAGCAACATCTTATCCACAAGTACTACGCATTACGAGGCGTTTTGGCGATGTCAGTTCCTTGCAATGTGTCCTCACCTCCGGTTGTAACATTTGATTGGCTTTGCTTGACCACAGTTTCCATTCCTTCCCTATTACGATTTGCGGCATAACCTCTACCCACCTCTTCCTTGTTACGTCTTGCCTTTCTTGAGCCGTTTGCACCATAACCTTTCCATCTCGGCGGTTGCACGATTGTGTGGATTAGATCTTTATTACGAGGTTGTTGTTGGTGTGTGGGAGAGAGTTCATGTTTTGTTGATCATGAGCAGTTGATTAATGAAGTTTCAGCGTGTGCATCGGCATCAACTTGTTTGAACATTGGATCGGGAATGAGTTTGTGATTACCATTACCCATGGGTATAACTTGAGATGCTTTGGTGGTAATTCCAATGTTTGAGTAGAAAGCGGTTGAATCATTTGATGAGCTTATCTCTCCTGGTTGGTTTTGAGCCGATTTAGAATCCTTTTTCAAACATAGCATGTCTCTCATTACGAAGAAGGAAGGCATAGAGTTGCTCATAGTTTGTATTCTTCAATACTTTGGTTAGCTTCACGGAGGTGACAAACTTGTGCCATTCGGGATTCATGTTGTTCACAAACTTTGAGTTCGGTGAATGTTTGGCATAGTCATTCGATGTTCCTCATATCATTAACAAGCATGGAATCTCACGTAATACTCATAGACACTCTCATCGGTTTCATCTTGAAGTGTTCAAATTCATCATAGAGTTGTGATTCTCTGTCTTCCATAGTTAATTCGAACTGAGAGAAACATCTTGACATTATCCCTTTGCCTTGGCGGTGTTGTGATTGATCGACTTGTAGATATCTTTTGGAAGACCTTGAAGTGCGATGTTAGAAGCCACGATATCGACATCGAATCTCTTTCTCCTTATCATCGAGCTCATCATATGTCTTTAGTGCATCTATTCCATAGATCATTGTTCCATCTATCTCTTGTATCAATTAAGTCTCTTGTAGTCTCAATCGATAAGGTCCTTCATCAATCGATTTGAGAATGTTGACCCATTTTCCTTTCCAAGGCAAGTACAATCGATTCGTTGAGCCCAAGAGTCGTAGTCGGTTACATCAAGCATGGGTGGGACGAGTATATGAACCACTACTTGAACATCCTCGGCAATAGTGGAGATGATTGTAGGAATGTTGGTAGACATGTTAACAGATTAAGCGGGATTTTATAACTCTATGATTAAGCGGAAATAGATTCTTTCACGGTATTTTACTAAATCAAGAGAAAACCGTATTACATACGGAATCAACCAAGTCGCTAAGAAACCACAGACCAAGTCGCTAAGCACCAGTCGCTAAGAAACCCTAAACCAAGTCGCTAAGTACCAAGTCGCTAGAAAATTTTGACGAAGTCGCTAAGCACCATGTCAGCTAAGATGTCAGGTAAGCTAAATAGCAACTCGCTAAGCACCAAATCGCTAATACCAAGTTGCTAACAAACTTAAGTACACGTCGCTAACTTTCACTGAAGTCGCTGCCGTGGTGGAGAATCACTAAAGTGTCTTGTTTGTCAAACTTGTCTCAATAGACAAGTCGCTAAGCTCGACTCGCTAAGAACTTCTACTACAACTCGCTACCAACTTACAAAGTAAGTCGCTACGAAGATAAATTATCCGTAGCTCAGTCGCTAGGTGAAAATCAAACAAACACCACTTTTCAATCCAAAACAACCCAACCACGATGATTCAAGCTTACAAATCAAAACCCGAGCACATACAATGATTCTAAACACAAAACTACCCAAGATTCAAACTTTAACACTAGAAATGATCCAAATGATGCAAAAACCACTAAACTTTTCAAACTCTAAAACCACCTAAAGTCACTAGAAATCCAAAGATATGTAAGAGATGATCAAACAATGGCTCTTGATACCATTTGTAACATATTGGTTTCACAAACACACTAAACCATAAGATCAAATAGGCGTATAATGAGTTTTAGAGAGAAAGTTAGAGGTTTGGGAACTTTAGTGAGAGAAAGAAAAATCTTATTATGAGCTCCAACTCTACCTTGGGAGGTAGAGAGTATTTATAATCATTACATAAATCGCCACCTAACGGGCTGTGGATCGGGCATACGGTGGGTAAAGACCCGTCAGTCCTCCACGGTGTTACTTAAACTAAATACTACTTAACTTATAATAATCTCGACTCGAGCTTTCTAACAATTACATATACTTGAGGTGACCGACTCTTTAATACATGGATTTACTAAATCCTAACAAGAACAATTAGGTTCTTTTGGGAAGCGAGATGTGTGGTGTTATCTCGACTTTAAAATGCTGATGATAAGTATATGCGACTTAGGGTTCATAGGAAAGAAAACATATATTGCTTTAATATGAAAGATGTAATTCCTAATAGAACCTTAAACTGTTTTGTTTGCAAAGGCATCAGTAGATGAGTCAAAATTATGGCATAGAAGGCTAGGTCACCTAAATTTGAAAACAATCAATAAATTGTTCAAGGGAAACTTAGTGAGACGGTTACCTTATAAGGTTTTTGAAAGTAAAGAACTTTGCGTGGCTTGTCAAAAAGGTAAACAACATAGAGCATCTTGTAAGACCAAGACTGTGAACACCATAACTCAACCACGGTTTATGCTTCATATGGACTTATTTGGCCCTACCTTTGTTAGAAGTTTGAACCATAAACAGTATTGCCTAGTTATTACAGATGATTATAGTAGATTTTCTTGGGTATACTTTTTGGCATCTAAGAGGGAAACTAGTGAGATCCTTAAGAGTTTCATAACTAAGATAGAAAATCAGTTAAACCATAAAGTCAAAGTAATCGGATGTGATAATGGGCCGAGTTTAAGAATGATGTCATGAATCGGTTTGTGTGGCTAAGGGTATTGAAAGACAGTTTAGTATTGCTAGCACACCTCGGCCAAAATGGAGTAATGAGAAAAAATAGGACACTAATTGAGGCTACAAGAACAATGCTATCAGAATCTAAGTTACCAACTACCTTTTGGGCTGAAGCTATAGGAACTGCATGTTATGTGCAGAATAGAAGTAAGGTAGTAAAGCCTCATAACAAGACCCCCTATGAGCTGTTACATGGTAGGAAGCCTATGATAGATTTCCTAAAACCTTTTGGGTGTCATGTTACTATCTTGAATACCATAGACCACCTAGGCAAGTTTGAGGAAAAAGCAGACGATGGATACTTTATTGGCTACTCTTTCAATAATAAGGCTTTTAGAGTATACAATAGGAGGATCAGAATAGTTGAAGAGAACCTACATGTTAGGTTTAATGAAGAGACTCTTAGTGTTGAGACAAAAGGACCAGAGTGGCTGTTTAATATTGATATGCTAACAAAGTCAATGAATTATGAGCCTATCAATGCAGGTACATCCAATAATGTTGATGCGGGTACTCAAAAGGATTCTGATGCAGGAACACATTCTAAGGAAGCTGAACCTTCAAAGGAATTCTATTTGATTGAGAAGTGGAAAGTTGGTTCTGTCAAACCCATCATTGAAAAGCAGAGTCCCTCAGATGGTGATGATTTGGATTCAGAAAACAAGGTTGATCATCATCAAGATAAGGAAGAGTTGTTTCAAAATAACTCAGTGTCGGTAGAAGAAATTGTTGATCCGAGTTGAGCAAACGATCCTTATAGAAACTGACTTAACAATAACTTGTTAAATATTACGCGAAATTTAATATTTAACCTTAAGAAGAATAAAAATAATAACAAATCTTAAACACCTCAATTATATTAATAACGAATACTCTAACCAGTATTAAGGTTTTACAACCTTGAAGTGTATCGACCTTAGATATAAAACACACATATATCTAATCTAACCTAGGACCTCCTTTTATAGGCTAAGGAGTCTTTTACATAATACAATACGTAACCTACAAGATAAATATCTTTTCCATATTTATCTAATACAAAATATTAAACCGACTAAACTAAACTAACAGTGTTTTCAATACAATAGCCGTGGTTATACACTACTACTAGCCGTGGTTTAACTCCAGCGGTGGATTCCATCTTCTGGTAGTGGTTTCATCAACTCTAGCAGTGGTTCCAATACTTAGAATAATTCCTAATCTGAGGAAACTAAAACCCAACAATCCTCCCCTAAACTTGATATATTCAAATAGAATTCTCAAGTTTCCTTTAAGCACAAAACACCTGTATTGGAGGATGTATCCAAACACTTACCAGAAAACAACACATCTCAATTCTTCTTTTCTTTTTCTGATTCTGATGTGTAATCCACAGCCTTAGACATATCAGCCTTTCTTTTCAATCTACATTGAGGTTTAGCCTTAATTGCCAAAGGCCCTTGTATGTCTGCAGTCTTCTCAATCTTTTGAAACAGTGGATCAATAATAAGATGTGTTTCCTTTGTTCCTCTTGCAGTGAGTTTAGCCTCCAACATTTTTCTTGCCACATTCTTTGATAAAGAATAATCCTTATCAACAAACATGAAGAACTTCTCTTTTGTAGTTTGTACAGCATGAACCTTGCAATATGAATATAACAGCCATTCAACCACCTCACAATCATCCCAATATTCGGGCATTAAGATCAGGTTGAAACATGTTCTTTATAGCAGACCACACAAACTTAGCTAACTCTTCCCATATCTGAATTCCATTACTTTCCACAACTGTTCCAAATCACCCTTAGTCAAACAATCCAATAAAATTCCAAAGTTGAAATAAGTAGTTTTATATCCATCACCTCTTGTTATCTCAACTACTTCTCGATCCCTTTCTATAACTATCTGCCAATCCACAATAGGATGAAAAACTCTTAATGGAGTAGGATTAATAGGTGCAGGAGTAGACTTATCAGACTCCAGCAAATATTGTTCAGCTCTTGCTTTCTTTTTCAACTCTTCATCCACCTTTTGTCTTTTAGAACTCGATTCTTTCTTTGACTCAGCTCTTCTCTTTAACCATTCTGCTTCTTTTTCAGAATTCATAGGATTAAAATCATCTCTTATTCTCATACATCTCTGATAAATCTCTTGAATCCTCTCAAATGAACATTTACTTAAATTTTCAGCAATGGGTATGTCCATATTCCTGATAATCTTCATCATCACATTCCTCATCTCACTATTTGTAGGGGGTTCTTCCTTTTAGCTTGCTTCTTCTCTTTACTGATCTTTCTTGCCCATTCCCCCAAGATTCTAGCTCTTTCTTCAATAGACAACAATGCCCATTGCTGAGTAGTGTACTCATTCTTTATATCATTAGAAGCTTGAAGATATGATTGTTGATCATTCCATTCAGCCAATAACTTCTGAGTAGCCTCCTCATCTTCTAGCTTTTGCTTTTCACTGACTGCCTTTTCTTCAGCTAACAATCTTTCACCATACTCTTTATCATAAGCAATCTGCTCTTCTTTATTCTTAAACTTTATCTCAGGTTCAGAAATACCTTTTCCCTCTCCAATATCTGGTAGAACCACCTTTTTATTCAAAGGTTCACCAATTGTCAAACTTTTACTTAAGGGTTTAGGTCCAGTTGGTTTAAGAAACAATGGAACAGGTGTAATGGTGGGTGTAGGGTTGGATGAGGTTTTGCTTAAGTTTACCAGTGTACTAGCAACTTCCTTCTCTACTTCTTTAGGTTTGGGTGTTGTGACGATTGTGGATGTGGTTGTAATAGTAGTGGGTGAAATTAAAGTGACAGTAGTTGTGTTTACCTCATTTGAAGTTGTAGTAGTGGTTTCTTTAAGACTAGCCATGGTTACAGAAACACTAGCAGTGAATGTGTCATGCACCACCTCCTTCTCTTTATCTTCTACTACAGTCTTCAAGGTTTCAAGTACAGCTTCATTACCATCTTTATCAGACACCACATAATGCTCTCCTTGATCTCCACTATCCATATCATCATCCATATTCACACCAGACCTCCCTAAATCAATGCCTTCACTCCTCCCCTGTTTGGCTACATCCTCCAAAATGACATCCTGAGAGGAGCTCACCTTCTTTTTATGCCTCCTAACTCTTCTAAGAACAACAATCCCAGGTCTCCTCACCTTCTCCATTACAAACATCTTGTGCTTCAAATGTCTAATCTCTCTACCCCGAAACACAGCAAGCTCCTGAAGACTTGAGATTGTATCCTCTATTTTTGTACACTTTACCGTCAATTCATTTAATCGTTCAAGAATATCCTCCCCACTTCGACCTGTGTGAACTGGTCCGAGATTTGGTTCATTGGAAAAGTCATCATGTACATGAGAAGGATCCGTCAATTCAATATCATGTTCCAAACTACCCTCATCACTTCGAGCTGTGTAACCTGCTCTGAGAGGTGAATCCTTGGGTAAAGTAAACATAGAATCAGGTCGAGCCTAATCATCTATGCACCCTGATTGAGCCAGTTGGCCAGGGATTCCTCCACTTGTGTTGAGTTCCAGAGAACTCTCCATAATAGGAGTTGCCAAAGGTTGGGTCTTATTTATGATTCCACTGTCCTGACCAACATCTAAGCATGAATCAGTAGTGGAAGCCCTTCCAATCATGTCACCTCCACTCCGTGTGACAGCCTCATTATCTACACCACTAACACCAGCCTGAGGGAGCTTGGGGCCCTTCTTATTCCTCCTAGTAAACAAAATTGGTTCAGCAGTGGATTCAGGTTAACTAGCAGTGGTTTCAGGTGCAGTAGCAGTGAGTTCAGGTTTAGTGGTGTGAGGTACATATACATCATCAAATTCAGGAATATCAGGTAAATGGATCATATTAGGGAATAATGGGACAACCCTGATTTGGAAATTTGGGTTTTGGTGTCTCATATGTGCAAATACCTTAGGAAGCATATAATGCACCTCATACTTCCTATTATGTTCAACAGGTTCTGCAATCTGACTATCCACAATAAGTTGCACAAACCTAGGATACAAGTAATATTTACCCTTCTTTCTAATATTCTGCACAAACCCTTCAAAAATCATCCTAGACCGGTTGAATTACGATAACGCCACTGCGTCGTTCGGGGTCAAAGGAACTTCCTTTTCTTGAGCAAGTTTTATAACACCCTAGGCGATGAACCTAATCGTTGTAGTGTAGTAATTAGGGTAAGCCACGGGTATTGATATCGTTCTCTAGGGAATAGTGTCGTTAATTTGAATTGTATGTCGATTTAAGTCTAAAGGTGAGGATGATTATTTTGTATTTTTATATTTTATGGAATGGAAAGGTACGAATCTGGGGTTTAGATTTGGGGGTGGAATTAGTTGCTAGTCAACTATTCCAAAAGATACTAACTAACTTAGGGATCTACCGATGGCGTGAGCGTATCTACTTATGATGTATTACTCCTTGCTAGCTATCCAATTCTACCCTCTTGAATTGTCACGTCCTATTGATGGTTGAATTGTCACGTCCTTATTCTAGTTGCGTTGTGTGTCTAAGGTTGTAGGGTATCGCGTATCTCCCACAACTCTTTGAAGTCACCTTTAAGTGTAGTAAACAAATCCACTTAATCATTCATAAACTAACTTTAAGGTTATCTTTGATTTAGTAAGCGAAATCCACCAATTCATTCATAAACTATCAAAGATTTATCAAGTGTTAAACACAACGATAGCCTAGTCGCACTTCCTAAGCCAATTACAATTAAGATAAGAGACAACCAATCAAACAAGAGGCAGTGGGATGCAAGAATTATAAACTAAACCAATTAGACTCATTGAAATTGTCACACCTAATGATGAAGATAGACACAAGCATCACTAAGAAATCAATAAGATCTAATTAATTACATACAAGTTTCATACAATCATAAGCAAACACAAGGTGAATTAATGAGCATAATTAATGAAGAGCAAGCAACAATTTTGATAATTGAAGACATACCATAGGATTGGATAAACAAACAAACCATTACACAATGTTTATAGAGTGTTTGGAACCCTTTAAGTTGCTGGAAAAACACCTACCTAAACCACAGAATCGGACTTAGGGTTTAGGGCTTACAAAAAGTGAAGTTATAATGTTATATTTATAGGCGATTTTACGTCGGCAAAGAGTGACGGCGTCACACTTATAGAGTAATGCGTCACGACCATTTCGACAAATTGTAGATTTTCTCGTTCGGTCGCGTGGGCTTTTGAACCACCTAAATCGAGTTCGTATGCAAAAGTTATGGCCAAAACAATATCAACTACTTGGCGCATGTTGTGACTTGATCGACTTGTGGCGTCGCCACCTTAAGGTTGTGACGCTGCCGCCGATCTCGGCGTCGTCTGGATTGCATCTAGGCCGTCCCGAGTAACGACGGACCTACTCCTTTAGAACTGGCGTCGTCCGCGAAAACATGCAATTTCGCCTCGACCGTCGCAAAATTCCTTCCCGCGGTCGCAGATATCTGATGGCGCCGTCGCCTTATGTTTCAATGACTTTGAGTGTCTCGATTACGACTTTGGCCATTTTCTTCGTATATTCGCCTTTTCGTCCAAATAAGCATCATTCCGACATTTTGCCTTCAAGAGACCTAAAAGTGAAAAGGAACGATATTAAGCAATAACGGATCTGAAGTGATCGAATAAGGGCTTAAATGACCCTTAAAAGGTACCTTTTAAAACCTTATCAAATATCCCTACACTTGGTATTTGCTTGTCCTCAAGCAAATGTGCTTTTAGCCAATTAATTTATAAGTTAGGGGTCATGAAGCATCCATTCAAAGCGGTCCACAACACATATAAGCCCATAAAGTCATAACAAGCACGGAAGTACATACTAGCACCTCACATGGGGTGTTTGGATACTCACATCTCTCGGGTGTATATATGAAATATAACAAATCGGAAATGGAAGATAAACACTCATTAACGGTCCTAGTACATAGATTACCATAGGCTTGAGAATAGATCAAACCTCCGTCGCTTTGGCGTAAGCACCTAGGAAAGACTATCAAAGAGGTCTTTTAAAGGGTTGTAACGTTAGGCTTACGGTAGGAAATGAAGGGTTTGGTGGGATAGGCTATTTAGTGGTGGATAGTCAAAATCTCTATATTACAAGCATACGAAGAATGGCGTTGCTAAGCCAAGACTCGACACTCTAAACTCTAGATAATGAAATAAACAAACATAATTTAAAAAGATAGATGTAGGATGGTAGCCGTATGTTTTTTTTTTTTTTTTTTTTTTTTTTTATATATATTTTTTTTCACTCTTTTTTTTATTTTTTTTTTTTTTTTTTTTTTTTTTTTTTTTTTTTTTCATACACTTTTACTCTACCATCCTCTACGGTACATCAAAATGATAGGGATTTATAGACACATCCCTACACTTGAGTTTTTATTACTCTAACACTAATTTGACCCGAATTGAAAAGATCAAAACACTTGGAGTGCATTATTATGCAAACAAAGGGAATTTGAGTTTCGTTCTCTTCCCTATATTTCATAAACTTTAACTTTTCCCATGAATCCCAATCATCCCAAAAGCGTATACAAAGGATATGACTCGACTTAGCAACTCATGCAAGCAACGGATAATTGAACTAAGGGTTTTGGGTGATAACATAAATTGCACTAAAAGTGAGTGCAATAAAGGGTAGGCTAAAGGCGATTTGGGTGTATATTTGGGGTGGGGTGTAAACAATGCTCTTCATTGATATTCGGAAAACCGAAACATCACGAGAACCGCGAAAAGGATAGGCTACGAGGGGTTAACTAGGGGTATCGTGTACTAAAGATGAGTACAACGCAAAGGGTGTGGGGAATTACTCAACCGAGGTGGAAGAAGTAATTATATTACGGTATCAAACAAGGGTTTATCCTAATGCCTCTTATCATTTAGTTATTCCTAACTACACAAGTGTAGTCTCACTAGCGATCTCGGAATGCATCACAAAACAAGTTCTAGAATCTAATATACTACCGGTTCACACTCTAAGCATTAAAGATGAATGCTTTAATTCCTACTAATCTAAGGCGATCCTCACATTTGGGTGGAATTTAGGTGGTAAAGGGTTTTGTGCTAGTCATGCAACTTCCTATCCATGAGGCGCTTTTGTTAAGACTAATGGCCCACTCCTATACGTCATGAAAAATTTTAAATTTGGCTAAAATTACCCTAACCGACATTTTCTCATGGTTTATTACACAATCACATTTGGACAAAGCAAATAATCAAGGATAAGCATAGTTTCAAAGTTCCGCTTTATTTTCCTCCCTACACTTAAACCGAACATTGTCCCCAATGTTCCCCGAAAATATCAAAGTTATGATAATTGGAAGGTAATTAAAAGCGAAGAAACTAGTACTCCACGATTAGCTCGGTAGGATCCGTGTGTGAGTAGTGGTTAAATCCTTTCCAAGAAGAATTTATGCGTGAAAAGCTCCTCAATCTTATGTAACTTCTTCTTGATAAATTAAACTCACACTTGAAGAAAACAAACAACCCAACGCATCAAACCGAACAAAGAAAAATCACAACAAGATGTAATTCGGACTTAAATAAGATATAATGCTTGTGGAATGGATGTTTGCAAATTTTCTAGAAAATTAAGACACGAAAAATTCCAAAAATTTATAAGTAGCCTGAGAAAACGAGAAAAGTAATCGGATGTTTTACTCCTTCGGCGTCGAGTTGCAATCTGAACGCCGTCAGTTATCCCGACAAAAAGCGGTCTGCGATTTTACGAAAAAAATTCGGAAAATTTACATCTTTAGAATCGGAAAAATTTACGCAAAAACATCCATTATGACTCGATACAAGCATTTGACTCGAACAAACAAACATAAATATCTTTTATTTAATTGTTATTCTCATGTTTACGTTTCTTTTGAAACGTGTGTAATCCTCCTACACTTATCCCTTATGTAAAATACCTTTATATGCAATTAAGGCGAGGTTAAAACAAAATAAAGCATTTTTACAAATTCAAACATGAGAATAAACAATCAATAAAAGATATCGACACAAATAAAAATAAAAACAAATACACATGGGTTGCCTCCCAAGAAGCGCTTGTTTTGTTCGAGTCACGAGCGACTCTACCCTTATTTAACGGATAAAGGGAAGTTTTCCCTACACTTAAGTTTAAGTGCGGGTGATAGTAGCGATACACACCTTAGGGTGGAAATATGTCACGTGAGGTGAAGGGGTGTGTGAATAGCTTCCTTCATCCTAAAACTACTCGGACTAAATTGGTTGATGGGTGGGTGGTTCCTCGTTTATCTAAGGATGGAAGTAAAGATTGAGGTTCGGTTCATCAACACTAGGAAATTCCTAGAACTAAGAGTAAGGCGGGACTACAAGTATTCAAACCTATATTTTCGATTGCGTTTGGTTCAAATGTTCAACCTCCATTGGGATTCCTAAAGTCTCTTCTACTACTTAGGGTAAGTCATGTGCGGTGTGTATGCCTTAAATGATGGTGGAACTTGTGGGATACCTTGTGGTTCTAGACTTTTCACCTCATCCTCAATCACATCTACATCATCTATATGCTCGTCATGTATTATTTCCTTAGGTCGTGATGAAACCAACTCTAGTAATTGATCCAACTTATGGTTTAATGCTTGGTTGCTTACCATAATGTTTTCATAAATTTGGTCGGTTCTCCTAAGGGCCTTACTAAAAATAGTTTCTAAACACGGAGGTTGTTCACGAAAGTCTATCTAGGTGAAGGCTCAAAGCGAAGCATAGGTTTCACTAGATGAGGTATTTTGTGGGCTTGATGGAATGGTGAAATCCTCAAAAGGTTTATGGAATTGGTTACTTTCTTCCCACCATCTTGAATAATCCGCTTTGGTAATATCATAATTTCTTATGAAAAACCTAATTGCGGATAGAGTGGATTCGCGTTCTCCATAACGGTGAGCGGAAGAGTCAATGGAAAAGTTTTACGAACAAAGGCACAAAGAAGGGGATAGACTACAAGGAAGCTAATAAAAAAAAAAAAAAAAAAAACTCACTTGATAGGAATCTTGTGAGTAGACCTAAACGAGATAGAAATCAAGCCTAAACAATAACTATTCCCGCACGCGCCAAAACTTGATAACGCTACACGCGTCGTTCGGGGTCAAAGGAACTTCCTTTTCTTGAGCAAGTTTTATAACACCCAGCAAATGAACCTAATCGTTGTAGTGTAGTAATTAGGGTAAGCCACGGTATTGATATCGTTCTCTAGGGAATAGTGTCGTTAAATGAATTGTATGTCGATTTAAGTCTAAAGGTGAGGATGATTATTTTGTATTTTTATATTTTATGGAATGGAAAGGTACGAATCTCGGGGTTTAGATTTGGGGGTGGAATTGGTTGCTAGTCAACTATTCCAAAAGATACTAACTAACTTAGGATCTACCAAGAATGCGTGAAGCGTATCTACTTATGATGTATTACTCCTTGCTAGCTATCCAATTCTACCTCTTGAATTGTCACGTCCTATTGATGGTTGAATTGTCACGTCCTTATTCCTAGTTGCGTTGTGTGTCTAAGGTTGTAGGGTATGCGATCTCCCTAACTCTTTGAAGTCACCTTTAAGTGTAGTAAACAAAATCCACTTAATCATTCATAAACTAACTTTAAGGTTATCTTTGATTTAGTAAACGAAATCCACCAATTCATTCATAAACTATCAAAGATTTATCAAGTGTTAAACACAACGATAGCCTAGTCGCACTTCCTAAGCCAATTACAATTAAGATAAGAGACAACCAATCAAACAAGAGACGAGAGGGATGCAAGAATTATAAACTAAACCAATTAGACTCATTGAAATTGTCACACCCTAATGATGAAGATAGACACAAGCATCACTAAGAAATCAATAAGATCTAATTAATTACATACAAGTTTCATACAATCATAAGCAAACACAAGGTGAATTAGCCAAGCATAATTAATGAAGAGCAAGCAACAATTTTGATAATTGAAGACATACCATAGGATTGGATAAACAAACAAACCATTACACAATGTTTATAGAGTGTTTGGAACCCTTTAAGTTGCTGGAAAAACACCTACCTAAACCCTAGAATCGGACTTAGGGTTTAGGGCTTACAAAAGTGAAGTTATAATGTTATATTTATAGGCGATTTTACGTCGGCAAGAGTGACGGCGTCACACTTATAGAGTGACGACGTCACGACCATTTTTTCGACAAATTGTAGATTTTCTCGTTCGGTCGCGTGGGCTTTTGAACCACCTAAATCCGAGTTCGTATGCAAAAGTTATGGCCAAAACAATATCAACTACTTGGCGCATGTTGTGACTTGATCGACTTGTGACGGCGTCACCTTAAGGTTGTGGCGCCGTCGCCTTGATCTCGGCGTCGTCTGGATTGCATCTAGGCCGTCCGAGTAACGACGACCTACTCCTTTAGAACCCGACGTCGTCCTTGAAAACATGCAATTTCGCCTCGACCCGTCATAAAATTCCTTCCGACGGCGTCGCGAGATATCTGATGACGCCGTCGCCTTATGTTTAATGACTTTGAGTGTCTCGATTCGACTTTGGCCATTTTCTTCGTATATTCGCGCCTTTTAGTCAAATAAGCATCATTCCAAGCATTTTGCCTTCAAGAGACCTAAAAAGTGAAAAGGAACGATATTAAGCAATAACGGATATGAAGTGATCGAATAAGGGCTTAAATGACCTTAAAAGGTACCTTTAAAACCTTATCAAATATCCCTACACTTGGTATTTGCTTGTCCTCAAGCAAATGTGCTTTTAGCCAATTAATTTATAAGTTAGGGGTCATGAAGCATCCATTCAAAGCGGTCCACAACACATATAAGCCCAAGAAAGTCATAACAAGCACGGAATTACATACTAGCACCTCACATGGGGTGTTTGGATACTACATCTCTCTCGGTGTATATATGAAATATAACAAATCGAAATGGAAGATAAACACTCATTAACCGGTCCTAGTACATAGATTACCATAGGCTTGAGAATAGATCAAACCTCCGTCGCTTTGGCGTAAGCACCTAGGAAAGACTATCAAAGAGGTCTTTTAAAGGGTTGTAACGTTAGGCTTACTGTAGGAAATGAAGGGTTTGGTGGGATAGGCTATTTAGTGGTGGATAGTCAAAATCTCTATATTACAAGCATCTGAAGAATGGCGTTGCTAAGCCAAGACTCGACACTCTAAACTCTAGATAACCGAAATAAACAAACATAATTTAAAAGATAGATGTAGGATGGTAGCAGTATGTTTTTTTTTTTTTTTTTTTTTTTTTATATATATTTTTTTTTCACTCTTTTTTTTATTATTTTCTTTCAATTTTTTTTTTTTTTTTTTTTTTTTTTTTTTTTTTTTTCATACACTTTTACTCTACCATCCTCTACGGTACATCAAAATGATAGGGATTTATAGACACATCCCTACACTTGAGTTTTATTACTCTAACACTAATTTGACCAATTGAAAGATCAAAACACTTGGAGTGCATTATTAAACCCGGTGGTCTTATTACTCACACACTTGACAAGGTGTGAATCAAAAACTTCCATTGTTGAGAAAACATACCTTTTAAATTTTTACTCTATCTTCCCTTCTTGTATAACCTAACCTTTCCAAACCTTCAAATATAGCATCATCAGAAAGATTAACTACACCATTAGCATCATCAAACCTCAAAATGCCTCTAATGAATTCCTCATCAACCAAAATCTCATTATCATCTACAACAGTCCTAAACACCTCTACACCATCTCTCTCCTGAATCTTAGCATTACCCTAAAATTGATGTACATAAGATTTAAGAATTGTGGGTGCTACAGTTAATGCATAGTGAATTGGACTGTGGTTTAGGAAGTCAATCATCCCATGAAAACCATCTGATTGATTGTTCGTGATCAAGTAAGCAACTAGGTTATTGGCTTTGGAGTATAGGTTCGGCATTGTGATTGGTGATAGAAAATGATGTCACAGTTAGGAGTGAGTAGGGTTTATGTGGAGTGCCAATTGGAAGTGATTTGAAGATCAATTAAATGATCTGGCAGTGATTTGGGGGAATAAATACGTTAGCATCAAAGTTACAAAACAGCCCCTCAAGTATCCATCAGCAACAATCATTCTAGCAGTGGATTGAAAACCACTAGCAGGGGTTTGAAATACTATGGCAGTGGATACAACAACCACACTCCAATCTTTTGACTAAGATCACAGTAATCAAATCTAAGCCAAAAATAGTGATATCAAGCATTAATATGAAGGATTACAAAAGATTTACACATTTTTTTATTTTTTTAATACTAACACTACACAGCAAAAGCTCCTAAAAGCTCCAATGTATACAAAAATTCCTCCATACCTGCATATCACAAACATAAACCAAACACTGAAAGCATTGTTAAGGTTAGCAGTGGTTAGAAAATAACTATAAGTGGATTCAAAGATTATGCTGGCAGTGGTTAGACCAGTACCTAACCACCCAGTCAAAAGGTCAACTCCAAGTCATTAATCCGGCCACCAAAGTCAAAGACTTCATTTACTCCTCAACAACTTATACCTTCCCCATATTAACTTATTGATTCCATCTTAAATTCTATTTAAGAACCTATAACTCACAAACCACCCATATCACACACAGACCCAAAAAGTTTCTCTCTTAAAAACTCTCAAAACAAATTTTCTCCAAAAATCACCATGAGTCATTCAAACCCAATCAATCTCTCAACTGATAGCTCTTCCTCTGACAGTGTTTGGGAAGAGTTTATGAGGAATAACCCTGGAAGAGTTGAAGAAGAGGTTTCATCCAAGAAAAGAACTCACTCAGGTTCTGCAAAAGGTGGTTGGAACAACTACTTTCCACCAATGAACACAGCTCTCTCAAACCCTTTAGCTGATGGTCCTTCTTCTCTTTAACCAATGCCTCAGGATGCTATTATCAAGGAAGACAGCTCATACATAAGTTCCTACGTGTCTCCTTATGAAGGTACATATGATGAAACATCTTCAAGAGTATTGGTTGTGCCTCCCCTTACTGCGGTAATCCCTCCAGAAGAGCTGCAAGCACCACCTTCTCAAGCAATGTTGACTGCACCACCACCAGAGCGTCCTTCATCATCATCACCACCCATCAGAGGACAGGTGATTGGGCTAGCATGCCCCAAAGTGTGGAGGGTGATTGAAGGTCGAAGGGCGCAGAAAGTGATGCCTGAGTGGGCCATGGCTAAGAAGCCTTAGGTGGTAGGGGAGTAGTTGTGAAGCTTGTGTCCTGAGTAGGTTGTTGAAGCATGTTATGCTGTAGTCTCCTGGTAGTTTGTATCCATGGTTGTAACCTCTGCATCTCTGAATGCAGTTATAAAATATGAATAATAGAACCATGTCTTTTCTTTTAAGTCACTTGCATCATTCTAATAGTGATTTGATTCCATTTCTCTACAAAATAGTTAGTGGGAACACAAAGAAACAAGCAGTGGTTTGATCATAACTAACAGTGGTTAGAACAAAAGTAGCAATACTAAGATCAACTAATAACAGTACATGATTTTTTACAGACTTTTACAAAACAAATTTGAGATTTAGAGATTAATCATTCCAATACTAACTACAAGGTACTGAAACCTTCCTACATCAAAAGCTTTAGTGAGAAGATCAGCAACATTGAAATCAGTATGGATTTTGACCATTTGAATCAACCTTTTCTCATTACAATCTCTAATAAAATGATGCCTTGTCTCAATATGTTTAGTTCTAGAATGTAAAATAGAATTTTTAATGATTCAAATTGTACTGTTATTGTCAATATAAATCTTAGTATGCATGAAATTGTACCCAAAGTCCAAAAATTGATTCTGAATCCAAAGCACTTAACCACAACACCTAGCAACAACCACATACTCAGCTTCAGTTGTAGAATTGGCCACAATTGTTTGCTTTTCACACGCCATGAAATTAGTGCGCTTCCAAAACCGACATCCTCGGTAGTAGACTTCTTATCCAAACTAGCTCGGCATAATCATCGTCAGATAGGCCACCAAATCAAAAGCTGAATCCTTAAAATACCATAGGCCCAATTTAGGATGACCTTTAAGGTATCTAAAAATTCTCTTAACAGCATTCATGTGTGTTATGTTGGGTGTGACTTGAAACCTTGCACATACACATACTGAGAACATTATATCTGGCCTAGATGCAGTGAGATAAATCAAAGATCCAATCATGGACCTATACAACTTCAAATCAACTTTGGGACTTCCATCATCTGGTAGCAGTGGTTTCTGAGTCTCCATTGGTGTACTAGCACTCTTTACATCCTGAAACCCAAACTTCTTCAAAACATCTGCTACATACTTGTCTTGACTAATGAAAATACCATCAGTCCTTTGTTGAACCTGTAGCCCCAAAAAGAAAGTGAGTTCACCCATAGAACTCATCTAAAACTTATTATGCATAAGTTTTTCAAAATCTCTGCACAACTCCTTATTTGTTGAGCCAAAGATGATGTCATATACATAAACCTGAACCAGTAAAATATCATCCTTGTGCTTCCTTATGAACAAAGTCTTCTCAATCATCCCTCTTTTGAAGCCATTGTCCATCAAATAAGTAGAAAGGCACTCATACCATGCCCTAGGAGCTTGATGCAGCCCATACATAGCCTTCTTCACCCTGCAGACCTTATCGGGATGATCGGGATCTTCAAAACCGGGAGGTTGACAAACATAAACCTCCTCATCAATTGTGCCATCTGAGAAGGCACTCTTTACATCCATTTGGAATACCACAAATTTTTGAATGAAGCATATGCCAAGAACGGTCTAATAGCCTCTATACTAGCAGCAGTGCAAATACTTCATCATAATCCGAGACCTTCGGTTTGTGTATCCACGAGCAATCAACCTTGATTTATTTCTCACCACTATACCTCTTTCATCCCTTTTGTTTCTGAACACCCATTTAGTCCCAATAGCCCTTTTTCCATTAGGAAGATCAACCAATGTCCACACTTCTTGAAGCTTAAACTGCAATAGCTCCTCTTGCATTGATTCAACCCATCCTTCTTCTGATAAAGCTTCTTCAACTCTCTTGGGCTCCTTTTGAGACAGAAAGCAAGCAAATAAACAATTTTGCAGATCTTTATGACTATTTCTTTTGTGAAGTAACCTTGCAAAGAAACCTTGTTCAGGAAAGGTTTTTGTGTTTTGAACCTTGCTTCTTGTTTGAACTGGTGTGTTCAAAGTTCCAAGTATTTGATCTTTGGGATGATTCTTATGAACTCTTGTAGTAGGAATTGGAATCTCTGTGATGACTGTGTCAAAATTTGTAAAATCTGCATCATTGAAATAGTCATCCAAATTTTCATCATCAGTTGGAGTATCCCTTTCTTCTAAATCAGGCATGTCTGGATCTGTGGGATACCCATCATCATCGATGAGTGGCTTAGCAGTGGGTCCAGAGAAAGTACTTCCATCTAAGTTTGCAGCACGGGATACAAATGAACTATCAGTGGTAGAAGATGGCTTAGCCGTGCTTTCAGAATACTTATTCTTCTTTTCAATTTCTTCTACCGACACTGAGTTGTCATTCAACAACTCTTCCTGTTCTTGATGATGATCATTTTTGCTTCCAGAATCCAATACATCATCACTTGTGGGACTCTGCTTTTCAATGATGGGTGAGACAGAACCAGCTTTCCACTTTTCAACTAGATAGAACTCTTTTGGAGAATCGACTTCCTTAAAATTGTTTCGCATCGAATTTTTTGTGTACTGCATCAACATTAGTGGAAGCACCGCAATGATAGGCTCATAATTCATAGATTTGGTTAGCATATCAATATTAAATAGCCAATCAGGTCCTTTTGTCTCAATACTAGGAGTCTCTTCACTAAAATTAACATGTAAGTTTTCTTCTACAATCCTAGTCCTCCTATTGTATACTCTAAAGGCTTTGCTATTTGAAGAATAGCCAAGAAAATATCCATCATCTGCTTTTTCTTGAAACTTTCCTAGGTAGTCTATGGTATTCAAGATAGTAACATGACACAAAAGGTTTTAGGAATGCTATCATAGGCTTCCTATCATGTAACGACTCATAGGGGTCTTGTTATGAGGCTTCACTACCTTGCTTCTATTCGCACATAACATGCGGTGCCTATAGCTTCACCCAAAAGGTAGTTGGTAACTTAGATTCGACAACATTGTTCTAGCGACCTCAATTAGTGTTCTATTTTCCTTCGGCTACACCATTATGTTGTGGTGTCCTAGCAACACTAAACTGTCTTTCTATACCCTTAGCCACACATAAGCGATTCATCACATCATTCTTAAACTCGGTTCCATTATCACATCGATTACTTTATGCATATGGTTTACTTGATTTTCTATCCTAGTAATGAAACTCTTGAGAATCTCACTAGTTTCACTCTTAGCATAAAAAGTATACCCAAGAAAATCTACTATAATCATCGGTAATAACTAGGCGAGATTGCTTATGGTTCAAACTTTTAACAAAGGTAGGGCCAAATAAGTCCATATGAAGTATAAAGCGATGGTTGTGAAATGGTGTTACAGATTTTGGTCTTACAAGAAGCTCTATGTTGTTTTCCTTTCTGACAAGCCACACAAAGTTCTTTACACTCAAAAACCATAGAAGGTAACCCTCTCACTAAGTTGCCCTTTACCAGTTTATTGATTGTTTTGAAATTAAGGTGACCTAGCCTTCTATGCCAAATTTTAGACTCATCTACTGATGCCTTATCAAACAAACAAGTTAAGGACCTATTAGGAATTACATCTTTCATGTTAAAGCAATATATGTTTTCTTTCCTAGGTACCCTTAACTGCACAAATTTCTCATCAGGCATTTTAAAATCGGTGACAACACGGACATTGATTTCCCAAAAGCACCCATTTTTCTTATCAAACATTTGAGAAACACCGAATAGATTATACTTAAGTCCACATACCAAATAAACTTTCTCAAAATCCAACTTTCCGATTCGATAGTTCCTCCGCCAACAATCTTTCCTCCCTTTGGATCATTGCCAAAACCCACATGTCCTCCATCATAAGCTTCAAAATCCTCAAGGTTGCTCCCATCCCATGTCATGTGCCCAGAGCAACCACTATAAAAAATTCCTTTGTCATGTTGTTCATCTTGTAGATTGCCCTGCACATGAGTTAAACAAATTAGTTCCTTTTATGGACCCAAGCCAATACTGCCTTGGGTCTGTCCTATGCATCAACATAATCAAACTTCTTTAGGTCCATTGATGCACAACTAGCATGATGTAAAACCTTGGTCATAGGCTTCCATTGCCAGCTAGCTGAGGCCTTCACAACATAAAAATGGTTTCCAACCACTGTGTCAGTTATCACCTTTGGAATAGTTAAAACTTCTTTTATATCAGTGGTGATATTCTGCTTAGCAGTGGAAAGATTTTGCTTAGCAGTGTTTACATTTTTCTTAGCAGTGGTTGGAACCCATTTGGGTGCAGCAGTGATTATTGATTTTGTTTTACCATTCCTCATTAGCACTGCTCTGGGAGCCATATTTTTGTTAGGATGAGGGATTGTTTTCTTTGAAAAGTTTTGATGATTTACCCTCCTCCAATGATTCCAAACTTGTGGTTGGTTTTTATAACAATTTCTCTGTAGATGCTCAAAACTACCACATTTAAAACAAGCCTTCTTAACACATTGAAACTCATCTCCTAATCTGTTTAAAATTAGGCAATTGAAGTTTCTCTGATTTACTCTAGGTATGTATCTTTTCATCTGATCCCTAGGTATCTCATTCTAGTCTACCACTTTCCTAGAAATTGGTGCTCCAAATCTAGGCATAAGGTTGGCTTGTTTAGAATCAACAAACTTAACATTTTCTAACTTCTCAGACTGTGTTGATTCAGACTTATCTTCCTTAGAATCTGATTCCCAATCTTCAATAATTGGACCATCAGATGATTTATCAGAACCTATCTTAGGTGATTCAGTCTTGCTAATCTCTCCTACATGTTTGTTGAAACTGAATTCATTGCTAAATGACAGTTCCTTAGTTGGTGGAGCATGTTTCATAAGAGAGGGTGGTGGCATATTGTTGTAACCTAAACCAGTACCATCTTTGAACAATTTTTGTCCAATAGGCTTATTTACTAGATCAGAAGCATATTGTGTTTTAGCAACTCTAACAACATGTTTTTCTTTTTCTACTATAACTTATTGTTTTACACTCTCTGCTTTTTCTAGTTTCTGTTTAAGCATTTTAATTTCTCTGTCCTTAAGATCAATTTCACCACCTAATATATTAATCTTATCTACATACTCAAACTCACATTTAATACATAAATTAAGTTTCTCTTCAACACTTTCAAGACCAACTTTATAACCTAAGTTATCTAGTGAAAGTCTTTCTACCTCTTCTCAAACTCTCATCAATAGCTTTAAGAGATTCTAAGTTATCTTGACATGATTTAAAAGAACAAGTAGAATTTTAGAATCATTAGATACCTCGAATCGAACCGAGAAAGATGAAGCATAGGCCATAAGAGCAAAGTTATGCTCTTTTGAAGCTTCACTAGCAAGAAAAGTCGCATTAGGACCTTCTTCAATCGATCACCCGGTCATAATCACCAATACCATCTTGAGCAACCAATGTCAAGAAGAAATAGGCTTTTCGGTGGTCTTCTTGATGCCTTCAATCCTCTTAGGAGCTCGACATTCCCAGCAAAGTGACCCTTCTTCTTGCGCTTAAAGCACTCCATCTTGCTTTTGTCAAATCCAACTCTTCTTTGACCATCATATTTGACACATCTACCACGGTCTTCCTCAAGAACTTCCTAGCTTGCGGTGTTAACATTGACATTTTCCATCGAAGATTGATTTCATCAAGATCATCGAGGATCAATTTGCTCCGAGATCCCGATTTAGTACAAGAACTGCGGTTGTAAGATCGCCTAGGAAAGCACGGATGGCACCATCACTAACACTATCACTAACGGTGGTATTATTAGCAATAGCGATGGATACTCCATAGCGGCGGTGGAAACATCACGAGAATTCTTGTGCCTGTGAGACACAAAAGCAATGTTACGTGATGATGAGGATGAGTCACTATGTTCTTTCGAGACTCATACACTTTCAGTTGTTGTAGAGATTGTCCGAGTCATCTTTGTTCCTCCACACAATGTATGCAGCACCATTCGGTGTGACAAACTTCGATGAACTTGAGATTTATATCTTCTTGAGCAACTTTGTAGTCCACAATTTCGGTTATCGATCGGTTTGCATCTGTTATAAGTGCCATCAAGTTTTTCTCTCGAGAGCGGTGAAGTTTTCAAGTCGATGCTTGAGCATGTTCTTCTGGATTTCTTGGTAGCTTCATTACCAAAGAAATCTTGTTTCAATGGCATCCTTTAATTTCTTTGTTGTCTCATCGCTCAAAGTCCAATGCATACTCATTGGGTATTCCATCGAGAATACTATGAGCTTTAATCTCCATCTTCCTTTTAGCCTTGTCAACCTCACTAACAATGGTTATTTCCTTACCATCATCACCCTTCTTAGGAAGAGTATCACCATTCTCAACAACATCCCGGATGGTGTAATCAATCATACGAATGTATTGCCTCATTCGCATTCTCCATACATGATACTCACCCTGCTTGAGCATGGGCACCTTTGATGCAGTAACCATGTGAGTTTCGTCAGACATCTTACCTTTCTTGAATAAAGCTTAACTAGGCTTCTTCTTGATTTCAGTTTCTAGATCACAAGCTCTGATACCACTTGTTGATCCCAGTTGAGCAAACGATCCTTATAGAATCTGACTTAACAATAACTTGTTAAATATTACGCGGAATATAATATTTAATCTTAAGAAGAATAACAATAATAACAACTCTTAAACACCTCAATTATATTAATACGAATACTCTAACCAGTATTAGGGTTTTACAACCATGAAGTGTATCGACCTTAGATATAAAACACACGTATATCTAATCTAACCTAGGACCTCCTTTTATAGGCTAAGGAGTCCTTTACATAATACAATACGTAACCTACAAGATAAATATTTTTTTCCATATTTATCTAATACAAAATATTAAACCGACTAAACTTAACTAGCAGTGTTTTCAATACAATAACCGTGGTTATACACTACTACTAGCTGTGGTTTAACTCCAGCAGTGGATTCCATCTTCTGGCAGTGGTTTCATCAACTCTAGTAGTGGTTCCAATACTTAGAATAATTCCTGATTTGAGGAACCTAAAACCCAACAGAAATTGAGAAGCAGAAGAAAGTTGTTGAAAGCACTGCTAGGCCAAATTCTACCACTGCTAGTTCAACTGAATCCCCTGCTGCAAGTTCAGATAGCATTACTTTCTTTGGAAACACTGCTAAGCCACTAGTTGATTATGAAGAGTATCCACATGATCCTAACATGCCTGATCTGGAAGAAATGGATACTCCCACTGATGATGAGAACATGGATGACTTTTTCAAGGATGCAGATGTTACAAATTTGGAATCAGTCATCATTGAAAGTCCGGTTCCTACCACCAAGATACACAAAAATCATCCCAAAGAGCAAATACTTGGCAATTTGAATACACCAGTTCAAACAAGAAGCAGGACTCAAAACTCTAAAACCTTCCCTGAACAAGGTTTCTTTGCCAGGTCACTTCACAAAAGGAACAGTCATCAAGACCTGCAAGATTATTTGTTTGCTTGCTTTTTGTCACAGAAAGAGCCCAAAAGAGTTGAAGAAGCATTAGGAGAAGAAGGTTGGATTGAATCAATGCAAAAGGAGCTGTTACAATTCAAAATTCAAGAAGTATGGACATTGGTTGATCTACCTAATGGCAAGAGGGCTATTTGAACTAAATGGGTATTCATAAACAAAAAGGATGAAAGGGGGATAGTGGTTAGGAATAAATCAAGGTTGGTTGCTCAAGGATACACACAAACTGAAGGTCTTGATTATGATGAAGTATTTGTACCTGTTGCCAGAATTGAAGCTATAAGATTGTTTTTGGCATATGCTTCATTCAAAAACTTTGTGGTGTATCAAATGGATGTAAAGAGTGCCTTTTTGTATGGTACTATTGAAGAGGAGGTTTATGTTTGCCAACCTCTTAGTTTTGAAGATCCTGATAATCCTGATAAGGTTTATAGGGTGAAAAAGGCTATGTATGGATTGCATCAAGCTCCAAAGGCATGGTATGATTGCATTTCTACTTATTTGTTGGACAATGGTTTCAAGAGAGGTTTGATTGACAAGACATTGTTCATAAGGAAGCACAAGGATGATATTTTGCTAGTTCAGGTTTATGTTGATGACATCATCTTTGGCTCAACCAACAAGGAGCTATGCACAGATTTTGAGAAACTTATGCATGATAAGTTTCAGATGAGTTCTATGGGTGAACTCACTTTCTTTTGGGGCTCTGAGTTCAACAAAGGGTGATGGTATCTACATCGGTCAAGATAAATATGTAGCGATGTTTTGAAGAAGTTTGGATTTCAAGATGTCAAGAGTGCAAGTACACCCATGGAGACACAGAAACCACTGCTACCTGATGATGGAAGTCCCATAGTTGATGTGAAGCTGTATAGATCCATGAGTGGATCTTTGATGTATCTCACTGCTTCTAGGCCAAATATAATGTTCTCATTATGTGTGTGTGCAAGATTTCAAGTTACACCTAATACATCACACATGAATGCTGTGAAAAGGATCTTTAGATACCTTAAGGGTCATCCTAAGTTGGGACTTTGGTATTCTAAGGATTCAGCTTTTGATTTGGTGGCCTATACAGACAGTGATTATGCTTGGGCTAGTTTGGATAGAAAGTCTACTACTGGAGGGTGTCAGTTTTTGGAAAACAGGCTAATCTCATGGCAGTGTAAGAAGCAGACTATTGTGGCTAATTCCACCACTGAAGCTGAGTATGTGGCTGCTACAAGTTGTTGTGGTCAAGTGCTTTGGATTCAAAATCAATTGTTGGACTTTGGGTACAATTTCATGCATACTAAGATTTACATTGACAATAACAGTACAATATGCATTATTAAAAATCCACTTTTGCATTCTAGAACTAAACATATTGAGATAAGGCATCACTTTATTAGAGATTGTAATGAGAAAAGGTTAATTCAAATGGTTAAAATACATACTGACTTCAATGTTGCTGATCTACTCACTAAAGCTTATTGTTAGGATTTAGTAAATCCAGTTATTAAAGAGTCGGTCACCTTAAGTATATGTAATCGTTAGAAAGCTCGTAGTCGTAGATTATTATAAGTTAAGTTGTATTGAGTTAAGTAACACCGTGGAGGACTGGACGGTCTTTACCAGCTGTATGCCCGATCCATGCCCGTAGGTGGCGATTTGTGTAAGACTATAAATACTCTCTACCTCCCAAGGTAGAGTTGGAGCTCATAATAGTACTTTCATTTTCTCACTAAGTTCCCAAACCTCTAACTCTTTCTCTCTAAACCTAATATTAAACGCCTACTTGTGATTTAACACACCATTACCATCTATCACTAAGACTATAGACACTACACCATCTCATAGGTTTGAGGACTGTGAGAGTTCTAGGGCCATTGCCACTAGACCGCCTACTGCTTTTACACTTGAGACATGATTAGACTACCAACAGGAACAGATAATAAGTACCTTTCTAGCTAATGTAATATGTATCATTTATTATCTCCACGATAATCACAACCTTTGTTTATTTCATTCCTTATTCCAATTGCCCAATTTTCAATTATTTCGCGATGATACATCACTATCTTACTAGGAGTTAGGCCAACTTTATTCTTGACCAATTAGGAGACTATTACCACTCTATGAGGTTCTCCCATGTATCCTACAAACCATTCAACAAACTTTATTCCAAGTTATTCTGCTATCATTTCATGAAATTATTTCACTTAATTTTATTTCAAGCTATTCTACAACATCTTAGAAACATTGTTTCATAAAGTTTTAAAACAAGTTGTTTCGTTACCACCCTATCAATTGGCTTTCAGTCATTTTATCAATTATTTAATACCATCATGCGAAACAATTTTCATGTTACTCTGAAAAATTATTGAGCCATTATCTTACAAAACAAAACGTTGAATACCATCTAAAACTTCGGAGGAACATAATACCATTTCAACCAAACCAAGCATCACATCATTTGTCCTTGATTATACATAGCCTGATCACCTATGTATAATTCAGGAAGAATTATGTCATGAAAGTAACAAGCATCATTTCAAATCTCTTAAAACAATCTTCACTCAAAAGCAAAGCTTTGTAATTAGATAAATTGTTCATAAACATTTCTTTTTATTAACACTCTATAGAAGCCTACGTCATTCATCCCTCACTCAACCGATAAGTTAGAATTTGACGAGTGACCTTTTTAGGAAAGGCTTCCTATACCCTCTATGAGGAGGATTCCTCGATACAAGAAAACAATGGAAGGATTTCAGAATTTCCAACAAGGACTAGAAGTATGTAGTAAGACATTTCAAAACCCAACAAAAATCTTAAGACATCACGAGACATTCCGAAACACTATTTTGGACTAGAAGCCAAATTCTATTATTTCCAAAAGTACTAGCTAGACCGAGTTACAAGATTTTGTACGAAGCGAATACACACTAAGCAACACTATAGGGAGAAACCAAGTCTTCTAACTGAGACTACAGAACATTTCATTAAACATGGCCTCAACGATATATGAACTTCCTTACAATGAGTTTCTCTCAAAGGAAAAGTTGGTTAAATTAAGGTTATCGATATAAACTTCCGTTAAGGCATTGTGTTCACTAGAAATTCCAAGTGATCTCACTTCTATATCAAGAGATGCAAAATGTTTGAACATATCGGACAATCAATGACTCTCTATCTACAAGTGAAATTAGAACAAACATTCTTCGACATTGTATGAGCTGATATCTATTTTCTTGCTAGCAAGATAACAATATAAGTGATGAAATATCTTAGAAGCACTCAATATCGGGGCAAATCTTGAAAATCAATCACTACACCACATCACTTAAATATTTAAGGTTTTGTGACTTTACGACATATAGTGTGGAAATATTTTGATAAGAGACCTTAGTCAAGGAAGACTCAAGTCATGACATTCGCTAGAACGAGAAACGCGAGGAATCACAACTGTTACCTATAATCTATTCTTTTCAATAAGGTCCTTTTCGACAGACTTAACATTTTGAAATTTGGCACGAGACACGTGGTATCAATTTCAGTTGTACTTATTATAAGCTATTCGATTTACCTTAGGCTTCTGACAATCATATCAAGATTCCCATGGAATCTATTAGGACATGAGTACCGCCTATTATTCTCAGCTCAATGGTTAGAGCGAGAGAACAATTCAAACATTACAAGATATACTCAAGGCATGTGTTATTTTCTAGAAATGATTAGGCAAATCATTCTTCATCGAACAAGTTGCTTTACAACAATAGTTAGCACATGAACATATTGACTATACCAATTGAGGCACCCCATGGTTGAAATATCAATCACTTATTCACGGGTCAAAACCAGGAAAGTCCAACTCACTAGCCCATGACTCATTCATGAAACAACAAAGAAATTGTACAAATCAAGAATCAGTTACAAGTAACAACATATAGCTAGATAAGCTACGTCGATATACGACGCAAAATATTGGAAGTATGTTCTATAAGTCGCAAACCATTAGAATTTGAAGTTGGCAACGGAATTATGTTCAAAGTCCCGTCTTGAAAAGACGTGGTATGATTCAGAAAACATTGGACGACCCGATGTGACTCAAATGTCCTCACCTTTCACCGAAAACACCGTAGAACCTAACATGGACTGAATTCCTTTTTGGATGGGCGAATGTGACAACTCGTAATTTCAGGTCATTTTACAAAATTTGAAAATTTCACTATTCATCTCGGGAATTTACTATTCATTGGTTACTATTCATCATTTTTACTATTCATCGTTTTCGAAGTCGATTTGATATTTTGAAAGGGTATTTCAAAATTTTACTATTCACGAAACACTATTCATTCCGGAGAAAATCACTATTCATGAGTCACTATTCATCATTTTTCGTAAACTAGGTTTACGAGTATCAAATACGCGTAACCTGGAGGGTTAAGCTGCGTATTCATGGAATATCATCAAGGACATTTCATATATACTAGATTTAGTCTACATACCATCAATAACATCATTTCATATCGATTCATGCATGGATTTGCATTTTTCATTAAACGTTTATTTTCCTATTAAATAAACGCTATAGCGTAATCATTTATTTTGAACATTTGATCCGACACTTCCAAAAATTATTCTAATATATTTTTATACTCATTTTAAGACTATAAAAATTATATTATTGGTTTACCCGATGTTTTCAATTTATTTTGTATATAAATTGTTATGTATAAATAATTACGACGGTTTTCGTAAAAACTACACGATAATTATTATTTCACTCAATTTTTGTAAGGAATGTATTTTTATAATTTTTATGACTTCAATATATTCTATTTTGATCCGTTAAAATTTATTTTTAGCTAACGCTACCTCTAATATCTATTTTTAGCATACAAGTTGCCAACTATACATATACTTTAACACATTTAATTAATAAAACTTCACTACTTTTCTTTCTTCCTATCCATTGTCGACAAAATAGATGACTAAACAAGTTGGACATAAAAATATCTTAACTAGACCTACACTTGTCTTTATTTAATTATAAACTATCTTATCTTACACATACATACTTTAAACATTCAAGGTGTAAAACAAATATTTTTCTCTCCTTTTTCCCTTTGATATTCGGCCAAGAAGAGGATCAAGCAAGAATTCATAAAAATTTTCAAGACCAAGTGACTAACAACTCTAGTATTACTTCTATGTTGGGTTTTGAAATAAAAACCTAGAGTAATTAGGAAAAACCTTGTTCTAAAACCTCATCAAGTAACTAGTAAGCATTTCATGATCATTTTTATTTTTCCATATTCATACTTTGGTCATTTCATCATTTTTGCAAGAAAACATGCAAGTTACATGTGAATTTATACCACTTTTAGTGTTTTTATTACTTATTATGATATATATATATATATATATCATCCTATAATTATCCCTTGAAACATATCATTTTTGATGATGTCTAGGAACCCATGACACCCTAAAAAGGTGTATGGTAGGATTAGAATAGCTTCGGAGTTGTTTTGAATTGGTTAGAATAGGTTTTGCGAGAAAACTCATTTCGACAACTATATATAAGGGTCCGACCTTTTCGTGAAATCTGGAATTTTCGGAGTTGGTAAAAATTTTGGGCTAGATATTTGGAAAATACACTTTAAAACGAAACGTGGCGCTTGAGCGGGTTAAACGGAGTTATAACGAAGAAGATATGATATTTTCAAGTTTGACGACGAAAACTATAAAAATCAGAAATTTCAGCATGTTACTTCCACTTTTTACGAGTCAAAAATGAGGCTTAGGCGTTATGAAATGTGTCGACTTATCAAAATATATTAGTATACTTTAATACGAAGTTAAGGATATAGAATACGTAGAAAACGGACTTGTAACGATTAAATTACACGCGTTAAACAAAGTTGCCCGTAACTATATTATATAAGCAAAATTAATATATTTCTATTAGACAAACATTACGGCCACGAAGGACCATGTTGAGGGTCGTTTGTAACATGGATGTAGTACTTTTTATAACGTGATGTCTTCTAGTAAAAGTAAGTTCGCCTAGCCTATTTTCCAAAATGTCCGACCGTTCGTCAAGCGGAGTTGTAATGAATAAAATACGGTTACTTAAACTTTGCCGAAAACCACCCTTAAACGATATTTTGGACACAAGTACCATACTTTACCTACATTTTTCTCCATGATCGAGACCTCTAGGATGAAAACTTAAATGCTAAAACTTTGAGATAATGATACAAACTTCCCAAAACCGTTGAGTTTATTTCCTAACACTCGACGTGCACCATTTTACGACTAGCTTTTCAAGGCCGTTTAGTCACTTTCATGAAATTGTCAAATGACATTATTTTATGACGAAAAGTTATAATTTCATAATAAATCATTAAATGACTATCGAGGATATCATTTCAACGTAAATACTTGTAAAGTATTTTAAAATATAACGAGATGTCATAAACATATATTTCGACGATAAATTCTATTTTCAAAACGACAAGTGGTATAGATTACATGTGGATTTGCATACACGACATTGTTTCATGATTTACATTAGAACATATCATTCATAATAGGTCACGGTCGAGGTTGCGCCTCATTTCGAGATTGCCATTATATCATCATTATCATCGCAACAGTGAGTTTTCATAGCCCCGATTTATTCAAGTTTTACTTTATTTCAAACCTACGGGAGAATACATTGCACATCATTTTTATTACGATGCCAAGTATATCGAATTCATTACATTGCTTAAGTTACCTCATTGCCGCTTAAATGTCCCATTTCATAACCATGAACCGTTAATTTCATAGAAGCGCGGTGAGTGGATAGATCTATCGAGGTGACACCTCCATCCGGGTTGGTGGATTCCAACCGGACGGATGCATTCATTTCATTATCATTATTGAGTTGTTTGGAAAACACTGTTGGGCGAACATCATCAAGCTTCGTGTCATGTGCTTAAGCAATTGTATCATTTTGTGACATATTGTCATACATGGCCTATACTTGTGGTAGTCGATTAAACATTTTCAACAACTCTATGAACTCACTCAACCTTTGTGTTGACACTTTTAGCAATGTATTTTCAGGTAATTAAGGCATTCACTTCATGGCATGCATGTGGACATATCATAGAGTCGCGGTGACGACGCTCTTACATGGGATTTATACAATTTAAAACATCATTTGACTTGTACCAAACTTATTTTCCGCACATGTTGATTTTCATTTGGGACCTATCTTTGTAACTCGAATGTTTTAATATATCAAACGATGTTCTTTTCAAACAACACTTTAGGTCGCTCAATATAACGTGATTGTGATGCTATGACAATCATCCCCAGAATTTCATTCATTGCAAAAGTGTAATTGGGGTGTGACATCAACAACCGAACCCCAAAGGATCTTAGTTACCGAAGGAGGAAGAAGGGCACCAAGCTACCTCAGTGGTGTTAGTGGTGTAGGCAATGAGGTTGTTACAGGTGTGGGGGTGACATGATTAGAAGGGCTTCCACTACTAACTCAAGCTTGGATGCTGAGCAGGGTAGTGAAATCATAAGTAAGACCCAACCTTTGGCAACTCCTAATGTGGAGAGTTCTCTTGAACTCAACATAGGTGGAGGAATCCCCAACCACCTGGCTAATTTGGGGGACATGGATGTTCAGGCTAGGACTGATGCCATGTTTACTACATCCCATGATTCACCTCTCAGAGCAGGTCACACAGTTCAAAGTGATAAGGATAGTTTGGGACACAACATGCATTGACGGATAATGAATTTGTACATGATGACATTTCCAATGATCCACCTCTCGGACCAGTTAACACAGGTCAAAGTGGTGAGGATACAATGGAACTTTTACTTGAATTAACGGCTAGATGCACTCAAATGGAGTCAAAGATCACTGGTCTTGAATTGACAACCTCTCGTCGAAACTATTAGGAGGTTGAAGCACAGGGTGTCTGTTTTGGAGAGACTTAGGAGACCAGAGATTGCTGCATCACAGGAAAGTCAAAAGATGGGTAAGAATGCAAGCTCCTCAAGAAATCGAGTTTGGAGGATGCATCCAAACAGGGAGGATTAAAGGCACGATTCGTGGGAGGATTTGAATTTGGATGTGGATTTGGATTTGAGAGTATCGATAATGGTGATGATTATATGGTGACTGGCAAGGAAGGAAAAGAAGCAGTGATTGAAGAATCCTTGAAAGCAGTTGAAGAAAAAGAGGAAGAAGTGGTGCAGGCAACAACCATTGCTGATGTTGTTGCATCCACTGCTAGTACAGAAGAAACCACTGCTATATTCACTGCTGCAACTACTTCTGAGGTAATTCTATCCACTGTTACTTCAGATACACCCACTGCTATCACAACCACTGCCACTATAATCACAACCACATTAACACCACCACCAAAGACAAAGGAAGCTGAGAAAGAGGTTGCTAGTACATTACTTAAACCAACTGCACCTAAACCTTTGGCTAAAATTTTGAAGATTGGTGAGCCAGTGCAAAGAATTATGGTCACTAAACCTGATATTGGAAAAGGCAAAGGGATTGCAGAACCAGAAGAAGAAGTTTTGAAGTTTAAAAGTAGGGAAGAACAGATTGCACATGATGAAGAGGTTTCAAGAAGGCTACAAGAAATGTTAAATGCTGAAGATTTAGAAGCTAGAGAAAAGGAAAAGCAAGAGCATGAAGAAGCTTCTCTGAAACTGATTGAAGAGTGGAACAATGAACAACCAATATTTCAAGCTTCTGAAAGGATGCAAAGTGAGATGACAGAAGCTGAATGGGGTCAATTATCCATTGACACGAGATCTAAAATGCTGGTTGAGATGATGAGAAAGATGAAGCAGGAAAGAGCTTTTAAAGATTATCAAGCAAAGAAGAACAAACCTCCAACCAAGCAAGAAAAGAGAAATCAAATGATGAAGTTTATCAGGCATATGGGGATGAATGTTTCTGTAAATTTGAGAAATTGCTCCTATGAGAAGGTTGAGGAGATTTACACTACTTGCAAAAGAAGATGTGATGACTTCATTCCCATGAATTCTGAAAGAGAGGATGAGATGGTAAGGAATAGACAAAAGAGAAAATAAACTATTCAGAGGAGTCTAGTTCCAAGAAACAGAAGATAGATGATGAGATGGAGAAGGAAGAAAGATTGAAACAAGATTCTTATGGTGTGTGATCAACCCGAAGAGCCTATCAATCCTACACCTCTAAGATGTGTTCAACCTATTGTAGATTGGCAAATTGTTACAAAGAAATGACGTAGAAGTGATTGAAATTACAAGAGGAGATGGATGGAAAGATCAATACTTCAACTTTGGATGTTTGCTGTGGAGAAGTACTAAGATTGATCTGGAACAACTATAGAAGGTCATTGATTTCAGGTAAGGTAAATTTGGACCAACAGGAACATTAGCTAGGTTTGTGTGGACATCTATGAAGAACATGTTTCAACCCAATCCAGAAGATAAATTTTGGGAAGATTGTGAAATTGTAGAATGGATGCTATATCAGCCTTGTAGATTGCATGCTATTCAGACTACTCAGGAGAAGATATTCATGTTCATAGATAAAGATTATCCACTGTCCAAGAATGTAGCAAGGAAGATGTTGGAAGCCAAGCTTGCACCACAGGGGACTAAACCTACAAATCCAATGATTGACTAGTTGTTTTTGAAGATTGAGAAGATTGCTGATTTACAAGGTCCTCTAGCCATTAAAGGCAAGCCTCAAGGAAGATTGAAAAGGATGGCAAATAGATCTAAGGCTACCGATGAAGAGTCAGGGTCTGATAAGGAGAAAGAGGAGGCTTCTGGGTGTTTGGATACATCCTTCAAATGAAGACATTTTGGGCTTAAAGGAAACTTGATGATTCTGATAGAAAATATCAAGTTTAGGGGAGGATTGTTAGGTTTTTGGTTCTGATAACAAGAATGACACTAAGTATGGAACCACTGCCAGCATTGATGAAACCACGGCTAGAAGGATGAAACCACTGTTCAAGATAGACCACTGCTATTAGAAGACTGGAACCATGACTAATGTATCAAAGAACTGCTAGTATTGTTTAGGTCGGTTTAATTGTAATATTCTAGAATATCTTGAGTATGACGTATTGTATGAAAAGTGTACTTATCTTGTAGAATACGTAATGTAGATTGTATAGGACTCCTTACCCTATAAAAGGAGGTCCTAGGTTAGAGTTAGATATACGTATTGGTTATATCTAAGATTCGATACACTTCAAGGTTGTAAAACCCTAATAATATTTAGAGTATTCGTATAATAATATATTGAGGTGTTTAGTGATAATCATCGTTGTTCTTCTTAAGGTTAAACATTAAATTCCGCGTAGTGTTTAACAGGTTATATTATTAAGTCAGCTTCTATAATAGATCGTTTGCTCAACTGGGATCAACAGACTTAAAGGAGTCGGTGCTCAGGAAAGTAACTAAGCGAGTTAACTAACCAAGGAGTAACGGGAATGAAATGACTTATGTATAAGTCATGTACACGTTTAAAATGATTACGAATAATAAAAGAGTGTATTTTATTTAAGTCGTTTAAATGGGAACAAGAATATCTATATATAAGGAAACTAGTAATGAGATTTATTGGTTTTTTACTATAAATAAAACCCTTTGTTTAGCCATCTTGTCTAATGCCTCTCTCACCCCTAAACTGTGTTTCTCTCCTCCCTCCTCCAACATTTCCAGCTATGAAATCTAGGGTTCATTCCATATATGTCTTGGTTCTTGTCTTGCCCTTGTATCATACTAGTTGTTGTCTAGTATCATACGCGTTCTGATATCACCTTACAAGCTTGGATTTCGCCTAAAGTGTTGGTTTGTATAATTTCATGAGGGGTTGTTGGGTGTTAGACACTTAAGTTCATGTTGTGTATGATCTTGAAATCATTGATTGATCATGATTAGGACTCTGGGATCAATCCACGCGGTTCATCGAATCAATGTAAACGTATTGTTTCCGTTAATGTTTTGTTATTTATAATTAGTTGTTGATTGAGTATAAATACATGTATGATGATACCATATTGCTTGAAGATTTATAAATTGGAATCACTTTCTTGTTGTTTTAAAAGGTTTAAAAATCCGCTTGCATTTAATTTGATTATATCATGATATTTATATTAATGTTGTTAATATAGAATTTTAAATGTGGTCAAAGTGCGGATTGTACACACTAAGTTTTACAATCCTCCTAAGCAAAGTACCTAACCATTATAGTGTAGTATAGGTAAGACACGGGATTGATCTTCTAGGGAATAGTTTGGGTAGGCTAGAAATGTATGACGAGATAAGTCTAAAGGTTGAGGGATGATTATTTTTGTATTTTTATATTTTTTAAAAAGCAAGGTAAAATCTCGGGGTTTGAAGAGTTTGGTTTTATAACTAATTAAACTAAATAAACTAATTATACTAAATATGCAGAAAAGATAAATTGGCAACTTGTATGATAGGTAAAATGTATTTACTTAGAATCTCGCTACTCCCTAGTTATATCCTATTTATTATTCGAATTGTCACTTTCTTATTTTAATTAGCGCGTTGTATTCCTTAATATCAATCGTAGGGTGGTGCCAATTTCCCTAACTCTATGAATGTATTGATCTCGTTAAGTATCCTTATGTTAGCAAACACAATTCCCAAAGTAACTAATATGTGGTTCTCGTTAAGACTCTTAATGTCGGCAACGCAATTCAAGCATTAAATACAACGAATCATCCAACCATTGTACTATAGTGGGGCGTTAATCAGACTTTCAAGCAAATATCCTAAGATCTAGCCAATTTTCCTACTCCTAACGAAATAATAACTAATCAAAACAAGAGACAATAGTCAATAATCAATAACTAGGCTTCATTCAAAACTAAGTAAACACTAATAAATTTACCTAAAATGTTAAATAGAAGCGAAGATAAATAAATAATCACACAACACATAGACATATTGTAATGATTAAGTATTGGATAACTTATCTTCAATAAAACATGAAAGTTGAGGGGGCTAAAAACCCTTAAAAAAGCTGTAAAATTCATGTCTCTATAGGGGTTCTCCAAGTTGCACTCCAAGATGTTTCAATGAATGAGAAAAGTACGATAAATATATATATATATATTTATATTTGTGACGGCGTCACTTTATAGGTGTGATGTTGTTAGCTCGCAATCATTAGGGTTTTGAGAACTGAATCCACCTTATTGTGACGACGCCGCCTTATGGGTTGTGATGTCGTCACTCTTTACTTTTATGGTCCCGACGCCTCACTCTATACCGCCATCACCGGCGTCACTTGAAAAATTTACAACTTGATCATCTTCATTAATGTTCAAGTTTCCAAAGTAGGAGGTAAACGTAAGTCAAAGTTTCAAATTATTGCCAAAAATGGAAAGTCGAAATTTAGGGTTTTACACAAGTAGCATTCAAGTTTTTATTGTTGCAACCTTAGTCGCGACTTATATAGGTGAATCCATGGAAGGCCACTATTAACTAGCTTATGAATAGTTCTTTTTAGTTTATTTTAGGCAACATGAGCATTGTTAAAGTATTTTACTTAAGGAATATATAAATATAAAAACTAATTAAAAAATGACTGAATCACTAAGAGCGGGAGGGACGGTGGAGCAATAGGCTCGCGCCATCCCTCCAGCCCAAAAATGTTAACGGTGCACGACACCGCCACCTGCTCCATAGGCTCTCGCTCCGTCACTAGCACGCAGCGTCGTAGGTCTGTTTTTTTTTGTTTTTTTGGAAATTATAACGTTGGGTAACAGCTAGTTGGCCAAAAAATAATCATTTTTCAAATTTTTACCTTTTGAAAATCCTATAAAAACCTCCTTGCTTTACCATTTTTCACACACTCTTCCAATTTAACTTCATACTTCACAAAATACTCAACTTTCTTTCAAATATAGATCCAAACAACCCCAACCACACCTACACGTACGACCATTACGATATTTATTTTCAAGACGATTCGGAGCGATATCTTAACGGTTATGCGGCGTATGAACAATTTGTAGCTTTGTGTGATCAAGAAGCCGGGGGATCGGGATCGGGTCCTAAGAGGACGAGGACATAGATACCACGTGAACGGGAAGAGGCAAAACAACATTTAATTGACAACTACTTTGGCAACGAAGAGACTCCTAAATATCCTGAAGATAATTTTAGGTGAAGGCATCATATGAGTTCTACATTTAAAAAAAAAAAATACTCAATGATATTTTAAGTTATAATGTTCACCCTCTTCCCAAGTACTTTAATTTTTTAGACAACGTTACGATGCTACCGGTCGTTTAAGTATTGATCCTCTTTTAAAGTGCACATCAGCCATCCACCAACTGGCGTACGACACTGCGCGTGATGCATTTGATGAATAATTGAAATTTGGTGAACGTTGTTCACGACAATGTTTAGAAAGCTTTACCAAATGCATACATATTTTATACGTTGAAAAGTATTTAAGAAAACCCACTTCAGCGGATATTGAAGAAATATATGCATTGCACGAACAAAAACACGGACTTCTGGGAATGCTTGGTAGTATTGATTGCATGCATTGGGATTTTATTTTTTTCCAAAGGCCTTACAAGCTCAATTCAAAAGACGTGATCATAAATACCCAACTCTTATATTAGAAGCAGTTGCGGATCAAAAGTTAAGGATTTGGCATGCATATTTTGGGGTTCCGGGGTTAAATAATGATCTTAATGTGTTATATGGTTCCCCGATATTTGATGATGAACTTTCCGGTACAGCTCCGGAGTGTCCTTTTGATGTAAATGGACATACATACAAGAAATGTTACTATTTAGCTGACGACATTTATCCGGCATGGTCCGTGTTTGTCAAAACATTTTTCTGTTGCAAAGGGTGAAAAAATATTGAAATTTAAAAGAGTTCAAGAAAGTTCTAGAAAAGATATTGAACGAGCTCTCGGAGCCTACAAGGTCGTTGGGGTATTATACGACAACCCGCACGTGCTTACGAAATCAACGGGTTGAAAAGGATTATGTATTGTTGTATAATGTATAACATGATATTAGAAGACGAAGAGTACGAAGTGAATTTAAGAGATCTGTTTGTTGATCCAAGGCCGAACATTCTAACATCATGGACTGAAAGATGTGATATGACAAAGAATTCGAGATAGAAAAGTGCATGACGATCTTCGAAACGACCTTGTGGAGCATGTATGGAACGTTGATTACTAGTTTGTAATGTTTAATTCTTGTTTACGTATTATGTTTTTATTTTTATGTAACCTTTTTATTTATTTATGTAATGTGTTTTTTTAATCGAATGAATTTAATTTTAGAAATGTTGTGTATAATTTTTTTTATATAAATGAAAAAAGAAAAAATTCCTATGACACCACATTTTCCGGTGCCAACGGTAACGGCTAGAATGTGGTGCCATAGGATTTCTGATGCCATAGAGGATTTTGCTGACGTGACAACACTTTTTTCCTATGGCACGAGCTTTACGGCACCACTGTACCCAGTGCTCTAAGCAGGAGTCATGTAAAACCTTAAAAAAAAATACCACAATCCGGATACAAACAAAACTTAAGGTCAGACATGTCGAATAATCTTTTAGTTAATTGGTAATAAAAAAGTAGTTTTGTGTAATATTTTTTATACAAGAGAAAAAAAGTACTATTGTTAACGACATTTAATTTCTCATTATTTTTATAGTATTGTTATTATACGACGTTTAATTTTATCATTCTTTTTAATTGTTAATCTATAAATACACACCAAAACCATATGGGTCGATATGTTTGAAAAATATGTGATATAATCCTTGTCAGAGATTTGCTAAAATGTAACAATTAACGAAACTATTTTTTTTGAAAGGTAAAAAATCTTGAAAATTATTGAGAAAAGTTTCAAAAGAGAATAAACATTATGTGAAATATTAAAAATCACGTATCGTAATTTAGTCATTGAAATTATACAATTTAGTTATGGGGAAAGTGAGTGTGTGGTTGTAGTGTACCCAAGCTTGGGTGTAGAACCCACCAAACCTACACCGTTTTATTAAAACTATAAAAACCCCCCAATTCACTTCTTTTCCATTTCAGTTCTTCTCCACAACTGAAGCAAACCAGGTGACATCTGATCTCCATATGTGAATCACCACTTCTACCGCAACGCTACTATGCTATCACGAATAGCTATTCAACGAAAGGTACCTTTAGATGTTTGCATCATCATTACTTTTCTTTTCTTTCCACTTCAACCGAAAACCTGCATCTTCTCATTTAATCTCAGAATCTGAATTTGCATCTGAGTTAGAACAAAAATTTCATTTTATTTCAGTATTTATGTTGTAAGATTAAGTCAATGAGTACAAGAATTTTGATGATAGAAGATTATGATATGAACCGCACACCAAGTGTTTGATTAAATGTTTCAATACTATTGCTATTTGATGACAAGAGATTATAAGTCATAGTATCACACACCAAGTGTTTGATTAAATGAAGCACTCATCAAGTGCTTGCTTTCCAAAAAGGCTTTACCTTTTTATTCTACTTCAAAGTAGTTTTTCATAACATTATGGCCTAACATCTATCTACGTGTATTGTTTTTCACCAGGACCTCTCAATCTGAGTATAGCAACTTAAATACAAATGCAAACCCCGTTTGATTGAAGATATTAATAAAAATGGATATTTAGTCGACCACCAGAATGCAGAGTATGATTGTGAGAGACCAAACTATGATGAAGTTAACGATGATGATATTTGGGAGAAACCAAACAAAGACCGAGTGAATATTGGATGTGATGAAATTGAAATTAACGACGACAACATTTTGGGAAAGATTTTTAACACACCCGATGATGCATATACGTTTTATAATCAGTATGCCTTCCTACACGGGTTTGGTATACGTATACATTGGGATTATAAAAACAAGATGACAAATGAGGTTTATAGAAAGTTATATGTTTGCAACAAAGAGGGTTTTAAGAGACATAAGGGTAATAGTTCTAATGAGGTATCTAAGAAACGTCGAAGAGATGTAAGGACCGGTTGTAAAGCGGAACTCCGAATTTCTAAAACAAAAGACGGGAAATGGTGTGCGGATATCTTTAACGATACACACAATCATGATTTGACCCTTACACCAACGAAAGTAATGAAACATCGTTCTCACAATAAGTTTCATCGCTCCATGGCTTGCAAATCTCTTATGGTGGAACTTGGTAAGTCCGGTTTGAGACCTTGTCAAGTTAGGAAAGCTGTAAATGCATTGAATTCTCCAAATGAACCTAATGTAACGTCAAAGCAATGTGCTGATAAATTAGCTGAAGAACGAAAACAATACAAAGGTAAGGAGTTTTATTCTCTTATCAAACATTTCCAAGAAAAAGCAGCAGTAGATGCTAACCAATATTTTAAGATAGACTTGTTTGATGATGGGTCTCTAGAAATATATTTTGGGTGATGGAAGATCAAGAGATGTCATCTAAAATTTGAGAGCGTTGTTGTGTTTGATGTTACATATTTGACGAATAAATTCAAGTTTCCGTTTGCTCCATTTGTTGGAGTGAATCATCATGGTCAATCAATAATTTTTGGTGGTGCTTTGCTAGAAAATGAAAAAGAAGAGACCTTCAAATGGTTATTTAAGCAATTTTTAAAGTGCATGTTTAACAAGTGCCCAAGTGCAATTATAACTGATCAAGATAAAGCAATTTGTAATGCAGTTAAGCATGTAATTCCAAACACTCGACATCGCTACTGTGCATGGCACATTAAAAAGCACGTGTTGGAACATCTTCAGCCGTTTAGAGTTCGTTATAGTGATTTCCAGGAATCTTTTAAGCAATGGATAAGAAGTGATACCGTTGAAGAATTTGAAAGCCAATGGGAAGTTTTACATGATAAGTATAATCTTGAGACTAGTAGTTGGATGATGGACATGTATAACCAAAGGAAATTTTGGGTTGCTATTTTTTTTAAAGATATTTTTCTTGCTGGCATGACAACAAGCGGAAGAAGTGAGAGTATCCATTCTTTTTGACGGATTTGTGAATTCAAGACCATGTTGAATGAATTTTTATTCAATTCGATAAAGTTGTCGACACTCAAGAGCCACGAACAAGATGAAGACTTTCGGACTATTAACTCGACGCCAATTCTTTCCTCTGTTCATCCAATAGAAGTAAGCGAGCAAATTGTTCTTGTCCATTATGTTTATCATCACCACTATTTCGTGAACAAACTACCACATGCATGAGATTTTATATATTATTTTTTGCGGTGCATGTTATACTAAAAGATTTTTGAGGTATTTCGAAAGGTGGATAGAAGCAACCAGAATTTAACTCACGAGACTAAAAGCAAGAGCGAGGAAAAATCTAGTTATTGGGTTGGGCAGGTGAATGTTGATAAAAAAACATTGGAGAGTCGTCAACCTTTGCTTCTTGGATAAATTGGATCTCACATGTTCTTGTGCTATGTTCGAAACATATGGGATATTGTGCAAACATATCCTATATGTAATGAAAAAAAAACATGTTAGACACCCTACCCGATCACTATATTTTACCTCGGTGGACACTTGATTGTAGGTACAAAGTTGGTAATGCTAGTATCGGAATCGAGGAAACAAGTTGTGAAAACGAGGTTAGTGCGTTAGCTTTATGGTATGTTCAAGCTAATTCGACAAAGGAAATTGAACAAGCAAGAGATGCACCTTCGGAAATAAAAAGACTAAACAATTTTTGGTGGAGTTTTAGAAGATCAAATGATAAGGAAAAGCCAACGAGATCGAGAATGCATGTAAAGATGCTCGTGTTGGAATTTCTCAAGTAGACATGATGCCTCAAATTACAGATTCGAGATCCGTTGTGCTTACTACCACTAAAGGGCGCCCAAGAAATGCAACAAGAGTCAAGCCTCCTATAGAGGTCAAGCAAAAGAAGACCGTAACTTGTTCTTCTTGTAGGAATCAGTCATAACATCACTAGTGTAAGAAAAGAAGGGCGATTGCATGCAAGAAAAAGACCGATGCTTATGTTGTTATCCAATGTTTAGTTTTCTTTTGGTGAGAAAATATTGTTATTTTGCTTATCAACTAGAAGTTATGTTAAGTTATCATCTTATGATATGATGTTCTTTGGTTAAAATTGCTCGAAAATGTCCGGTTTACATGGAAAATTGTTGTCCACGGTGGGTTAACGGTCAAAACTAGATTTTATTTTATTTTTTCAAGTTCTTTATCAAACTAGTTTAGTCTTTTAGATATAGTTTCACTTCACTTTGATTTTATTCCAAATATTGGTGTGTTGGTATATTGGGTGTTTGGTTCAGTCTCTAAACGGATAAAAAATGAAGCGGAAGTGGGTCAAAAGTGAGTGTTTGGTTGAGTCTCTAAACGGATAAAAAATGAAGTGAAAGCGGGTCAAAACTGAAATGGTAATACCAAGTCATATGGATTGTTTTGGCACATTATGTTTCTGCTGCTTAATGTTGTTTGGCATATGGGTCTGCATTGTGTTTTTGCTGTTTAAGGGTATTTGGCATATGGGTCTGCAACATATTTTGTCTAAGGTCTGCAAGTGATTGTGACACTGATGGTTTTTGTAATTGTAAGGTCTGCAAGTGATTGTGATAGTTATGTTTTTGCAAGTGATTGCATACCTTAATCCATTTGGGTCAAGGTTCTAAGGTCTGCAAGTGATTGTGGTACACGTTATAAGGTCTAAGGTCTCCAAGTGGTAATACCAAGTCATGTGTAATTTGACGTTAAGTATAACATGATTTCATGAACATTGAGCTAATTGATTATATTATTCCACAAAAGTGTTAGTACAAGAGTATTCGAATTCTATTACACCTTTTATCTTCGTCACAAGACCATACAAGTTACACAAAGAATACATCCATGTATGTGAAGCTTAAAAAAACATTAAACCATAATGTCAAATTTGTGCCAGTCGACCACGTTTCGATCAAGGCTGACATGGTTAAGGAATGGCATATGTGAGTGTTTCAAGCTCTTCAGGGCGCCACATTGTCTTTTGCATACACAATAATCCTTCCATGTCCTTCGAGTAGGTTAATCGGACGTTCCAATGCATAGACCTCAGACCTTTTTCCACTTCATTTATAGTCTCAACACTGTCACAAACAATAAGATTTCCTTCTGGTCTCAACTGTGATATGATGAACAAAAAAATAAAAGGTAAATGTCAAACCAAACCAGACTCAGATAGCGATCATAGTCACAATGTAAGTTTTAAAACAGATAAAAGAGTTGATGATAGGAAAAGCATAGTAATTTCCGGTGCACAAGAAACAAAAGACAATAATCCAGTATACCGGGCGCCCGAGCGAGATATATTTTCTGATCCAGCCAAATCAACAAGATTAAGCTTTCCATATCTAATAAGTTCCTCACCACCAACAGTTGCTTGTTTGACATGTACAGTTATTGTGAATACTGAATGAGAACGGCTGCAAAATAAACAAAACAAAACCATTTACTTAAGTAACAAGATCTTCTAAAACAAAAACCAGAGTAAGAATCAGTTTAAGTCTACCTGCTTTGCTTATTTAACAGGGTATCTGCAGTACGCCTTCTGGCAGCACCTCATTCTAAGAGGTTATAAATTTCATTTGCGCTGTAAACAGCTTCTTCTTCCAAACCTCTAACAAAACACAACCTTTCCATCTTCCATTAATGAAATCGGCTTCTTTTGCTTCTCCTCCGTAGATCTTGAGTAGTCTTCTGTGGTAAGAAGGTCGACTGTTTCTTCGTTGTAAAGTTCCAAGAAAGTAACTTTCATGCTATAATCAGCATTTTGAGCCTCTAAGGTATGGAAAATTTGACGAACTGCTCTTGGAATTACACCAGCCTCAGCAGTTAATTCTCCACCCTTGAATATGAGTAATTCAGTTAATGCAAGTAAAGTTCCGTAAGTTGTAAGTGTAACTATGTCATAAGGTACATGCAAAATTAAAACTATTTCAATTACCTTATTTCTCATCCCTCCCTCCATTGTATATGTTTTACCCGTTCCAGTTTGACCATATGCAAACACAGTGCAATTGAAGCCCTCGAGAACTTCATTCACAATAGGAAAAATGGCTTGGTCATATATTGATCTCTGTTGTGCTTTGGGTCCAAAAACCTTCAAATAAACACCAAATAATCAGTAACTTATCATGTCAAAACTAAGCATTAACTCTGTCTTAAACCGGCTTATAGTACACAGATTAAATGACGTACCTTGTCAAAGGTGAAGATTTTGTCCACTTGCTTGTTAGCAACATTCTGCAATATTGATACTTCTCTTTTGTTTTCGTTACATGTTATCGCCTTTGGTACATTGCACTTTTGCTCGTCCTCGCTTAAGGGCCTATTAGTACAGTAAAACGTTAAGACTTTAAAGATAATTCTAATTCTCATTCGTGCAAGTCTAGCACATCCTAAATGATGCATAGAAGCCAAGTGGCACTACCCTGACTTGATTATCCCGTAGATAACAGCATAAGGTCGGTTACAAATTTACATGCTGAACTTGATAGATCCGACAATATACATAAATCCATGGGCTGATGTCACATAATAGCAATATACTTATCTCTGTCATTATACACGTTGTTGTGTAACTTTATTCAGTTTAATTCGGTAAAAAGAGTTTCATTTTCATTATTTCTTATGCCACAAGAAAAAAAATTCAATATGTTGCAAAATAGTCATTGTTATTAAGGTAAAATAAACGATGAGAACTGAATATTTAACAAAGTCCAGTGACTAAATTTGCACGATTTTAATAGTATAAGTAAAACCATATTGGTAATTGTTACTATGCCACAAGGTAAATTATTCAGTTTGTTACACAATGGTCATTGTAAATTTGTAATTAAGGTAAAAAAAAACAATCAATGATAATAATAAACAGTTTATTTAGTCTAATGACTAAATTGTCACGGTTTTAACGAAAGTGCTGGACTAAATTAAAGAACATATATGCTACCTGCATCTAAGCAAAACTTGAATATTAACTTCACCCCTATCTCTCTCAACTCTACTCGAATTCAAAGCAATAATATTGAAACATTTAATCAAACACTTGGTGCGTGGTTCATATGATAATCTTCTATCATCAAAAGTCTTGTACTCATTGACTTAATCTTACAATATAAATACAGGAATAAAATGAAAGGTACCTTTGGTTGAATAGCTATTCGTGATGGCATAGCAGGGTTGCGGTTGAAGTGGTGATTCATGGAGAAGAGATCCGATTAAGAAAACCAGGGTCAGTTCCCTTTGCTTTAGTTGTAGTTGTAGATGTAGAGAAGAAGTGAATCGGGGGGTTTTTATAGTTTTAATAAAACGGTGTAGATTTGGTGGGTTCTACACTAAAGCTTGGATACACTACAGCCACACACTCAATTTCCCCTTTAGTTATTGTTAATAGTTGTTGGTTACTGATCATAGCCGTTAAAAAAAACCCATTTGCCAACACAACTACTGGAAATTTACATTTACATAGATAAAGAAATAAACAAATTATACTTATTTACTTTTATTTACAAAATAAACATAAACATTTTGTTTAAGTAAGTTAGAATTATTACTTTTATTTTGAAAATGATTTATTCATAGATAAAGGAAAATAAAACAAAATTTTATAAATTTTAGGTGGTGTTTGATAATAACTTAAAGAGTCTTAATTGTAAAATAGGTAATTTAATTAAGTCACTAATTGAGTGTTTGTTTTGTGCTTAATTTAAATGGATGACCTTTTAGAAAAAGCCTTGAGAATAAGAGTCTCTATATTAAGTCATCACTTTTATTCTACTTTTACATATTTACGTTCCACTTCTTAACCACTAATCATCACTTATTTCAAATAAAGGGTATATGATAATTTTATTAATTCGAATAACTTTATTCAGCATACAAAACAAACAACCATTTATTCATTTACAACAACATATATCAAGACAGACACTTTAGTTTAACAGAACTTAATATAAAAACTAAACAAACAGGCCTTAGTATCTTTGTACCAAACACCATCTAACTGACTTTGGTGTCCAAAGATAACCCACACAAACAGAAGTGAACTCAAGTGAAGTGGGTTTGTGTTGGTTAGTTGGTTGAAACAACAAATCTTAACCTTCGTTGTCTTGTCGGCCATGGCCATGGCAATGACCATGGCTGTTGTTCGCCCTTCACCTTTTCTTGGTCACACAGATTTCTGCCCTGTAAGCTTTTGTTTATTTTGTTAGCATTTATGCTTTTTTAGTGTTTGGATGAGTGATTAGTAATTGTTTGGAGAATATATAAGTTATTTTCTTTTTCTTCATGATATTGAAATACAGTATTGTTGTTTCCGTGTCTGTTTTGTTCTTCTTTTTACATTTCGTGACCTCCGGTTTTATTTTTCTGACTGACTTCTTGATAGGAGTGCATCTACTAGCAGTAAACAATCTAATGGTAACAAAAAAATTGTCATCGATACTAATCAGGCCATCATAGTATCATACTCGTAACCACTATATCACATTTTAGAATTTAGAGTGTTTGGCTATCCTAACTCACCTTATTCCAATGGATGTCCTAGGGTCACTACCGTTAATATATTGCGTACTTTCGATAGCTTGATCACATGCACGTGCATTACAATAATTTTAGGAGCTAGCAGTACTTGGAGAATGAAGCCCAAAAGTCCAGCCAGATATATTCTGATCATATATATTCTCTATTTAATCGTCATTTCCTTTATAGATCTTTGATCTTGGTGGTTTGAACTGTTCTGTTTCCCCTCAATCTCGTTGGACTTGTGTCCTTTAGAGGTTAGAGTTGTGGGTTCTTATATACTATCCTGAAATCTTCAAATTCGTTAGAATCTTTGTTCTTGGCAATTTGGACTAGACTATTATAGTAGCGGGATTTTTGTTAGTTTACTTTGTTTTATGACATTTGAGCATCAGCTTCATTACTTGTCGTTCATGTTCTAGCTTATACATTCTGTCTAGAAAGGTTGTAATATGTCTTTCCACAGATTTCACAACACTTTTAGCTACCATTATAATCGATTTGGTTCTTTATTCAGCGACATATCTCAATGCCCGAAGCTTAATATATAATTTGTTTCTATATAAACTGACTCTTGCAGTATGATTATTATTGGAGTGCTGATACCAAAATCTTGTGTTTATAGCACAAAGGAAAGTATTCAGATTTTTATGTTGAACTCTGGCGCACTTTTTTATTATATTAAAATTTAAAAGTCAACAATATGGACCTTGGAGCTGGAAATTCTTACATAAGACGGCAATTTCTGTTTTTGAAAAAATAGGGTGAACATAGCAAGTCTACCTTAAGCATGGACATATGCGATGCACAAAATTTCTATTTCTATCTATATATGTAGATATTGTCATTTGGCTTGCACATCCTAAGATCCTAGGTTATAGGAAGCCTACATGTTTACACACTGATCCTCCACAATATTGTCCATGATGTACTTTTCCAATACTATTTTGGTAAAACGAGGTTGTTTCTGTTCTTGAAAAAACAGTATTTGATACTTTTGGTTTTCCTTTATTGAAATGCTTCGTTAATTTCTATTACAGGGAGGCTTCTCGTGTAGAAAAGACTTTCTTATTCCCAATCATACATCTAAGATAAAGTCACTCTTCTGGGAACCTAAAAAGGCTGTGGAACCTCCTGAAATGTATCTCTCATTGAATAACTTTGCATCGACCAAGATTAAGGCCAAGGTCTGTTCGCATTTTCATAACAAGTTTCTGCATATGAATTATGTTCAGATTCTAAACCCACCTCGTAATGTATGCTGTTACGCTGGTTGTAATTGTTAGGAAGATTCAGCAGACACCGAGAAAGCTAAAGAAATATCAGTTTCTGTTGTATCATCAATTTTGGAAGTTCCGTCTAGTGGTTGGGATGCGTGCAGTCTCGATGCAACTGGTCCCGAACAATATAACCCTTTTCTTTCTCATGGGTTTCTTTCAAGTTTAGAGGAGTCACGTTCTGCGGTAAAGGTTAGGCATGTTATCCTCAGCAGCATTTCCTGCTAGATTTTTTTATGGATTTATGAATTTCTTTTTTCATCAGTTGTTATCATTTACTCTGTGCATATATGTTGTATTATTCATGTCATGTGATACATCAATTCTTATATTTAACTGAAGGTTGTTTTTACAAAATCGTATTTCATTGCATTTATGTCTGATGCTTGTTCAGGAAACAGGATGGCTTCCACGTCACATAGTTGCACAGGATGAAGATAAGAAGATCCTAGGCGTGATCCCACTATATCTTAAAAGGTTATCACATTCAATCTGCTTCAAGTCTAAAAAGCTATTTATATTTGCAATTAGCTCATATCTGTTTCTTTTCAATTGCAGTCATTCATACGGGAATATGTTTTGACCATTCATGGGCGATGCTTACTACCGTTATGGTGCAAAATATTATCCAAAATTACAATGTTGTGTACCTTTACTCCAGTACCTGGTCCGAGGATCTTAGTGCGGAATACACCATACAAAGATCAAGTCTTTGACATTCTAGTATCTGCTATGACAGATTTGGCCAATAAGGTACTATTCTCTTTCTTATCTCGTCATATGAATAGGTCTTAGTTAAGTCAATGTATGTTGATGCGATAGATTTTAAATCAGCATAGATGCCACTGGAGCTTTCGGTTATACCTGGTTATTCTATGATATTAAGAGGGAAATTGTATACATTGGTCACCCAAGTATTGAAAAAGGTTTACACTAAGGCCATTATAATATCAAAACATCCAAGTATCTATTTGTTCTTGCGTATGCCAATTCAGGCGTAAAATTTTATGTCAGGCCATCCTGTAATGTTGTTTCCATATCTAAGTAGTTTTATTGTAACCTTTTATATATTTGGGTTATCTATGTATGCATATTCCCAGAGTTTAAAGAAAATTTTATGTCAGGAAAGTAAATAACCAAGCATGTCTATAGCACCTAATTTTTGCAATAACCAAGCATGTCTATATATATATATATATATATATATTAGTGAATGTGCAGAAGAATAGCCATGATTTTCCTTCAAGCACTTGAATGCAAGGGCTTTGCTTCTACTTTCTGTCTTAGCTAGGCTTATCTTGATGTATCTAGATGGTAAAGGTTTACCAATGAATGAGACACTAGTAGCCCATATATTATTCAATAGCCGGTTCGGAAAACTTTTTGTTCTTGTTGACAGAAATTTAATGATAATGTGGAGGTAATATACAGCATATTAGAAGATAATTGACGTATACTGAGCATTTTAGACCTCTCTTCATCTGATTTTCTTTATAAAGGTTGAGGTAGGGTAAAGATGGTTATGTTGTCAGGACGCCGTCTCTACGTTTGTGGAGGCCCGGTGCGAAATTGCAAAAATGAGGCCCCAAACACAAAAGTTCAACAATCTTTTAAACAAATACAATTTTTCCGGTGCGAAATACAAAAATAAGGTTCCCAAAACAAAAAAGTTCAAAAATGTATTTAACGAACACAATTAGAACTAATCATGTAAACAACGCCATTCTCCTAGCATTTTTTGATGCAAATTCTTCAATCAAATCTTTGTAGTCAATTGTGCTCAACATGTCTTGCTCAATTGATATCATTGCTAGTCCGTTAAGCCTTTCCTGCGACATTGTAGAACGTAAATAAGTTTTTATCAACTTCAATAACGGGAATAGTTAATAATATTCTATAAGCAATAGTTGTGTTAGGAAAGCAATCCAAATGTATAATAGATTGTAAAATACCAACAGGTCCCATTTTTTCTTTAGGCATCGAGTGAACTAACAATTTCAATTCCACATATAAGTCGATTCCATCAATATCACATACCTCATCATGTTTTAGTGCAGCCTCAAGACGTAAGCAACAAGATTTTAAATCCTTATCTTCTAATGACCGCAATTTGTCAGAAGTAAACAAAAAGCCAAAAGTTTTTTCATACTCTTGATATTGCTCAAACCTACTAGTAAGTGACACAATTGCTTGATCAACAACACATAAGAAATAGTTTGTCTTAAAAGATTCCTCAAGAGATTGTGGAGCGCTAGACGATGCATCATTTTGATTATCATCAAAATGTTTCTTTCTTATAATTTCACGCTTTCGAACAAAGACCGGATCTATATTCATATCTATAGCTATTTCTTTAGCACTCTCTAATGCCTTAGAAAATCCAGTTTCTCTATAAGTTTTAAAGAAAGAAACTAAATCTTCTATCTTTTTCATTGCATCATCAATTACCATGTTTTTTGATTGCAACTGTTTTGAAACCACATTAACTACAGATAATATATCATACCAAATGACTATTGCAACAAGAAACTCATATTTACCAAGCTCATTTTCAGCTAATGATTCAGATGTACTTTGTATTAAACAATCATTATCACTTTCAGACACTTGAAGTAAAGCTTCACGTATATCCGAGAGTTGGAATCGTATAGCTTTAACACTTTCAACACGACTCTCCCAACGAGTAGCTGATAAAGATTTAAGAGTTAGCCCTTTTACATTCGCTTTCAAAATAGCCCATCTTTTATTAGAGTTTGCAAAGATAGTATAAATTTTTTGTATGGTACCAAAAAATTCTTAGCTTTAGGATGTGTTTGGCCATGTCACATAATGCTAAGTTAAGGCTATGATCGCGCCGGGGAGTATAAAATGCTCTAGAATTGAGATCTAAAAGTTTCCTTTGTACTCCTTGATGTTTTCCTTTCATATTTGAGCCATTGTCATATCCTTGACCTCGCACATCATTTATATCAAGATCAAGTAACTTGAGCTCACTTTGTAAAACATCAAACAAACCTTGTCCAGTTGTATCATTCACATTTAAAAATCCTAAAAATTACTCCTCAATGATAATAGAACTTGACGACACATCAACATATCTAATGATTAATGACATTTGTTCCTCGTGGCTAATATCAGGAGTACAATCAAGAATAACTGAATAATACTTAGCTTGTTTTATCTTGTTAATAATTGGAGTCTTGATTGCACGTGCAAGCAAAGTTATTAACTCATTTTGTATACTAGGACCAAGATAATGTGCCCGCATATCTTCATTTTTAATACGCTCAACATGCTCTTTAATATACGGATCAAACTCAGCCATCATATCAACAATACCCAAAAAGTTTCCATTGTTTTTTTCACCTAATTTCTCATTTGAACCACGAAACGACAAAGTTTTCTTGCCAAAATATTTAACAGCAGCAATTATTCTTACCAACACATGTTTCCAACGATTAGTTTCTTTCTCTAATAGTTCTTGGGCCACTTTGTCAATAGTATGATTACTTTTTAGAGTTAGGCACAAGTCATTCCATTCAAGCATATTCCTAATATGTTCCACACTTGTTTCATGTTCTTTTAGTCGTATATTAACATGTTGCCAATCACAGAATCCCTCACTTACTAATAGCCCTCTTGGATTTCCTTTTCTAAATAACTTACAACAAAAACAAAATACTTTGTCAAGCTCTTTAGAATAGACAAGCCAACTCCTATCACACGTTTCTCCATTTGGTAAAACTCTAGTGAATAATGAAGCAACAAATCGTCTCTGATATTTATCTTTAGGGCCTTTTTTGAAAGACATGTCTCTTTTCGGACCATTAATTAATAAGAGTTCTTTCAATTTAGAATCAAGGGTATTCCAATTTCTTGGATCGTATATATCAAGCATATCACCATTATTATCACAATCCACACCCTCGTCATCTATATTCTCATCACCACCAATCTCACAATTATCACCCTTAACATTTGAACCACTATTCTCGGCATCCACGCCTTGATCATTTATATGCCCATCACCACTAACTTCACCATAATCAGTCTCAACATAAGCATTTTGGTTATCATTGTTCATATTTTGATTATCATAATCACTATTCAAGGTTTGTTTGTTATCAGCCGTTTGTCCTTTTAGAAAATATTTATGAATGTTACCTTTTTGGGATAGTTTTAGTTCTTCGGATCTTTTCTTTTTTTTACGTTTTTCATTTCCGCTTTCAAATTTTCTAATTCTTGAAGACATAATTCATATAAATGAAAACAGCATACCACAAATGTATTAATAGATGCAATGCAATAAGTAAGAGAGCAAGAAACTTAGCAGGAAGTGCGAGGATGAGAAACAAAACAACGATGCCGGATCAGTAGATCATGCAACAAATCGGCTCTGGCGATTGGCGAACTAGTAAAATAAAGCAAACAAAAGTTATAAGCATTGACGTCGTCGACAAATTAAAGTCTAGAAATATATCATCATCAATGGGTAAGAAACTAAGAAGAAGAATTAAGAAAACAATATAAACATATTCAGTCATACCTTTGTTTCTTTGATGAGATCAAAAAATGTTGCATAAACAATAAGCTAATGATCAATGATTCAATGAAAACACAAAACAATGTTTTCTTTACTCTTCGTTGAATCTGATATTCCGATCAACAAATTATGGTTCATTGGAGATTTGGTGACTTTACAGTAAAAGAGAAGAGTAATAATTGCATTGGTGTCTTGAGACTTGATGATGGTGACGTTACAATGCCTAAACATTTAAGATATGGGCTTTTCTATATATAAAAAAAAAGAAGTACCCACGTTACCATTTGCCAAAATCTAAGATGGGCCTCTTTTTCTCTAAATTTAGTTGTCATTTGTTTACTTCATTAATAAAACTAACTTTTAGAATAAAAAAAATTACATACACATATATTGATATATATATATACATAGGTTATATATAAAATTTGAGGCCCCTATAATTTGGAGGCCCTGTGCGCCAGCACACCTCGCACACCCTCATATACGGCTCTGTGTCAGGTTAGCAGCAAACTGTTACAAGAATCCATTTTGGTAAATATGTGAACATATTCTTATCTTGCGATCCCTAAACTTTGGGGATGAGCAGTACTTAATTTCTTCTGTGAAGATGATAACTTTACCATTTGTCACTAATAAAGTTGCACTTCATGTATTTGTTGTAGTTTAATGGATATGATTCTATGAATGCTTGAGACATGATGTAAATCTTCTAGCCTTGTCAAGCACAATTACACACCAAAATTTCTTATTAAAATGGCTGAAAATAGTAGATTATTGGTAGGACGGCGTGGGAAGATGGGAAGTGCCTTACGAATCTTGGTTATGGCTTCACGTTTAAATGTAATTGTTTGTTGCAACTGACATTGCATGGTCTGATTTTGAGTTTGCTTCTGTACTTTGACAGTTCCAGGTTTCATCATTGCACATAACATTTTCCAACGAACATGAATGGCATGCACTAAAGAAAAAGGGGTTTCTGCAAAGAACTGGTATGCAGTATCACTGGAAAAACCGCAACTACAAAGAGTGAGCAATATGTTGCCTCTTTGGCAAATTATTATGCTTCCTGCCTTCTTGAATTAGTTACAGTTATCAATTTCTAATAGCTCATTCTTTATTTTTGATGCTTCGTTTTCTTTAAATCAATAGTTTTGATGATTTCTTGATGGACATGAAGCAAAGTAAAAGAAAAATATCCGCAAGAGCGCAAGAAGGTACGTCTGTTCAATGTGTTGTACAACTTTAAATGGAATATCTATGTGCGTTTGAGCATCTTTGAATAATAAATTTTATTTATACATTTTGATCCTAATGCAGGTACCTGCTCAAAATCTGAAAATGAAACGGCTGCGAGGGCATGAAATTAAGGTATACTGTTAAGGATTCTTTCATTTATGTCTCTTATTCTTTCCCATTATTCTTTTGATATGCATCAGCACACACGCACACACACACACACACACAAAGTCCGTTTTTTAGTCTTTACTTGGGAAAATCCTGTTCTTACTTCGTGCATTTTCACATCGACAGGCCAAGCACTGGGATACATTTTATACATTCTACAGGAACACCACAGACAACAAGTTCAGTGCATATAGTTCATTCTTTCTCCATTACCTTTTCAATTATATATACCATCTGTCCCTTGTAGTAGTTCGATCTTTAGTTTGCATATTGGGTAACTGGTCAAACTGGGTTACTTTTTGGTATGGGTTAGGTCAAAACACGTTTAGCCCAAAATTTCTTTATAGGTTGTTGGTGTGTCAAATAAAATTATAATCTTTATATTATCTAAATAAGAATCTAAGATTTTTTATAAATATATCTGAAATAGGTTTATGCATTAAATATCTACTTTGACCCGTGTTTATCTAAGCCAATATTCTACTTGACCCGTTTGACTCATCATAGATAATAATAACATGAATTGATTCATTTCTGAGTATCTAGGTAGAAACTACCACCTCTAATTCTTTCAACCCCGAAGAGTGCCATTTCACAGTTTAGCTAATATAAAATTCCTTTATCACCCATACTTTCTGCACACAGGATAGAGTCATTTTGTTTATATCTTTCTGTAAAATTGTGCAAGATAATTTCTTCAGATTCCTTCTAAACTTCTAAACATAAATTTTTGGGAGATGGAGGAAAATTATTTTGGTGAAAGTTGGCATTAGTAACTCATACTGATCTTCAATAACTCTCAAGCTTATAATGATTATGATATTCATGTGCACTTGCTTAGGTGGGGTACTGCTTACCTAACACGAGAATTTTTTCATATAATGGGCTCAAAGATGGGGGATGATGTAATGTTAATTGTTGCTGAAGAAGGTGATGAATTAGTTGCTGGAGCTCTTAATCTTATTGGTGGAGATACAATATATGGGCGGCTATGGGGATGTCTTCCACGTGTGTATTATCCAAGTTTGCATTTTGAAGCATGCTACTATCAGGTTTTCATTTACAATACTAAAAACATTGAATTTCTATTCGATATTATCATTACCGTTATCTAGAAGTAATTGGTTAAGAATGAGCGGTGGTTTAGTATCCTAAGTTTTGTATTGACATAACAGGCAGTAGAAGCTGCTATTGAGATGAATCTTGACAAAGTAGAGGCAGGAGCTCAAGGTGAGCACAAAATTCAACGAGGCTATCTGCCTGTCACCACTTACAGCTGCCATTATTTACTAGATGAAGGTTTTAAGCAAGTGATTGGGAACTTCTTGTCCCGAGAAACAGATCAGGTAACTTTGTTTTATACTCAAAATATATACCTTTCAAATTATGTTCTTTTCCAACACACATCCACCCGTGTTTTGTAATTACTCAATCTCGTTTCAAATTGATAAGAATAGCTCTTTGCTTCCCTTTTTCTTTTGCCCCTGAACCCTTCTAGCAGTATTAGCGAGGATACTTAGTCTTTCATTTAACTGTTTATTTCTTTTGTGGGATTCGGTTATTGCAACAGGTGAAACTTGTTACAGAACTCATCAAGGATTCTGGTCCTTTTAAAGAAGGGATACTCTAGGCACCTTGCGCTTGCAAAGACGTAGATATCATAGAATGCTGGGATGAACTTGTTAATTCAGAAATATAATTAATATAACAAGTTACATGTTCAAAAAGGTAAATGGATTTAGAGGCTGGTATAAGTGTATATAGTACCTTATTCTGCTACTGCTACATTTGTAAATAGATAACAAGTTGTAGTTAGTATTAAGGGTAAATGGCTTGGACTACACTTTTAGCAATTTGATCTATATTTGAGGTAGTTCATGCATTAGAGAATTGAGATGCCGTTAGCATCCAAGACACGTACTGTGATATTGCGTTCTTCGTACTCCATTCTCAATGTATTATCATCATATTAATATATATTTAGCCGTCCGATATTTAAAAGAAATACTATATCCATGCCTCTCTTTAAAGGCAATTATATAAATAAATTTTACCTAGCAAAATGCTAGAAAACTAAAACGACACTAAAAGATACTTAGTAAAAAAAAAACGATCTTACAGCTATAAGGACATTAAAGTACAAGGATCATAGACTTTACAAATAGGAAGGACTTTTGTGAAATATATCCCGGGTTCGATCCTAACTCCCCTTATTCATAAGAGATAACATTGTCTAAGATGCGGGTCTTGGGGAAGGGTCACAATGGGTCCAAAATGAACCATAAGTTAAGGTTGCTCGTCGAACCAATCGTTTTTTGAACAAACTTAAGGAGGCGCCCTTCCAACCCGTCAGCCAAAGCCTACGGTCGAAAGCACTGAGGTTGGTAGCAGCTATTGGTAGTTGTTTTTTTAGTTATGGTTGGAGAGAAGAATGCTTTTGTGGTGTGGATGCTGAAGATTAGGAGAAGAAGAGACATGAGATTTTGGAAAACAATAGAAAAATGGAAACAAGGCTTACCCTCAGTGGACGGATCAGAGGACTAACGCGAAAATGATTGAAGATGTGTGGAAAATAGGGGTTAGGGTAAAGAGGGGGAATGTAGATGAAGTGGTGGAAGGGAAGGAGATTGTAAGATGTGTGGAAATGGTGATAGGAGATGAGACGATAAGTAGCAATGCGCTGAAATGGAAGGAGTTGTCAAGCGAAGCCGTGAAGAAAGGTGGATCGTCTTCCGTCAACCTAGAAGCTTTCGTGGATGATGCTTGAAATCCGATATTCTAAGTTACTTGTGTTGAAACTTTCCTGGGCTTTCGTACTTGGTTAACGCTTAAGTCAACGTCAGTTTGTATTTGTTTTCGTAATTCCAAGCTAAGAACCCTCATATCTGCCGGTAAATTAACGGTTGGAGGCAACTTTGTGTTTGAATTTGGTGTGGCACTAGTTTCAAGTCTTAAGAAAATTAGTTCAAAACGTATTTAAGCGGTTGCCGTTAGGGCAGTGGCGGAGCCAAGAAACCGAATCAAAGGGGGCAATGAGTGATGGAAATAATTTGATAATGGGATTTTTTTTTTCATAAAATTTAAAACGGGTCGGGTTAGTTACTCCGTTACATGTATACTTGTAGATTTTATAAAAGTAACTACACCTTTATAATTCACTTACGTATACATATAGACTATAGTATGTATGTTTTTGTGACATAATTCTTTGACTAAGAAATGCTAACTTGAAAATTGAAACTTAGTTTTGCACTAAAAGAAAAAGCATTGTTAATTTAAAAAAATACTAAATAAAGCTTTATAGTTATATAATGATACTACACTACACTACACTACGAAAGTAACAATTGCAAAAGTGCAAATGAAGATTACATATTGAATAATTTAATTATATTTTATTGTACCCATTAAAGAAAGTACATATTGAACAGACATTTAATTTTATATTAATGTATCCACTTTCTTCTTCAAAGTCTCTTTCCCAATTTTCAACCATGCTTTCCATAACTCTACTAACTGTCGACGATAAAAAAAAAATGTCTTTGAAGACTGAATTGATGATTTTTCTTTTTGAAGAGGGCACTCTACTCTATATGTTGAGGACACTACCAATTTTTGCATCTAATTTAACCAATTTTCCTACTGATTTTGTTGTTCTCGTGGAGCTTTATTGGGGGCCCGCCCCTGCGTTAGGGCAAGATTTAACATGAATATAAAAGAAAAGTTTGAGTTTATTTAATTAAATGCTAGATTTAATTATGATATTTATAAGTTTAATTAATATATATTAAATGCAATTTGTAATAAAAGAAAAGTTAAAGTTTAATAAATGTGGTTTAACCGGTACCTTCAGAACACTTGTTAGACAATCCTCTTATTTAAATGCTCAACATTTGTAATTAGGAAACAAATACTACTTTTTACGATTTTAAGTATCTAAAAATAAAAACATTTAATGCATATTTAATTCAAACAAAATAATAACATTACATCAAAATGCATTAAATGTAGCAAATGTTTTTCAATTTTGATGGGGAGGCGAGTTATTTTGTATACTTTTATTTCGGTGCTTATAAATGGATAAATCTTTATCATTTATCTAGTTTGATTCAGTTGTGGGGTAACTATTTTCGCTTAACGATTAACGGTTTAAGAGACAATTAAATTATAAAAAAATATGTGAAATATTAAAATGCTTTTAATCTAAACTATTGATTTATTTTTAAATGAAGGGCGGGGATGAGTCGTTAAGTTTAGTATGTAAAATAACTCTTATTATTTTAAAATTAATAATAAAAAAAACAAAATAAAAAAACAAAAAAATAAAAAACAATATGAAAAATAAAATATTTATAAACAAGTTGACCAACACTAAACTCGTTTGTTACAATTTTTGTCTCTTTCCTTCTCAAAAAATAATAAAAAATAATCAGCAACCTTCCTGTAACAATGGCGGAAGACAGAGTCATGGAAGGAAGACAAGAGCTAATGTTATCACCCAAACACCATAACCCGACCCATAAATTTGCCCATTTTCTCAAACCCGCTTCACTTTCAACCACCATTAAAAAACCCATCTCCTTAAACCCTCATTCACTTCCTAAAACTCCCTTAAAAGTATCCTTAAACGGGTTTAAAACGTTACAAAAGGGCTGGAAAGATTGGGTGAATTATATGGAACCACTTCACAAAGCCACGTGGCAAAAAGCTGGAATTTATAATGCTGTGCTAAACTCATCATATGAGATTATTAAAAACCAAGATTTGATTCTTGGGTTTGCTCAGAAATGGTGTCATGAGACGAAAACATTTGTGTTTAAATGGGGTGAAGTTGGTATTAGTTTGGAAGATATGATGGTTTTTGGTGGTTATTCCGTTTTAGGTCAATCTGTTGTTGTTGATGTGGAAGATGACGAGTCGAATAGAGTTGTTTGGATGTTGTATGATGCGATGTCGGAGTTAAATAAAACGAGTGTGAAAAAACCTCTTCAGTGTAGATGGTTGACGAAGTTTAAGGAAAGTGGGAGCGAAATTGAGCATGAGGCTTTTCTTGCGTTGTGGTTGTCTAGGTATGTTTTTTCTTCCAGTAATGACGTCGTTGTACGAAATGTGTGTCATATTGCCGTTAGTTTAGCTAGAGGGATTAGACTTGCTCTTGCACCTGCTGTTCTTGCTAGTATTTTTAGAGATTTAAGCTTTTTAAGAAATAAGTTTGGTGTAGATCATAATGATGAAATGAATGCTGTCGTTTGGGCGCCTTTCCAGCTTCTTCAAGTTTGGATTTTGGAGAGGTTTCCTAATATTAGTCCTAATTTGCTAGATAGTTGTAATGCGAGATTTGCTAGATGGGAGAAGAAGAAACTGAGTGCGGAAAATGTTGGCGCGATTCTTGATTGTGGTTTAGAAGATTTTTGTTGGCAGCCGTATGGTAATGTTTATCAAGAGAAGGGAAGGTGGGTTGATGTTGTTGGGGAGTGTTTAGATGAAGACTTGGAGTCATGGGTTAGATGTATAAGAGTTTCTGAGTTAGTTGGGATAGAAGGAAAATGTATCGAGCAATATTTACCTCATAGAGTTGCAAGGCAATTTGGGATGAACCAAGATGTTCCCGTGGACGTGCCACGAGCAAGTATAACTCCTGAAATTGCTTGGAGATTCTACACTAGACCAGTTAAGGATGTTAAGTTGTATATACCATCACAACACCCTGATCCTTGTGTCACTGTTAGATACATGGAGTGGTGGAATAAGTCTTACGGCGAGTGTAGTTTGCAGTCTCTAGATGGTAATAATCAGACTGAAAAGTTTGACAAAAATGAATCAAATATGGTAAGATCTGAAAAAAGTTGTATGGATGATATTGATGACATTGATACATTGGGATTGGAGCTCGAAGGGAGAATCAGTAAACTTGAGGCACTATTTGCATATCTCAAAGCTAAAAAGGATGGTGTGATATGTTAATGTAGATTTGTTCAAAATCATATCATCTTTTGTGGTAAGTTTTATTGAAACTGTACCAGGGGGTATCTGAACTATTAGCTTGTATCGTCAGTGGAGTATCAAAATGGTAGTCCTGTTACCTTTTGACTTGGATCTGCATTGATGTATGCTGTTTTTTGATTTTGCTTTTGATTTGGATTCGCATTGATGTATGTTGTTTTTTGATTTCGCTTTTGACTTGGATCCGCATCGATGTATGTTGTTATTTGATTTCTCTTTTGTCTTGGATCTGCATTGATGTATGTTGTTTAGTTAATGAAGGGATCTTTCTAATGTGATATTGTAGATATGATGTTGTTTCTCGTACATAAAAAAACACATTAGATTATTACTCGATTAACCATACTTTTAAATATGCCAAATAGTTACAAAGTAGACATATCCGACAGAGTAACATAAAGCTATAGAACACAATTGCAGCCTTAGTTGCTTTGATTATTGAACTGGATGGGCTTTCTTTGATTCTGTGCTGTTAAGATAGATCAGCTTTCACAATGTTCTGACTTACAGGTTTCTGCAACAAAAGAATGGCAAATTAAAGAAACCCAGAGGTAGCATAATCGGCTCTTTTTAATAACTCGGTTGTAATTATTTAAGTACACTATTGGCAACTTTTGACCCGTTAAAAAACTTCCACCTGATTTATTTAGGGTACCTGACCAAGACATACTATTAACACAAATGGGCAATTTCTTATGCAAAAGGGTAGAGACTACCAACCCTAATCAAACCAGATTAGTAATAACTGAATTGAAACGTACTGTTCAGGGTGCATTTGTTTTGTACCTTTTTATCCTTGGAAAAATAGAACAACCCATTACAGACGACTTTTGTTCATCAGGGCAGAAAACTATAAAATTAAAGCTCAAAAAGAGAAGGAGAAGGATCACATGTCCACAAGACCATAACCATAACTTCAATACATCGGGCCACATATTCTCAAATAAATATCATCATCTATAAAACAAGAAACAAATACCTTCCCACAAATTTTACCAACGATATAGATACTCCTAACATGGTACACGCCCTCTCTGATCGTTTATGCATTTATACTAAGAAGGCAAAATAACTGATGTAACAGTTTTACAGATATGATTAAAAAACTTTAATCTTGAAATAGTGCTTAGTTTGCATGAGATACTGCATTGGTGTTTAGTTTTGTTTTTAATGTTTTCAGAAGTTAATTTGGTTTTGAAGCATGCATTTGATTCTTGGAGTTATATACTGTTATTGTTGCTGCTTGGATTTGTGCTAAGATTGACTTTAAAGCAGCCTTGTGCACAATGCTGGTGTTATATATGTTGCAGAAATTTATGTTAAAACTTTGAAGACCTATAGGTAAGTCATGAAATTATCAAAATGCGAAACTTCTTTTCATAGAAACATCTGTTATCATTAGATGCTAATCACAGCAAACGAGTTTCTTCAGTATTCTAAGTATTTTAAGCTATATCAACGTCCCATGTGAAGGATGACTATAATATTAAATCAAACATTAAATGAAAGATTGACACCAAGTGAGGAATCACAAGTACCTAATAGTGCTTTGTTGTATCAGCAACAATGATGTAGTTGGTATAATGATGTATTTCCACTTCCATATTCTGATAAGCACTCCTAGGATTAAGTTAAGAATCGATAGAAGATCACCACTAGTTAGGACAATCAAGAATAAGAAAAACACTGTCGAAGCTTTAGTTGAATTATCAATGGTGATTTCTAACAAAACTCTGTTACAAATGATTACAATGAGTGAAGGATTACATAGAAAGGAAAGAATTACAATTCATTAGCTAATTACAAAATGAATAAGTTCGCCTTTTTATATTGCAACTAAAACCGTTTTCCAAATGTGACACGCGCTAGTCACGTGTGAGCAAACTAATGAATTCATGTGCATAGCACATGTACTTAGCTTCTTATCATTCCCTTCCCTAACAAGAATATTGGCCTGATGAACAACTAAAGTAGGAAATCGATCTCTTCTGTAGATCTGTCACAGATTCTTAGCTGTTTCATCTGCCCATTGAACTAACACAAAACCTTTGCAACATTACCCTTCTTAGCCAACCTTTTACCCACTATAGCAATGGGTTCCTCCAAAAACGAACAAGACATTGAGGGGAGTTCTGCATTTCTTCAATTAAGACACATGCATCATGAAACTGAGCTTGATTAGTCTGTTGCAACTAGTGCTTATTGTTTAAGTAGTGAGCCTATCTCTTATCCATATTGCCAGCTCGACACTTGTCCTAATAAATAATTAAAAGGCAAATTAATGAAACTATTCATCAAAGGTTTATGATGATAGGTGTTAAAGTGCATTTAAAATTTTGTTATAGATTGTTATAATTGTGTGCAAACAATCAAAGGTGAGGCTAATGATACCAAAAACTGTTAAAGCTAGTTAAGATAAAATAGTAAACTACTTTTGATATTCAAGGTTGAGATCTTTGGTGCTTTCTCATTGGCTTTGAATGCATGTCTGTGTTAGTCAGTATTATATATAAGCATTATAGAGAATAGAAGTTGATGATTATATAGTTGTTTTGTACATGCTATACATTTATTAGTATAAGAACTTTACATTCAAGCATCCAACGGTTGCCAAACATTTAAAGAGTCCAAAAGATCTATTAGACTTACAATGTCCTAAAAACTTCTTCCATGGCATGGGTTATTCTTGACCAATGTTTTAAAACCGGTTTTAATCGACCGGTCGAGTCATCGGTCATCGAGTTCATCGTTCAACCGTCGTGTCAACCCGTTTTATTAAAAACTATTTTTTCAATGGTTCGATCACCGGGTCAACCCGGTTTTTATAAAAAAAAATGAAAAAACCCGGCCGGGTTTTGAGAACCAGGTTAACCCAGACTTAAAACCCGGCAGGTCTAACCGGTTAACCCGGTTTTTGACCAGACCAGGTTCAAACGGTTGAACCGACCGGGTCGAATCGGGTTACAAAACACTGTTCTTGACAATCTTGCTTTATGACAAGTTTGAACATGTTATTAAAATTACAGTTGATGTTTGTCTAGAATGATCTCAAAGCAAAGATAGTGTGGCTTCTTTCTTTGATTTAAGATCATTTGAGGACAAAAGATTTTTTACATACCAAGGGATCAATCTCCACCCTTCATTTTTATTTGATCTAATGGATGAGATTAATCCCAACAATTTAAAAAACCCACTTTCATCATTTTTTTTCAAATATTAATATCTTTCAAACCGTTAATTGTTAGCGAAAAAATATATCATTGCGATGAAGCGTTTAATTATCTTTCATAGATAAGACTTTGATATACTTTCGACAAAATTTTTTTTTCGTATTTTCACGCTTTTTTTTTTAGTTTTCGTTTTTACGTTCATGAAATTTGCATTAAAAATCATATATGATAAAACACTAATTTGAATATCACATGTGATATTAGTGTAATATCATATATGATATGTAATATCACATGTGATATTAGTGTAATATCACATATGATATATCACATGTGATATTACATATCATATATGATATTACACCAATATCATGTGATATTCAATTTAGTGCTTTATCATATATGATATTTATAATGCAAATTTCAAGAACGATAAAAACGAAAAACGTGAAAAAACGAATATTTTTCTTTTTGAAAGTATATCAAAGTCTTTATCATAGAAAGATAATTAAATCTTCGTCATGACGGTGTAAATATTTTCACTTAACGATTAACGGTTTAAGAGATATTTAAATTATAAAAATAGGTGAAATAATAAAACGCTTTAATCTCACCCATCGATTTCTTTTTAAATGAATGGTGGAGATGAGTCGAATTAGCGTGAGAAAAGTTTGGTATGTAAAATAACTCTCCTCTCTTTCTTTTTATTCTTTAGTTCAAGGTTGAGTACAAAGTCATAAACATAATCATTCTTCAGACGATGAGTACCAGTCAGTATAATAACGTTTTTCTTTCATCTGGACATCTGGTAAATCTTATTTGTAGGAAAAGGCACGTTTCAATGTGCTAATTATCATAGAAAGGCTGATGACTTGCATTCAGTAATTCAACACTTTCATGAAGACTTGCATTCAGTAATTCAACACTTTGATGAAGCTAATCCCATAAAAGTGCAATCCGTAGACACCTCTAGGCTCGTAACATATAGCTTAACACATCAAAGAACCTTTTCTTTTTTTTAAACTTAAAAATATGACACTAAACGAGATTCTGAATCGCACTTTTGAATTCTTACAAATATAAAAAGCTAATAATATTAGAGTAATATTTTTTATTACGTAAAACTGACAAAATACTATATAGCCATATAGGTATAGATATATTTGTATATGTGTATATATTAATCGTGCGGGGAAGGGCGGGCGGGCAAGGATTCCCCGCTTCGCCTCCAAACCCGATTAAAATCCCGTATAATCCCCAAACCCACCAGAACACGATTAGCATGCCCCGTAACCCGATTAAAATCCATTATGGAAAAGACATTTTGTTTTTTTATTGTAATGATGTTTGTATAACATAGTTAGTGGTGAGCTTAAAACCGATAAATCAAATCGAAATCGAAAAAACAAAAAATCCGAATCGAGAAAACCATCGATTTGACAAGCTGGTGGAGATGGTTTTGATTTTTATAAAAACCGAATGTGGGCGGTGTTGGGTTTTCATATGGAAAACAGAACCGAGAAACCGTCCCACCTCACCTTTATATTTTCTTTTATATTAAATTTATTTATGTAAGAGATTTGATACTTAATTTGATGTAAGACCTCGAAAAACTATTCAAATGATTTATCAATGTAAACTGTACTTAACGATAACTGCGGGTTATCTTTTTCTTTAGAGTGCAATAAATTTCGACACATTCTCATTTGACCTAGTATTCATATAACACGAAACATTTTTCGAATTTGAAAGTCAAACTCAAGTTATCCTGACTCGACCAAAAACATGCACTAGTAGCCCATATATTATTCAATAGCCAGGTTCAGGAAAACTTTTTTTTGTTCTTGTTGACAGAAATTTAACGATAATGAGGAGGTAATATACAACATATTAGAAGAAAATTGACGTATACTGAGCATTTTAGACCTCTCTTCATCTGATTTTCTTTATAAAGGTTGAGGTAGGGTAAAGATGGTTATGTTGTTTGGTTAGCAGCAAACTGTTACAAGAATCCATTTTGGTAAATATGTGAACATATTCTTATCTTGCGATCCCTAAACTTTGGGTATGAGCAGTACTTAATTTCTTCTGTGAAGATGATAACTTTACCATTTGTCACTAATAAAGTTGCACTTCATGTATTTGTTGTAGTTTAATGGATATGATTCTATGAATGCTTGAGACATGATGTAAATCTTCTAGCCTTGTCAATCACAATTACACACCAAAATTTTCTTATTAAAATGGCTGAAAATAATAGATTATTGGTAGGACGTCACCAATTGTGGGAATATGGGAAGTGCCTTACGAATCTTGGTTATGGCTTCACGTTTAGATGTAATTGTTTGTTGCAACTAACATTGCATGGTCTGATTTTGAGTTTGCTTCTGTACTTTGACAGTTCCAGGTTTCATCATTGCACATAACATTTTCCAACGAACATGAATGGCATGCACTAAAGAAAAAGGGGTTTCTGCAAAGAACTGGTATGCAGTATCACTAAAAAACCGCAACTACAAAGAGTGAGCAATATGTTGCCTCTTTGGCAAGTTATTATGCTTCCTGCCTTCTTGAATTAGTTACAGTTATCAATTTCTAATAGCTCATTCTTTATTTTTGATGTTTCGTTTTCTTTAAATCAATAGTTTTGATGATTTCTTGATAGACATGAAGCAAAGTAAAAGAAAAAATATCCGGCAAGAGCGCAAGAAGGTGTGTCTGTTCAATGTGTTGTACAACTTTAAATGGAATATCTATATGTGTTTGAGCATGCCTCTTTGACTAATAAATTATATTTATACATTTTGATCCTAATGCAGGTACCTGCTCAAAATCTGAAAATGAAACGGCTGCGAGGTCATGAAATTAAGGTATAATGTTAAGGATTCTTTCATTTATGTCTCTTATTCTTTCCCATTTTTCTTTTGATATGCATCAGCGCACACGCACAATTTATACAAATTTTTAACAGCTGTGTATCTCTAGTACTCTTCATTTACTTCATCTGTTTTGTAACATTATCAGTCCGTTTTTTAGTCTTTACTTGCAAAAATCTTGTTCTTACTTCGTGCATTTTCACATCGACAGGCCAAGCACTGGGATACATTTTATACATTCTACAGGAACACCACAGACAACAAGTTCAGTGCATATAGTTCATTCTTTCTCCATTGCCAATTCAATTATATATACCATCTGTCCCTTGTAGTAGTTCGATCTTTAGTTTGCGTATTGGGTAACGGGTCAAAATGGGTTACTTTTTGGTTTATGCATTAAATATCTACTTTGACCCGTTTTTATCTAAGCCAATATTCTACTTTACCCGTTTGACTCATCATAGATAATAATAACATGAATTGATTCATTTCTAAGTATATAGGTAGAAACTATCACCTCTAATTCTTTCAACCCCGAAGAGTGCCATTTCACAGTTTAGCTCTAATATAAAAATTCCTTTATCACCCATACTTTCTGCACACAGGATGATAGAGTCATTTTGTTTATGTCTTTCTGTAAAATTGTGCAAGATAATTTCTTCAGATTCCTTCTAAACTTCTAAACATAATCTTTTTTTGGGAGATTGAGGAAAATTATTTTGGTGAAAGTTGGCATTAGTAACTCATACCGATCTTCAATAACTATCGAAGCTTATAATGATTATGATATTCATGTGCACTTGCTTAGGTGGGGTACTGCTTATCTAACACGGGAATTTTTTCATATAATGGGCTCAAAGATGGGGGATGATGTAATGTTAATTGTTGCTGAAGAAGGTGATGAATTAGTTGCTGGAGCTCTTAATCTTATTGGTGGAGATACAATATATGGGCGGCTATGGGGATGTCTTCCACGTGTGTATTATCCAAGTTTGCATTTTGAAGCATGCTACTATCAGGTTTTCATTTAAAATACTAAAAACATTGAATTTCTATTCGAAATTATTATTACCGTTATCTAGAAGTAATTGGTTAAGAATGAGCGGTTGTTTAGTATCCTAAGTTTTGTATTGACATAACAGGAAATAGAAGCTGCTATTGAGATGAATCTTGACAAAGTAGAGGCAGGAGCTCAAGGCGAGCACAAAATTCAACGAGGCTATCTGCCTGTCACCACTTACAGCTGCCATTATTTACTTGATGAAGGTTTTAAGCAAGTGATTGGGAACTTCTTGTCCCGAGAAACAGATCAGGTAACTTTGTTTTATACTCAAAATATATACCTTTCAAATTACGTTCTTTTCCAACACACATCCCCCCGTGTTTTGTAATTACTCAATCTCGTTTCAAATTGATAAGAATAGCTCTTTGCTTCCCTTTTTATTTTGCCCCTGAACCCTTCTAGCAGTATTAGCGAGGCATACTTAGTCTTTCATTTAACTGTTTATTTCTTTTGTGGGATTCGGTTATTGCAACAAGTGAAACTTGTTACAGAACTCATCAAGGATTCTGGTCCTTTTAAAGAAGGGATACTCTATGTTGGGATTTTAGAACTACGTTAACCATTAACTACTACGAGTACGCAGTGGATAAGGATCTAGTAATCGCAATTATGTTAAGCACGTAATTAATAAACAATAATTAATATAACAATTAATTAATAAAGGGATAAAAGAAACCCTAACCTCGCTTGACAATTGATCTTTAGATGTGGACAATAAAACCAATACGAAACCCAAAGTATCTAAAATAGACACTCTACGAGTGCTCACACAAACACGTCAACCAAACACGTCCGGATAGCTACCCGAATATCACGTATACCCAAACACCAAGTGTCTTAGCTCAAACAGATTCGAATACCAAAAGTATATGTTCGAATAGTTTGTCAAGAGATGACAAAAACTTATTAGAATAAGTTACCTTCTTATTAATATATATAGCTTGACATCTTTGAACAAAAGTCAAAACAACCAAAGTTGTTTTATGCTACACGATAAGAGAAGAGGAAAAACAAACAGAATTGATGCAATTCTTTTGTTGTGTTAGGCGTGGCTTTATGAGCTAGGTAATGGGGTATATATATACTTCAAAACCTAGCAATCTTGGGCTCCAAACTTGGTCACCAAGTAACCCACATACCATATTTTACACAACTTTACATAGGCCGAAACCCACTTCAAAATCCCTTCCAATGGACCAGCCATTTGGGCTAGAAGTAAGTATCAATCGGTCCTATTATTCCTCGGGTCAAGAACGGGTCAATGTTCGAGCTATAAACGTATTCTTTATGTTTAACGTGTGTGCCTCAATAGGCTCACACACTTTTAGCGCTTATGTGTTTACAACTCCCATAAACCAATGACCCCACTGGGAGTTGGTGTGTCGAATGGCACACAAAACTAACGACGGAAACGCTTAAGCAAACGCTTCTCACCGCTTTTAACTAAAAGTGTCCGAGAATAGTTTCATAAAAGTTTCTCAAGAGCATGGTTATTCAATGTCTTGCTTTAATCATCCTTTGTTATAGATACCGTTAAACCATGGATTATGGATCTCAAATCATTCCATATAGTTTGACCATTTAGAAACTCGTTGTAGATTTTAATTCGGATATACCAAATGTAATCAAGAATCATCTTGCATTACCTTGGGTTTTGCCAAACAATTATCCGATTAAACGGAGAGCGCCATGGTATCTTCTCGCACATATCAAGTGGAGTAACAAACTTTGATGACTACAAGTGTTGTGGATGTCGCTCACATCACTCCAAATATAGCTTTTATAACTACCTTATTCGGATAGCGTTTTGATACTTACAAAAATGATATCCACACATAATGAACTTGCTTGCATCTCAAGTCTAAGGATGAAGATAACAAACCATTTTCAATATTTTACTTATGACAAGGATCCAAAAGTAAATGTTTGAAAGTTGGGGAATCCAATATGCATCTCTAGTGAATACATATGAGTTTGGCAGGAACAATCCAAATTCTCATTAGAATATAACCAACACTCACATTTGCCTTATCATAAAAATATTCCCATATTGTTAATCGACAATGGACATATTTAGAATAATAAAATTATTCAAGGATTAAACATGCAAATATAGGATAACAATTATTATATGAATGAATAACAAATACCAAGTATCTTTATTCATCATAAAGTAAAAATTGTCTATCAATCCCAATTATCCAAATACTAAAACAGATATGCATGAAACTCATTTAGTAATTTGCAGCCTAATGTGTCCAACATTCTCAACCTTTCTTTTACAAGAAAAACTAAATAGTTATCTGAGTAAACTTTCCGAATACTCATTTCAAAATATCACTTATAGTGAGTGATTTGAAATATAAGATGAGTGTCTTATCTCATATGCTCATACTATTGCAAGAGTTATAGTATGGAGATGTCGTCATACTTTGCATGAGGTATTAAAATCAACGACATCTTGATGATCATCTTTACAGAGTTTCTAAAAGTGTAAAGTATTCTCATTCTTTAATGTGTAATGCAACAATGCTCTATGTTGAGCATAGCTAGTTAGCGATTTATCATAAATGATAAAATTATACTACAACTAGTATAATTAATCCTCTAGCATCATTTGTACTTATATAACATTATGCTTTATAATTCGTAAACATCTATATTAACAATAATCTAAAAACCTCTCAATTAGATATTGTTGTTGTCAGCTCATTTGTTCTTATACAAAAGTAACAACTAGTCTTATACACAATATAATATATACATGACAAACCCTTAGTTTAAAAACACAAGGTTTCCATCCATGTAAATTATTCCAAGTGAAATATATCACTTTAAGACTTGCTCAAATGATATATTGCATTTGTGTCAGACTTATTTTCCGCATTTGTTTATTCCAGATAAACATTTATTTCAAGGTTGTTTGTTTTATTCCCTAAATTCCAAGTGAAGTTTCATTCCAAGCTTAAAGATCAATATCTAGCTTAAATAGAATGATATCTTCAACATGGATGAAGCATCCCTAAATATGGATGAAGGAACAAATTAGTTCGAGTTTCGAGTTTTCCCAATTAGTTCGAGTTTCGAGTTTCGAGTTTTCAAGTTTCGAGTTTTCCCAATTAGTTCGAGTTTCGAGTTTTCCCAATTAGTTCGAGTTTCGAGTTTTCCCAATTAGTTCGAGTTTCGAGTTTCGAGTTTTCCCGTTGAATTCGGAGTTTTTTTTACCATCCCTAAATAGGGATGAAGCATGCATGCAAACTTACAAAGATTGTAAGCAAGATGAGGAAAGTGCTCCATTATGGCAAATACATTTTTTATCTATACTACTATATAAAGCATTTGGGACATGCTATTTGTGACATCCTCGCAAATCTCACATCGTGTGGCACGGAGAGATCTTGGGCTCATAAGATAACATTCGCTTTAAATGACACAACGCGCTTTTGTGGTCTCTGGTGGAGTTCTTAGAACCGCGCGTTAAGCGTGCTCATGTGAGAGTAATCTTGGCTTGGGTGACTACCTGGAAGTCTTCAAATGAGGCCACAAAACAAAGCCGTGAGCCTACGGGCAAAGCGGACAATATGTGGTCGATAAGGCGGGGTGTTACAAGTGGTATCGAGCCACCCGAGCCGTCGGGATGGTGGGGCAAACCTCATCGAGGACGATGAGTCCCTGCGGGGGCGATGTGACACCCAGGCAAATCCCACATCGGTACGCGCTCGGAGAGATCTTGGGCTCATAAGATAACATTCGCTTACAATGACACAACGCTTTATGGTCTATCGCTGGTGGAGTTCTTAGAACCCGCGTTAAGCGTGCTCTGTGAGAGTAATCTTGGCTTGGGTGACCTTTGGAAGTCTTCAAATGAGGCCACAAAACAAAGCCGTGAGCCTACGGGCAAAGCGGACAATATTGTGGTCGAGATATGGGTGTTACACTATTAATAGAAGGTTTAAAAATTCAGATTCAACAAATTACTTATAATAGAAATAAATGTCTTATTGTTTGCTATTAAATATTAAATCAATACATACACACAACGTCCGATGTTCTTCCTAAAAATTAAATGCAATTCAATAGCCAAGACTTATAACTGCCAAGCCCAAGACTTGTAACTGTTCTATTTTCATAAAAGCTCAAAAAGTAACAGCCCAACACACACTTCAGACACACTCTATATTTAGTCTACCGTAAACGCACTAAAAAAATCACTCCACTCTGCTAAAGTTATAATACTCCATACAAAAATGATAGATCCATAAAAACCCCAGTTTCTCCATAAACGCACTAAACATGTTCATATAACTATATAACATATAAACATGTAGTTTCATTTAATAAAAACAAGAGAAATGTTACACATATCTCTAAAACTAGGAAAATGATACGAACATGTATTAAAGAAAAATTCTAACAATCTAAGTTGCGTATAAGACCATAGGAAACACCACTTTGTGCTTTCATTCCTAGGTTTAGGGATGATTAGATTTGTTGACTTCATCAAAACGTTTAAGAAGGTGATAGAACATGAAACACAATTCATCACGTACTTCATGGACTAAGCCTTGGACATAGTGACAATGAAAGCAATCATTGTCATGACTAGGAAATGGTGGTGGTAAGAGTGGAGCGGTTTGAGGAGGTAAGTTTGATGAGGAGGGTGGAGGTTCCACAAAGGATAGAGGGATTTGTGGAGGTAAGTTTGATGAAGTAAGAGGTGGTTCAACTAAGGATGAAGGTGGTGATATATGTGTTGGTGGTGGAGGTAAAGAAGTATCTACTTTCATATGGTCCAGTTGTTGAGATTGGTGATTCCTCATAAACCAAAATGGACCATTTGAGGGTGAAGGAGAGTAGGACACGGGTGGTAGTGAAGTTCCAACACCAAGGTTTTGGTGAGAAGGATGTTGTGGTACCATTTTCTCAATTGATTAGAATGTGGGTAATGGAGGTGGATGAGAGGGCCTAGGTGGCAAGTCTTCTAGGGAGTAAAGGTTTGGAGATGAAAGAGGTATGGTGAAAGAGAGAGCTCTAGGTTCTAGAGGTGAGAGTTTGGTTACTTTAGTGGAGATAGGAGTGTTTGGTTTAGGAGGTATGGTAGTGTTTGGCAAAGGTTTCTCCAAGCAACAAGGTCAGATACTAATCCGAGCGGTTTTCCTAGCTTTGGGTGGTAGAGGTGGGGGATTTTCAAGCTCATTGATTGGTAGAGTTTGTTGGGAAGAAACTATAGTGTTTGAAGCTTTGATGGGTGATGACTCGGTTGAGGAAATTACATAAACAACACGAACAATTTTCTTGAGAGGTCCTTTGGTTGATGAGGTTGCACTAGGTACTTTTCTCATGGTGAAATGTTGGAAGTAAGAATATGAAGAAGGAAGTTTTAGCTACTAAGAATGAGTGTTTGAATGGTGATTTGGAAGCACAAACACAAGTGGTTTATAAAGGAAGAAATTAGGCAAGTGAATTAAATCATAAACCACTAAGGTTCTTCAAATTGCATGCACAAAAGTCAACTATAGTGTTGTTCTGTCCTAGGGAGTTATTTAAGACAATGTGGAGTGTTTAGATTAACAAAGAGGGTTTGAAATGATTATATCAAGTGAGATTAGGCATTATGTGCAGCCGGTTCTCACGGATCCCTCCCTTGAGGGATCCAGCTAGCTTTAAGCTAGGGATCCGGATCTCAGAAGCCAAGAGAAAGGGTGATTGGGTTCTAGCAAGGTCTAACACCTATATATCATGAGTGATCTATTCTACTTAGGTATCTTAAATGGTATAAGACTTAAATGATCAAGCATAATGAGTGAGGATAGCCAATGATGACTTTTTATAGAAAGAAATTGAGTTGTGGAAAACTAGAAGGGGGGTTGAATAGTTTTGCCGATTTTAAGTTAGTTTCAAAAACTTTAGATTCGATAATATGTGAGATCGTATGGATGTAGAGAAAGTATAGATCTAATGATAAAGCAAGTAAATAAAGTAAAGCAAGGGATAGAAATGACACAACCGATTTATAGTGGTTCGGCTACAAGGACACCTTCCTTGCCCTAATCCACTCCCCGAGTCACCTACTCGAGAGTTCAAGCACTATGTCAACAAACTCCTTCAACTTGGCGGAGAGGCCTTCACAACGTTGCTTACACCTTTTTCTGGTACAAAGCTAAATACCGAGTCCGTAACACGGTGGACCAAACCAACATGACTATTACACAACAAATATGTGAAATATCAAATACAAGATCTTTGCTACAGAAATCTTGTGGAGGAACAAATAAATCAAGGACCCCTTGCTTGGATGACTTGTAGGATGCTTGTGATCTCGCCTTAGAGAAGGACCTATATGAGAATCACTAAAGAAAGAAAGAAAGAAGAACTCTCTAGATCAAGTGATCTTTTGTTAGAAGAGAATGAGAGTATGAGAGAACTAGTAAGAAGAGGGTGAGTTAGAATGAAGAAATGGCTCTCATTTATAGGCAAAACTTGTCATCTGCTCCTGATCCCACGGATCCTCCCATGAGGATCCGTCTAGTGTAAACCTAGGGATCCGTGGGACGCCCTCTTGCCCATGGGTTTTTGGTTATGGGTCATGGGTCATGGGTTATGGGTTGGTCCATGGGTATTTCTTTAGATACAATGTATCTAATGAGTACAATGTATCTAGTCAGTGGGTATGGGTCAATACCATGGGTTATGGATATGATCCATGGGTTGTGATTTTTACCCATCCTAATAAACTATTACAACAAATGATTTAGTACAACAATTTGCATTAAATGGCTATATGTAAATGCTTTACAAAAAATAACATGTATCCTTATAATTGTACTTAAGATAACATTATATTTGTTATCAACAAAACACAAAGAGATCGCAAAATATTAATAAACGTTTTTACGGTTTATTTGTATTAACATGAGTTTTTATGAACACCAATGTGTGATCAAGGATGACACTAAGAGTTTTGAGGATGGCAAATGGTCATAGAAACCAGATGGTGATCAAGGAAAAATTTATAAAATTCCTTAAAAATCACAAGAAATGAAAAACTAGTTTTTAGAGCATTTTAAGGTAAAGATGACTAAAATCAATTTGTTGAAATTGAGAGAAATATCAAACTAGGTGTTTTGACATAAGAGGAACAATTTGTAAACATTGGAGCGGAAAGATGGTGAGTTTTGAAGTAATGATAAATCAAAAACACTTTGAATGTGATCCTAAGTCATCTATGAGTGAATGTGAGATCAACTGAGCCTAAGGAAAGTTTAAGTGATCCTAATGTAGCATGTTTAACTAGTCCAATAAGGTCTAGAAGGTTGTATTGATACAAGGAAGCTAAAAAGGAACTTGTCACCGGATCCCACGGATCCTTACTTTGAGGATCCGGCTAGTTATACCCAAGGAATCCGGCATCTAAGACAATTTCCTCAACAATAAGATTGCCAAGTTTTGTTCTAAGTATCGAATTTTGAAACTAATGATCTCTACAATAATCATACATGTTATACAAGTAAAACATAGTAAGTATAGCATGTAGAAACAACATATGGGTAAGCAAATAAGATAATGACCACATTTTGATATGAGAACAACCAAGCATGTCTTACATAAAGTAGAGAGAGTCATGATTACACATTGTTTTAACAATCATAAAACATCTAAAACAATCATATAAAAGACATAGGGTACAAATTTTTTTTTGTCAATCTTTAACTTTTTCTTCTTTCCCATGTTGATGAGAAAATGAGTTAGATACTTGAACATTCCTTTTGTTTACTTGAATTCCTCGGTTTCTTTTGGAAGAGTGGGAAGTTATTCAAAGTAAGTCATGGGATCGAGTTGATAATTGGAAACGGGGTCGATTTTGTTAGGAATTAGAAATTCCCGGTATTAAAGAGTCGGTCACCTCAAGTATATGTAATCGTTAGAAAGCTCGTAGTCGTAGTTCTTTTAAGTTAAGTAGTAATTTAGTTAAGTAACACCGTGGAGGACGGACGGGTCTTTACCCACCTGTATGCGATCCATCCCCAAAGTGTGGCGCTTTTATGTAAGACTATAAATACTCTCTACCTCCCAGGTAGAGTTGGAGCTCATAATAATATCTTTCACTTTCTCTCACTAAGTTCCCTAAACCTCTAACTTTCTCTCTAGAATTCCATCTATATGCTACTTTGTGTTATGGTTTGATGTGTATGTGAAAAGTAATATCTAACAATTGGTATCAAGAGCCATGGTTGGATCATATCTTACACATCTTTGGATTTATAGTGGTTTTAGGTGGTTTTGAGTTTGAAAAAGTTTAGTGGTTTTGCATCATTTGGTTGATCTCTTGTGTTAAAGTTTGAATTTTGTTGGTACTTTTATGTTTAGAATCATCAAAAGTGTTTAGGTTTTCATTTGGTAGCTTGAATCATCTTGGTTGGGTTGTTTTGGATTGAAAAGTGAAGTTTATTTGGTTTTTCAAGCTAGCGACTTAGCTCTCGGAATAGTTTCTTGGTAGCGACTTGCTTCACGCTTTGTAGCGACTTACGTTGTTAAAGCTAGCGAGTTAGATCTAGCGAGTTAAAGTACAAGTAGTGGAATCTCCACCACGGGTAGCGACTTGTGGTAGCGACTTGGTCGATGTGAGTTGCTCTTTAGCGACTTGCATTTCTAGCGACTTGTGTGGCAATTCATCGCCAAAATTTTGCTAGCGACTTGAGGGTAGCGAGTTACTACTTAGCGACTTACATCGGCTAGCGACTTGGAACTCTAGCGACTTAGTGGTGTAGCGAATTAGTTGTTAGCGACTTGGTTCAAGAATCAGTAGCGACTTGGTTGATTTTTCCGTCAAAACTCAAACGGCCATAACTTTTGAACCGTAACTCCGTTTTCGTTCTACCCATCAAACGACCGTGAGAACGAGGTGAATAGACCGCCGAATTCATTCGGGTCAATCTTCGAGGTATAAATCCGCTCGAATGAAGTTATTGAGGTTTTAAGTTTTAGACCTAAATTTCTCGTGAAGCGGGCATAAACCAATCCGAATCACAACCAAACAACATCTCGCTTATCCCACAAACAATCATAAGACCTAACACACAATTTTCTATCATTGTGTCGATCCATTAGTCGTCTTAACACATTCCATTGGTCATTACTTAACGGTTTAGTCTTGATTTTAGTAAAATCCCCCGAAGATTCTATTTCTCGGTTTAAATCATAGACTGGTAAAATCCCATGCATTCTACCACATCATGTCTTACTCTCTTGACCCGTGATTTCGAAGTGCTTAAATTGTATGATGTCGGGATAATAATGATAATGGATGCTACACCGAACGATTAAAGATGTTTGAATTAAACAACGAGGATGTGAGATCTTCGTGTTCGAGTACAATGAGAATGAATTGCACCGCTATGAGAATGCCATGCAAATGGAATGCAACATTGAGCCATATCAACTACTTCATCCGCACCTCATACGGTTGTTATCCATAGGCGGGGATCGAACATGTAGTGCTCTTTTCCGCCAGACTTACCTACATTGACAAGAAGCTTCTTTGTTGAACTTAGAGCATTTAAAGTCGCAACTTACCAATGAAGAAGTTCAAAAGATGGTTCCAAAGTGCGACTCTTCAAGTAATCTACAAACAATTTCAACCATTCATCGATGGGAATATTCAAATGATTACAATCAACACTTGACCTGAATTTCCTTCAAAAACATATCGGAATGGAAATTCGAGAATTCATTGAGACATTTATCCAACTCATAGATAATATGAAAAGTTCATTGAAGAATCTGCACAAAAGAATGAAGACGTGAATGAGTGTCGTGCGGTTGAAAAATTGTTGTGATAAGTTGGGTAATGTATCCGGTGAAGAATCGGTGGTCTTGAATGCGAATGTTAGAAAACAAATAATGATGAGTCGGACAATGCTAAAATAGAATCTTCATGCTCATGTCCACAAGAGAGAGGTGCACCATCACAACCCGTGCAAGCTAATGCAAAGGAACGCTACATGGAAGCTTCGGATGTACCCAAGATAGAGATGCACCGCCACAACCTGTGCACGTTAATGCAGAGGAAACTTGCATGAAAGTTTCTGCAGTACCTAGGTATGCATCTTCTTCTCAAAATGATGATTATGGATTGCATGAGTACACTTTGCATTTGTGCTCGATGATTCTCGACCATCGAACTCAATACCTATAAGGATCAAGTTGCCATATCTACGAACAACGTGCTAAGTTTGAACTTACCACTCGTGAAAGGAGATGGATATCCAAATGCGTACAATTATTAGAAAAAGTAATTTTAGAGAAGAAGTATTAAAACAAGAGTTAAACTCCTTACAAGAAAAGCTTTCCAAACCGCTAAGCAAAAACACGAACTTCAAGAAAATGTTAAAATGCTTAAGCAAGAATTCAAGGCTAAGGAATCAAAACTTTTGAATGATTTTCCAATCTAAAACTTTGAAAAACAAGCTTGAAAATAAGTTGTACGTACAAGGAATACCATTCAAACCGCTCACATGATCACTAAGCATCGAGTCTTAAGCGATAAGCATAGAATTCCCTTGTTGAGGAACCAAATCCGGAGGTAATTAAAAGGGCTAGAAATGCTCATAAGGTGCTTTATGATGGTAATGAAATCCTTAAGCCTAGGCGAAACCTAGTTGCGTTGAGTGCACCGAGGAAGATAAGAAATCGATGAAGTCACTAGGGAGAAAATGAATAAGAAGTTAGAAGATCCCGAGTGTAAAAGAATAACATAACGATCAAACCCCATAATTACACTAAAGAAAATTGGATCTCCTTGAACAAGTTTAAGCCTCGACTCTATTAACCCCTCGAACAAGTGTTCGGAAAAGGATATGGAAATGCAAAAGTCGAAAATCTTGTTGAAAAGAATCCCCTTGTAGAAAGCGCCTAAATCAACTGTGTATCCTCCTAATAAACCAATGCACTTAGTTCCTAGATCTCTTGCCACTAAAAGCAAGACCTTAATCGATGAATATGTTATCTTTCAACTATTTGTTGATTTTGAGAAAACTTGTAAGAAAAGGATCACACCCACCGGTATAATCAAGGGAAAGGGTTTTGAGCAAACTAAAGAATGCTATTTAACCGAGGTCATGCCTTTCTTTAAACAACTAAAAGATCAATTTGAGAGTCTTAAAAAGGGACGATTCGATATTAAAGAAATGGAAAAGGTATTTGATGCAATGATTGTTGAGGTTAGTGATTATGAGAGAATTAAAATATAATGAGATTGAGAGGAAGAACTTGCATACACCGAATGAGAATCGATTTATGAATGTATTGCTCAAGATGTGTTTTTCACTGCTACAAATTGTTCCATTAATGCTTCTCAATTTCATGAATTATCTGTTGCTCTAAAAGTCTCCCATGATCGTGTCATTGAGCTTGAAACAACAAATTCAAAATTGCATGAGAAAATAGAACAGGATGATCATGATAACTTGGTCAAACATTATTCTAAATTAGAAGTTGAACATCTTGCTTTGCAATTAAAACATCAACATCTCAAAGAAAATGTTAAAACCTCAAATATCAAGACATCCTCCGATGCTCTGAGTTTGATGCGCTTTTGAAATTAGCAAACGTGATGAACAAATTCGAGCTCATTGCCACACGATCAAAAGATTGAAAGCCCAAATTTCACAATTGAAAGGTGAAAAGAAGGATGCGATGGTTCCCGTATGCCTCCACCTTTAGATTCTCGAATTTCCAACTTCAAAACATAATTGATAACTTGCAAAAGGAAAATGATTGTTTTAAAGTTGAAATTTCAAAGGTTAATGATCAAAACAAAGAGTTATGTGATTCATTTAAAGTTAATCATGATAAACAAATTGAAAAGATAACTTCTTTACTTAACGATATTGAGAATCAAGCGTGAGGTGAAAGGAAAGTTGCCAATCCCCAATTGCAAATACTCTGTTCCTAAGGTTTCGATTGTGATAAATATGCTATCGATATGTTATATATTCCTCCGCCCATTAGGAATAATGAACTTGCACATAAAGCATACCTCTCATACCTTAAGGAAAGTTTGAAGGGTCTCCGTGAGATTGTTGAAGATGAAAGATTAGAAAAACTTTTGATAGTACTATAGCCTATGCCTGCATGGATGCCAAACGATCTCGGGAACTCTTAGAGTATGTAATTGTCACAAGTCCGAAATCTAACAATAGGCGAGATAGAACAGTTGTGCCTTGTTCTATGCCTAAAGCCAAGCATGTGACCTTGATATGCCTTGTTCCATGTCGAAATTCAAGCAAGCAACCTTTGATGTGCCTCCTAGAATTTGAGATCCCAAGACTTCTAGACCAGAATGCGTAAAGTAGTGAAGCCATGTAATGTTCCCATCATTACTTCTACAGATGCTAAGATTGACACTAAAGTTAAGGGTCAAAACCTAGAAGCAATGCAAAGAAGGATAGGATTACATAAACTAAAAATGATCATGATAAGGAAGTAAAGAACACCATAGGGACAAGAAGTTTGATTTGAACAAAAGAATCGTGTTAGTTCTAGTATTAGCTCTAAGCTTACGAAATTAATTCGAGGCCTTATCTTTGTCGCAAAACATGTAAAAATGTTTATTTTCCGTAATCATGATAAATGTGATGTGTTATTTACGAGATCTAAGAATCATACCCCGCTTAAGAAAGTTTGGAAAGCAAAGCAGTTAAGCAATCACGAAACCTACAGGGAAGGTTTTTACCAATGTAGGATTTCGGTGGAAGCCAACCGGTCGAATGTTCACAAATGGCAAACCTTGCTCTTTAACTAGATCCACTATGCCGAGAATAGTGCTGTTAAGGTTTGGAAGCCAACTGGTAGAATAATCCCATTAAGCACAAAATGTCATTTGACTAAGTCGATGCCTCTACTAGTTCAAAGCTCCTAGGGATAATGCCATTGCATCTAGGGTTTCACGATTCAAAGACTGTTTGTGCTAACCAAAAGGAACCCATCAAGACGTGGGGATCCAATGTTTCCAATTCTCTGTCTTCGTCATTGTCCAAAGCGGTCGTATAAATCGTCCCTTGGTATTTGGATTCGGGCGGCTCTAAACATATATTTGGGCTCTTAACAATGACGTCTGCTCACTTGATTCGGGCCTCGTGCTTCATCATAATGGCGTCTGCAGATAACACTTCAGCCCGTTCCTCAAAGAAAAGAAAGGTATGCGCTTGAAGCGCCTTATCTTCTTAAGAAGAGAAATCTTCATGTTTATGACCATTCTCATCGACATTCTTCATCAACATGCTTCATGCTTTTCCATGCGCTTGGTCATCAAGTGAACCGGACTACCGATAATTACTCTTATTCCTCTTGCTCAATATAATGAAGATGGCGACATCATGTGCTAATTTTGTGGGGAGAAGTGTGAATATAATACATTTGGATGATAATCACTTGGTTAATCAAGAATGGCATCTCTGTATGCAATTCTTGGGGGAGAAAAGCGTGAATATTTTGCATGGTTGGTGATATTTGAGAATATATGGTCAAACGGCTCCTAACCCATGTAAGAACCGAGATTCTTCTTATCGGATCATCTTCACATGTAGTTTCTTCTAAGAGCCGTTGGTTGACATCTTCACACGGGTGATATGATTAAATGACAAAGTGCTTCTAGTTCTTTGGTGATTTCTTTGATGAACATCTTTCTCGTTCTTGTTTGATTGGGAGGGATTTTAATTAAGGGATTTGCTATTTACAAGTTAATGGGAATGCCTTTGGTGTGAAGAAGATGTTAACTGTCTATTTCCCCATTCGGATAATCTTGAAGAAGGTCGAGTCTGATCTAATCTACATTTGAAAGCTACATGATTAGAAGACTAAAGACGAATTGCATTTGATGATCTAAAGTCTTCTTCTTAATCCGGGTGAGAAGAACACTTGAAAATCTTTGTCGGTTTAGGGAGAGCACTAATTGGGGGAGATTGAAAAGCCAAAATTTTATCCCAATTAGACTTGCTCAGATTCTTGACAATGATTCATTGCTTGATTTTGATGACACTCCTCCAACGCCTAATGCTTCAATTACTAAGGATAATTGGGATTCATTATTTGGGATTCATTGTTTTCAAAGATATGTTTGATGAGTACTTCCAACCTCTAACGAATGTTGATCATCCAACACAAGCTCATGCTCGGTTTCTATTGACTCAACCGGTTCACCATCTAAGTACTTCTTGGAATTCTCAAGAAACCTTATCTCCGTTACTTCACAAGGCGTTGTTAATGACTATCATTGCGAGTTGCACTCATGAATAGTGATCCGCTCTTTGGTACTCCTTTGCCAAATCTTCACGGATCATTGTTTCATTTTCTTCTCCAAATGTGCACTCGTAAATCAACCACATGAACATTAAGGAAAATGACTTCCTCATCCGCTTAAAAACATTATTGGTAAATCTTCGGATCGGTTTCTACATGTATACCGTAAGGAAGAATGCATTGATGTTGAGGAATCATTTGCTCCGGTTCATCATGGGTCAATGTACATCCGATTGTATGTTTATTCACGTGTTGGACATTTGACTCAAGTTGATTACTTCAAGTTACTCATTTATAACTTATTTGAGGTTGAAGTTGGCGTTCACAAAGGCGTGTTCTTATTTGATAACTTGCTCGGGCTTAAGTATTTGAGTTGAAGACTTGGGTTATCTAGTTACCAGAATGATCGAGGTGGATGATTGAAGACCGTTAACTATCACTATTAGGAGTTACTTTGTTTTACTCGATGTCACACGCATATGACGGTGTGGATAATCGCAAGAGGTGTTAATGTCTCATACTTTGTTTGAGTAGTGAGTACTTAGAGATTTGCTTGAAGCATAGATTCTCGACACCGTTCTTCCATCTTTAAGTGCAAGCTTAAGACACAAATGCGGGAATTCGACTTGATTTCAAGTTTGGTATATCGGGTTTTCTTCAAATGGTCACTTCAAATTGTCTACATATGGGTTGATAAAGATAGTCGAGAGAGTTTATGTAGCATTGATTCTCACAGATTCACTTGGGCTATTTGAGTTCTTCTCACAAGATTTCAAGTTTATGGATATATTATGTTTTTTGATTCCGAGGTATCAAAACTATTTGGGGAAGGATATATTATTCCAACTATTTTGGGGAAGTGGTCTCGGAGACCTTTGGTTCTTGTTACTTGAGTGTTCGATTGGAAGAAATGTGAGAAGAATATTTGGAGCGTGAGATGATCGCCTATCGACATCGTATATTCGGTTTATGATAAAGTGCTTCGGTTATATGCACAACATGTTCACTTGATCGAGCTAATTCGATTATTTGAGTTGACATCCACGAGAGATGATTAGTGACTCAATACGTTACATGGATGTCATCGTCTCTACTCTTGTTGGGTACATGTGTACATTATGTCTGATTGGTTATATGTTATATAACCGGAATGCACTTGGTAAAATGAAGATGTTGATATATTGTTCCCTAACTAGACAACCTGGTCAAGCTCGAAGAGTAAGGTGTACATCGGGGATGCACAGCGAGTTCATGTGATCGGTCGTGAATCAGTTAATCCGGATTTGATAACCACCGAGACGATCAATGTTTCAACTTGTTACCGGTGTTCTCGTGTTCTTGGTCTTGAGCTTCAATCAATGAGACCGCTTTGTATTCAACTCTACTTCTTTAGGAAATGGTCTTTATTCGATGTTTGTCGGTTTGGGGAAGCTATCAAAGATTCAAATTGAGAAGGCTCATGTTCGACGATTTTCTTAGAAGCCTCGGATGCTTTGGTGGCTAAAGTTTAAGAGATGTTGATTCCTTTCTTCTACAACGTCTTTGAGCGATATCTTTATCTCGGTACTCATTTCATCATTCTCTTAAACTAATTTATCCCTTGTAAATACTTATTCGAAAAACAAAATACAAAAATATAAAACCTACAAAATCAAATAGAAAATATAAAACTTTCAAAATCCATAAAAATTTGAAAATTCAAAATCTTCAAAAATATTGTCATTTTGTCATGTTTCTCTCGATTCGATAATATCTACGGTCTTGATGTTGTCATTCAAAGAATGACACGGGACTTTAGATGTTGTTCGATTTTTTTATATAAAAAAAAAAAAAAAAAAAAAATCAAAAATCAAAAATATATTTGGGAGAAAGAGAAACTATGGTTTATTGTCATTTTCGAGGCAATAACCCGGTTTTAAAGAAAGAACAGAGCCATGTTTTACCATGTTTTCAAATCCTATGCTCGATTCTATAAACTCCTATCTCTTGAAAACTAAATGCTTTGAAAAATAACTCAATCTCTATTTTGATAATCATCCGGACTTATTTGTCAAAATCTCTATCTCTCAATCAACAACCCACGTCATTGATTGAGGGGAGAATGATTTCAATTAAATAAAAGTTATTTGGCATTAAATTGTTTTCAAAGATATACTTGCATGTTTTATAAATGGAGTTTAAAGTCTTAAAACCCGATCCTTATCAGTTCAAACGCTTTCACAATCATGTCACAATTCTCCTTAAAAGCTTTCAAAATCAATTTAAATCTATACGAGATCACAAATCTCAAATGATTTGATAAGTGTGATCGGGGGAGAATGTGTGATTTAAATTAGATTTAAACTGATAATTAGGTAAATGGTTATAAACGGATGTACATGCTATCCTGCCCACATGTGACAAACGATTTCAAATTTTCATGCACATGTTGAGGGGAGCATCTATCTTAAACCTTTGATTTGAAACGTGATCATTCATCCCAATGTGCGAGTTCCCTCTAGTATGTGCAAAACTCTTTTCAAACCTCGAGGCACATATTGAGGGGAGCAAATTCATGGAAACCTCATCCTTCCCGAAATGCCATATTTACTTGATTTGATAAGGAAGTGATGTTGATATCTTTAGAAAATGGTAATCAAAGAAGTTAATTCTTTCTCTTGCCTCCGTGTGCTTAACATTTTCAAATACTTGATGCACATGTTGAGGGGAGTTCTCGTTCTAAAAATATCAAAAACAATTCAGTACAAAATGCTTTGATAATACATCACAAGTATCCGAATTGATTTTCAAATGGTTTCTATTGGATCCAATGGCGGATGAACAATACCAAATAGACCGACCAACTTTACTTTATGTACGGTGATATAAGGATGATAAGGTTAGGTATGTGTTCCCATGATCCGCCAGAAGGAGGGATCTACCGAGGACAATCCACTAGTTAGTGTAGAAGTCCTTAGGTATGATGATAAAAGGAGAAAATGAGATATGGGAAGAGTGCGGACTAAGACCGAGCTAATCTTGGAATAAACCCAACAAGGTTCTAGCTATGAAGTCTTGGTAAGCTTGAAGGGTTGAAGAATTAAAAAGAATTGAATGAGAAAAGGGTGAAAACAAATAGCCCTCCATTTATTCAACCTTAGGCGAAACCGGGTTCACTTCATATGCTACCGATGGTAACATCGGTATTGAAGACAAGACGTCATGGACCCGGTGACGACCGCACTTCAACTTTCCAAACCACTCAAGTTCCTCTTAAAAGGACTTGTTTCATTCTCATGGGGAACCGACATTATCTATCGACTTTCTCTTAGAGATTGTTGATATTGAAGAAGGAGACCCTCTCCCTAGTCTCCGTTATAGGATCCAAATATGCACAAATTGAGTCTAGAGCCACGAGATCATCAATAAATCTCATTAGGACACTTTCAATGAAGACTCTCTGTTTCACACAATGTGGAAAGAGAGATTATATCTTGAGTCCTACGCATTATCCTTGTGGTATTGCTGAACATCCGAGTGATGTGTTTACACATTCACAATGAAGATGGAAAGCCTTCCGAGCCAACATCAAACAAGCTCTGGTAGGTGGCATGTGAGATCTATTATATGGATCAACCATGTGACAACTGAACAGAAACAATGGGGTGATTCAATTTCTTGAATCAATCTCGTTCGAGTTAGGGATTGACGGATACCTTTGAAAAACCGTCTTTGTGCTTAAAACTCTTTTCTTTAGCACATCGACCGTGTACTCATTTTTCAAACCAAAAGGTATTTTTATGATTGATAATTGATTTTCAATAAAACCTTCGATGTATTGCAAAACAATTTCTATTGAGCAATACACGATTGTTTTTCAAATCTCTTTTCATCAATCGGTGGACTTAAAATTCATTGGTTCACTCACTCCGTGTTGTCTTCTTTGAGATGTTCCGGTTTGAGAACAGCTAGAACAATTGCGAAACCTCGTCAAGGAGATTCTTAGAACCCCACGATCACAAGCGGTGCTTGTAATCGATCAACGGGAACCGTGGGCGTGTACCTCAATTCAACGAAGTGATCAAAGACACTTTCGTGCGATTTATTACTACTGTTGTATGCAGTACCGACGCTTTGCGGTGATCGAATGAAGCGGTCAATCCATAGCCACATGCTCACTTAATACATTCATCTCAAAAGAAGTCATGATTAGTGCATCAATGACTCGATATTTTCACTCCATGCTTCGCTACGCTGCGCCAATATCATGAATCAACTAAAGCTTCCGCTACTCGATGAGAAGATATCATGATCCGTAATGTGAGCATGTCGGTCCCAAAGTCACAACACCACAATGGATGTTTCGAGATTGTTGATAGTCGATGATCTCAAATGATGGCTCAAAATTATCATCACGTGGATCAAGAAAAGACCTCCACTTGGAACAACCAAACATGCAATGTAAAGAATCAATGACTACGAGCTCGGGAGCAAAGGACTACATCAAGAATGCAAGATCAACTGTTAAATGTAATATCTATCTTGTATTCAATGTAATTTTGGTACATATTTGAGGTGACCTCCTTAGGGAGATTGTTAGGAATTAGAAATTCCGGTATTAAAGAGTCGGTCACCTCAAGTATATGTAATCGTTAGAAAGCTCGTAGTCGTAGTTCTTTTAAGTTAAGTAGTAATTTAGTTAAGTAACACCGTGGAGGACGGACGGGTCTTTACCCATCAGATGCCACGATCCATGACCCAAAGTGTGGCGTTTATGTAAGACTATAAATACTCTCCACCTCCCAAGGTAGAGTTGGAGCTCATAATAATATCTTTCACTTTCTCTCACTAAGTTCCCTAAACCTCTAACTTTCTCTCTAGAATTCCATCTATATGCTACTTTGTGTTATGGTTTGATGTGTATGTGAAAAGTAATATCTAACAGATTTCATCATCATCATCTTCATCCGAAGAGTCCAAGAGAGGACGAGGCCTTTTCCCATTGATCATAAATCATTTGGTGGGTTGTTTGGTGAGAGGTACCATTACATGGTTTGCGAGAGAGTGGTCATCGAAAATAGGAGTAGGTTGCATTGCACTAACATACTCAAGGAGACGCGTTAGAAGCATACCATAAGGAAGAACCATTTTGTCGGTTTTGAAAACACCTACCATTATTTTGGCAATGTAATAGGCGAGATTGAAATGCTTTTGGTGGATGAGACAATAGATCATTTGGACAAGACAAGCATTGGGATGGTCTTTGTTTCCGACCTAACAAATGACATTCTCTCTAAGAATTTCTTCCCACTTTTTGTACATGGGAATCATTTCAAAGAGTTCCATTTGAAAGGGATAACGATGAATGAGTTCTTTGTTGCGGTTATAACACGATTGGTCGACTCTCTTTGTGAAGAAGGTATCTCGAACTACAATGGGGTTATCAAGTGGAGTGTGATAGATAGGTTTAAAATCTAATGCGAAGGATTGACAATCGATTGACCAACATTTAGAATACATACAAATTCCTTCACATGGTATGTAAAGGATTTGTGCGAATGTGGCGGGAGGTAAGTGATGCTTTGGTTGTTTATGACTGAAAGAGATTGAAATGGTTCCATCATTATTTCGGATAATCCTAACGCTCTTGAATTCAAGATGAAGAATGCATAAATTTGTTCATCTATTTTTGAGGAGGCAATCAAAGTTGATTGCGGAAAGACTGAGGAATGTCGGTGTTTTCAAGGAAGCATTCCTCAATTACACGACCTTCGTGGATGAGTCGTTTTTGAAGCATTTTGAAGGTTTTGCGAATACTAGTTGATAACCCTTCTTTGCGATAATATCTAGGAATATAGTGGATTGTGTCATGCTGGTCTTGTTGGGTGAATTTAGGCATATTTGATCCTAGAAGAAAAACAATATTCCAATAAGGTAAAAATTTGTCAAGATAGGTTTATGAGTTTATTTTGTATTAACAATGTCTTTTTGAAAAACCTTAATCATATAGGACTTTTTGTATGAAAATCAATTTTGTAATAAACAATTTGCCAATTGGTGATATGAGAAATTGAAACCAATTGAAAAGTTTATAACCATAAACCCTAGGATGAAGATGATGAAGAATAGGAAATATGATTATAATTACTTACAATGATTTTTAGGATTGAGATGCTTGAGAGTATGAAGCCCTAGGGTGATAGGAGCTGAGTTTTGGTCGTTCTAGGTTTCGTAAGAAGGAAAATGGAGTAGTTTGGGTTTTATCATGTTTTTCTGTTTGCACGGTTCCGCCATTTACCTTGTTTGAGGGATTCGGCTAGTACAACTTGAGGGATCCGTGGCTGCAGACAAGTTTGGAGCGATTTGGAATATTCTTTCACTTATAATAAGTTATACAACAACTTATTTTTTAAAAGAACTTGTAGAATAAGATTTTAGTTATAGTCCTATTTGAGTAGACGTTTAGCCAAGATGTTTTGAAAAAGAATAGTTTAACCGAAAACAGAACGAATAATGATGGATCAAGACTTTAGTTAACAATATTTCATTTTATGATGAAAGCGTAGATTGACAAACTTACAAGGTTTTAGGAGAATCAAGGAGGAATACTATTCCCGGTGATGTGTTAAGATGGAAAGTAGTGAAGAGAGAATTTTTAGAACCTTGTGACTTTGATGTCAAATGCTCAGTGTTGTAAATATCGGTCTTGGCGGCCGATATATTAGTGATATATCGCTTATCGGCAGCCTACCGATACGATATTTCGCTTATCGGTCAATTTATCGGTTTGGTCAAAATTGGTCAAAATCGGTGATAAATCGGTCAAAATCAGGGATAAATCGGTCAAACTAGGTCAAAAATTGGTCAAACTCGTATTTTTTTCTATTTTTTTATTTTATTTTTATATAAATTGATAAATACTTTTGGACTTGCGGCTTTTATTTTTCAAGGATGTTAAACTTTTTAGTTTTTTTGTGGTTATTGACTTATTTTGTAATGATATTGCTAATATTTATTTTTTTTTAAATAAATTCCTTTGTAATTTATGGTCTCCGATATATCACTGATATATCACTGCTAAAACCGATATGGCGCTCGGCGGTGGTCGACCGCCAAGGTATCGCCGAGCGATATTTATAACCATGCAAATGCTTAATCCATATATATATACACATAGCATTTTATATATGCAAAGTTTTTATAAAGATGCTTATTATGAGAGAGAAACATATACCATCATTTTATCCACACACGATTACTATATTTATAGATCAACTAATTGTAGTTAAGAGAACATACCTTTGCTATATTCCCTTTTTATGGTTTTAGAAACCATGAACGCGAAATACTTCATGAACTTTTCAAATACTCAATCGTACTTTGTTGTGATTACTTAGGATTCTTCTTCGGTGTTGACTTCATTTTCTTCTGATAGAACGAAGTCATTGGAAGAATCCTAGCATGAAGATTTCTAAAAAATGTTAGAATGATTTATCAATATCCAACATTTGTTAAAATACAAAATTTCTAAAACATGAATTTTGTTTTAATAAATTTCTTTCTTTGTAGTTTTCAAACATGCATGGATCGTATCAAGTTTTTAAAGTACAATATACTCTAAAAAACTTAATAACGAAGCTCTGATACCAATTGTGAAAAACTAGAAGGGGGGGGGTGAATAGTTTTGCCAATTAAAACTTCGTTTTAAAGTATTTAGATCGACTTATGTCAATCCATTTAGATCGTGTGTTGGATATTGATAGATGAACATACAAGTAAGTAATGCAAGAGATAAAGATTAAAGAAACACAAAACCACAATACGAGTATTTATAGTGGTTCGGCAACAAGAACACTTTCCTTGCCTTACTCCACTCCCCAAGTATCCAACTCGAGAGTTTCTAAGCACTATACAACACAAGCTCCTTAATGTGGCGGAGAAGCCTTCACAACGTCGCCTACACTTTATCCAGTACAAAGCTAGACACTGAGTTCTTACACGAGGTAAAATCAAACCTATCACAACGTCGCCTACACTTTATCCGGTACAAGGCTAGATACCGAGTTCCATTACAAAGGAGGAACTACTACCCAACACAACTACCCAAAGGAGACACACTCTTTTTTACAATACTAGAAAGGATATCAATATCCTTTATCCTAATCTACACAAATTGTACATCGACGCACCATATCAAATGTACACATTCGGCACCATACACCAATGCCTTCAACACGACACACTATGGAGGGACGAAGCTTAGCAATCATGATCCTTTGGATATGTGGTTAGAGAGGTTAGAACATAGAGAGAAAGTATGTCTAAAAGGTTTGGTGAGCAAGAGAGAAATGACTAGCTATTTATAGGCAAAACTAGCCTACTATACCACGGTTCCGGTGGATCCCACACCCAAGGGATCCAACCAGTGCAATTCCAGAGATCCGACTGCTGGGTCAGCTTAGTCCGGATTTTGGGTTACAAACCGGGTTATGGGTTATGGGTTATGGACCATGGGTCATGGACTTTGGAACATGGATACCCAACAAGATACAATGTACCTAGTCAATGGGTTATGCATCTTGGGTCATGGGTCATGGATCATGGATAATATCCAACATGACTTATTGCATGATGTCATGCAATGGGTCATGGGTTATGGATCATGCTCCATGAGTATGGGTTATGGACTTTGGTTCTTACCCAATAAGATTCATTATACCTAGTCAATGGATCATGGGTCTTGGGTCATGAACTTTGGTTTTTACCCATTACAACATATACAAAGTACATATACATTTTTATAAAATGTAAGTAAACAATATTACTTGTAAATGTTTTATAAAAATGGCTTTGGTTTGATATAACTTATTTAACTAAACATGTTTTGATGATTTTAATATGTTTAATAAAAGTGTGTTAGTAAACTATTGGCTAAAATCTTTTACGTATTTTATTTATTTCGTTATTACGTTTGTTATCGACAATATATTATAAGATCGTAAAATATAAATAAACGTTTTTATTGTTTATTTGCATTAATAAATTGTTGAAGAAGTTGCACTATTGCATAGCCACATTAGTGGTGTTATTCATCCTTAAGAATATAAAGGGAAAATTTGTTAAATAGACCGCGCGTCCTGAGGCTTATCAGTTTATGGACCACGCCCTTTTAAAATTTGAAAATAGACCGGTTGCCCACCGATTTTCTTGGACCCAACCAGGGGCTGCCATGTGTCCGACAACTTATGACACAAGTACGTATTTTGAAGGTATATGTCATGTATTGGTATTGTTTTTTTGGCAACTTGTATTGTTATTTGGGCATCTTTATGTTTTTTGGGCAACTTGTATTTATACACGTGGATAGTTTTGTCATTTCACATTTTAAAAAAAAATCAAATGGCCACACAAAACACATATTGACACAGTCACACACCTCTTGTCCTCCACATAAACCATCATAACTAACATCACTACAACCACCCAACAACCCGACGCCACCACCATCCTAACAGCACCTCCACACATGCCACCACCATCCCGGCAGCACCACCACACAACCAACCTTCTTCTAGTGGCATGTCCTTGTTAAGGTGTAATTCAAATCACCAAGAAATCTTTGTTATTATCTACTTAGTGTCAAAAGGACTCCTCTCAAAATTGCTCGTATCCAAACACAATCTTTATTATTATCTACTTATTGTGTTTTATCTTCGATTTAATCTGTAATTTTAGTTAAATTTGCATTTGTGATTGTTCTGTAGAAACCCGGATCCGAACTCAACTAGGTATATAATAACAATGATTGAATATGCACAGCAGAATAATAAGAACACAATCAAAGTTACCAACAAGGTTTTTCTCGATAAAACAATGATCCTCTATGGATCTCTATTACTCTCTTAAAGATGTTTTTTGAAGTGTTTGTTCAAGAGTTTTCTAATACAAAGTCATCTTTCCTTTTATACACAAGGAACCCTAAATAGACAATAAATATAAAATAAATGCATATTACTACCTAAAATAGCTCATGCAAATCCTAACAAACTAATATCGAATAACTATATCCGAAGGAATACAATATCGACATGAACCATGTCATCGAAAACCATCTATAGCTTCAAAGAGAACTGTCAAGAGAACTTCATCAAGAGGAACTTCTAAAATTCCCAACAATCCTCCCCTAAACTTGAAGTTGACTGGTTAACTTCAAGTTTCCGAGCCATATGTAACTTCCAAAGCATGAGGATTGATACTTGAACTTCGCAAAGAAAATAAAGTAACCAAGAAGAACCAAGACTATATATATCGGCAAAGAACTAGAAACCATCTCGAAGAACAAAATGCCACAACAACTCCTAGCTTTGAGCAAACAATGTAATCGCAGACATCATGAGTAGATTTGATAAGCCTTTACCAAGGAGCTACTCACTCTTGCGCTAGCTAGTCCTTTGGTGGAATCATGACATCACCCTGGTGAACCAGTTACTAGTCCAACACTTAGAACATGAATCATTGGTGTGTTGGATAACCCTAATGATTTTAGATAAATCATCACAGCCATAAACGGTTTTGACATGTCTTTACCTGTAGCCGTTTGCTCAGGACTAGCCAATCCTTTGGTTACCAATAGGGCAACAACCATGGTGAATTGATGACCATTTCAACTCTCAAAGAATGAAGCATGGGTGAGTTGAGTACCCTATGGTTTTGAGCAAACCATTACGATATCAACGAATTGAGATGTCTTTACCAAAACCGCTTGCTTTTGGACTAGCCAACTCTTTGATGGAAAGCCGTCATCATCATGGTGAGTTGATTACCATTTATGGATTTCATGATCTTTACCACAAGCCATAATCTTGTGGGCTAGTCAACTCTTGTGTCAGAAAGACATGGTGAGATGAAAACCATTAGATGTGTGGTAAATAACCAACACCAAAACCTGCATACAAGAAAGAGTAGAAACTAAACAAAGACAACCTTTCTTTTTTTTTCTTTTTTTTTCTTTCTTTTTTTTTTTGATAACAAAATATGTAAAATATACCATCAAGCAGCAGCAGAAACCAAAGAAACATGTAGTGTCAGAGAAACACTAAGCCTCCCGTAAGGCTTATGAGGACCCAACAAATTTGCAAAAATGGTTAGAATACAAAAAATACAACAATAAGCCTCCCTTAGGCTTATGCCTCCTCAATCAATGCACCGACAAAGACTATTGTTCTTGGGTACCCGTAATGAACCTTTCCATTGAGTTTTCCAAGAATAACTCGCTGAGGGCTTAACAGAAGAGCTACCTTACTCCACCATGTGCCATATTCATATGAGATACATAAGGTGTATATGATTGAAAATAAGAACTTGTAGGTCTATAGGTGATTCGTCTTGTTGTGAGTGGTAAAATAAACACAATATCAATATATCAAATTAACCGTAAAATCCGACAAACCAACCATTTAGGAAAAGGGTTAACGTGCCGAAACTCACGAACGTGATATAAGTGATACCGGGAAAGTGATTTCCCGGGTCGTGTCCCAACGAGGTGTGAATTGACGGTGTCGTTGAGTTTCGTGATTAGGACTTGAATTGGTTGAACAATTTTGGATTTTGATTACGCTATTCTACAAATTAAAGAACGGGAATGAAAATAAAGCACGAAACAAAGTAAACACTAAATAAACTACTACTAAGCCTAAGGAATGGTAAACGATGCTAAACTACGTCCTAGGGTGCTAAAACATAAAACGCTGAAATCAGAACACACCGAGCTCTAAAAGTGAAGATTTTCATTTTAAGACCTACGGTGCAAAAAAATTTTCCTACATTCTAAATGACTAAAGAAACTTTTAGGAAAAAGCCGGTATTTTTCGACTTTTATTTTATTTATTACTAATTAAAACTAATTTAAACTAATTAATTAATAAAAAATACTAAACATTTTTGGAAAATTCTACAAAACTACGGAAAATACTTTGAATGATATAGGATCTAAGAAAATAAGAAATTGTACCATTGCTTAAGGAAATAAGCTAAGAAAAAGGAAATAAGCTAATAAATTAAAAGTACAATCTACCTTAAAGATTTAATTAAGCAGGAAATAACCAAAGGAAGACCCAAGGGCAGTTGGTTATGATGTGTTGGTGCGTTGTGTCGTGGGGGTTAGAGGACCAGCAGGTCACTGGTTCGAATCTAGTTCCAGTCCTTTTTCCAACTATTTTTTTTGGATCTTTTCTTTTTGGGAAATCAAAGCTCGGATCAACGTAAACTTTTTGACAAAAACAAACTTTTTCAAAAGCTCAAATTAAGCTGTTTTATCAGCTTGTGACCACTGATCTGGAACAGATTTCAAACAAACACCTTTATGACATTCTTGGGACAATTAAGCTAATTAAGCACAAGGAAAGATGAATAAGCAAAGTGATGAATTACAATTACAAAAATAAGCTATTAACAACAACTAGCAACAAAATAAAAGGGAAATAAGCAATTGGAATAAGTTATACTAGGGAACTTAAAGCTAAAAATGGAAATAAGCAATCTAAAAGCCTACAATTAAGCACTAAGAAGCTAGATAGATGCTAACCTAACCTAATTACACTTAATGAGCATGAATAAGACAAAATAAGTTGAGAAAAAAAATACGATAAGCAAATAAGAAGTAGTATCTGTCATTGTGGTGTCTCACACGACTATGATCCTTAAACAAGCCAAATGGTGGACTTTGAGCTTAATTTATACTACCCTAAAACCTCAAAAGTTGCAAAGTTCTAAAGTTTACTAACCTAAATTACTAAAAAGCCAAACCTAACACTAAAGGGAGCAGAGGAGGAGGGGAATTGGCACGTGAATGCGAGTTCACGTCAATAAGTTTCTGACAAAACAAAGTGAGACAGATTATCTAAAAAAAACTACCCAAGTGATTTTTACCAAATGAAAACTGTCATCAACTTCAAAACAACTAATGAACACTTGCATCAAACCATTTTAACCTTAAAAGCAGTTCAAAAACTTGGAATTTGGCCCAGTATGAAGTTGTTCCAAACACCCCTTATAGGGTATGAAAACTGTCTTTTTACACTACATTCAACACCTAAACTAACTTAAATCGATACTCACTAACTAGAAGGATCAACTAGGTGAGTTGGGTGATAAGCAACAAGAGTTGACTTTTTGGAAAAACAAGAAAACTAGAATTCAGAAAAGAAATTTAAGGAAACTTTGCAAGAAATTATAACCAACCAACTGAATTAAATTTGCAGAATTCAAATTAAACAGGAATTTAAAACTTAAAATTAAATTTTCATTAACTAAAAGAGTACAAGACAATGAAATTTAAATTGGGACTAGAACATTAAATTTCTAGACAAAGTTTACACTAATCCTAATCTGCTATATATATATAAAAAAATGGGAAAAGGTCTTCTGGCTTCTTGTGTCTTCTTCCTTGTGTGTTAATTTTATGAGACAAAACAGCCAAAGCACACTTTGTGCTTCCTTGAATTGATCCAAGCCTTCCAACAATTAGGTACAAGTGAGAAGCGATCTGAGCCATCCATGGGGTGAGGTTGAGCCAAGGATTGCCATGGTGGCAGTGGAATCATGTGACTCTTTCTTGGTTGATGGAGTGAGTGGGTTGGGATTTGAGTATCACGGGTTAAAAGGGTGTTATGAGTCCTAGGTTTCTGGGATGGGATAAAGATGAGAAGCAGGAAATGGGTTTTAGGAGGAAAAGGGAGAAAGGGTAAAAAACGTTTTTTATTTTTTATTTTTATTGAAAACTAAAAATTGGTTTTAAGAATAAAAATGAGTTTTTATGAAATTGGGTTTTGGGTAAAATTAGGATTTTTTGGATTTTTGGGTTTAAAGGGAAAAATGGTTATTTTGGGTTTAAAGGAAGGGTAATTTGGTAATTTTGGGTTTTGGGTTAGGTTATAAGACGGTTTTTCCAAACTCACTCCAATTACGTGTCCGGGTCTTCAGTTGGTCAACAAACGTAGAAAATCTCTTCCCGGCTTCGGCTTTTTCAGTACTTTTATGGTTTTGGCTCGATTTTTGCTCGTTTTTGCTCTGTTTTAAATCCTTTTGTACCTGCAAGACACAAAACACACTCCGAGGATATTTTTAACATATTTTGATCATATTCGGGTGTTTTTGGTCATTTTTGTGGTCTTTGGTGGGTAAAAACGATGAGTGAATAAGCACTCATCAAATCCCCCCACACTAGGCAATTGCTAGTCCCTAGCAATCAATCATGTCAAGTAATGAAAGAATAAATATTACCAAGAATACCCGTTTCGACTTCTTTTTTTTTTTTTTTTTTTTTTTTTTTTTTAATTTGATGCTAGAAATTTAAACTAAACTAAAAGTAAACAAAGATGCTTGATTAACAAAAGTGGTATCATGGAACGGGATTCACACAAAATGGGTGTCTCCAGGGAATTGAATCGTCATCCTCTTTTTTATACTCTCAAACTAAGTCTAAAGTTATTGTGCAAATGTTTTGGAAAAATGCTAACACTACTTATATCAATAATCTATGTAAGTCGAGACTTAACTTTTTACTCCCACAGTTTATACAATTTAAGTTCGTGTGCTCATTTTCAAAAGTTTGACCATTGAAACCGACCTTGTTATGGTTGTTATCCACTTAACTAAAATCTTAACTTCCCGGAAACTACGAAAGTCTAAGGATCGAAAGGGCCTCTTCCATGTAGCGGCTTTCTTCTCGGCACATCACAAACCAGTTGGCTTTAGGTGACCGGGCTTTTGACACCTCACGGAGAATAGTACCGGAATTAGCGGGAATTCGATTCCAAAGATTTACGAGGCTACCGTTAAGTTAAAACTAAACCTAAATGGACAACAACAAGCGATAATTTAGAAGTTCGAGATTCAAAGTGAGATCACTCCATGTAGCGACTTTCTTCTCAGCTTGTCCATTTAAGGAGGCTAGGTTTTCACCCTTGAGAATAGTATCGGAGCTTTCGGGGTCTTTGACTTCAAGAATTTCTACATCACCGTCAAGCTTTTAAAAAACTTTGACGAATCCTAGTTCAACTTCCGATTTAAATTTAAGAAAAAGCAAGTTCCGCACATTTATTGATAAGCAACATAGTACTTTTATTTGAGGAACTCATATTTTTTCATTTTTTCATTTTTCAACTTTTTTCACTTTTTTCATTTTTTTCACTTTATCACCTTTTTTTTTTTTTTTTTTTTTTTTAACTTGCAATTTATTTTTGCATCATTCAAGCAATATTACTTACTTTCATTTTGCAACATTATTCCGATTTTAAGAAAGTATGCTTTTCCAAAAATTTAAATAAAAAGTTGAACTTGAGCTCTATATCAATTTTGCTTAAAAACTTTTTGTTGTAACAAGACGATTTGAATGTTCAAAAGTTTGACAATGAGCACGTATTTTAGGTTCAATTAAGAGCTACTGGGAGAAAAAGCCATAGATTACTTATATAAGCTCTAAAGAGAACCAACTACTCCACGCTTAGCATTTTCATTTGTACAACTCGTAAAAACTTAGCCTAATTGTTAAGAGAGCACTAGATCAACACTCTAGCGATAGTCGATTCCTTTGTTCTAACCTAATCAAGACTAAACTACCGTTAACACCAAGCATTAACACTTTATTTTTGTGCAAAGCACTTTTTTTATGCAAATTTTTTAAATTTTGGCCAAAACGGGGTACTAGGGACTAAAAGGTACAAATGTGACAAAATTAAATGAATTCCCCCACACTTAGAATTGAATATTTCCTCAATATTCAAAGTCCCTACCGCCGATACTATCGAACGGAAAAAGGTAATACCACTAACAAAGTGTGTGGATAATCATTATTTAACACAAAAGGATTTTGAAAATATATCCCCGGATAAACATTAGTAAAGTTGATTGGATATTGACTATTTGGATTGAAAACAGGCGCATCAATCATCACGATCAAAGGGATTCCTGAAAACATGAGCAAACACACAAGAAGAAAACAATGTGGAGGTTTCCCCCCACACTTAGTTGTTAGAAAGTAGAAAGAAGTCAGAAACATGGGTGAACACCCATGGAATGCTACTGTTTTTGTTAACCGAGTCGCTAGCTTGACTCGACCCCGAATTCATTGGTCCATGGGGGAGCAAGTGGAAGAGAAGATCTCCATCGGACTTTCATTCAAATGGTTTTGATAAACATTGAATGTGATGAAAGTTCCACTCGATGAGATGCAACCGCTCAAAAGAACGAGAAAATGCCGGGTCAAAGATGGTATCTTCACTCCGTAGGAGTTAAGACATGGAGAAGAAATGGGAGGAGAAAGCAGTGTCAATGGATTGACAACGGGTGGGATGAGTGAGCAAAAGATTAGATTGAGGAACATTGACGGAATGTTCGAAATCTTATCCACCATCGTAGCAATGAAAATGTCATGTCGAGCTCGTAAGAGGTTCCATCATCCGGCGGTTTAGCAGGCGGACGAGTGGATGATGGACCTAAGCCATAATCGTCACTCTGAAAACCCAAAGGTATCTAGTCATCCGGAGAAAGAAAGTCGACCTCTTCTATAAGAGTGTCACTCGACGAATTATCAGAAGACCAATTGTAAAGAAGATTTTCCAATTCAGTAAGGTCGGCTTCAAAGTCGAAGTGAGCATCATCATCTCCCGGTGGAGAATGATCAACGAGAGCGAGTTCATTGGCGAACTCCTCAAGAAGGTCTAACGTCGAAGTGGGATTGCCACTATTCTTTTCTTCGGGTAAGGATGGAGATGAAACGAGGTATAAGTCACTATCCTCATTCTGAATGTCAAAGATTGGATTATCCGAAACTAAAGTGAATTCGTAATCAAGTCAAACAGAGGATTAGTGAACGCCATAGCAAAGGTTTCTGACACAACGAGAATATCTTCATCATCCGTTTCAAAATCAGTGTCCATATCAAGATCATCGGGATCAACATCTCTCACTTCTTCCAAGCTGACGAGCTCAGAAGGTATCTCCTCAACATACTCGATGTCTCCACATGATAAAGAATCATCAAATGACGTATAATCATTTTCAGACTCGGAGGTCATCTCAACAGATAGTTTTGGGGTGGGAGAAGAATCATCATCGAGAGGCTCATCACACATATCACCAGAGATAACCTCAGACTCACTTGGGGTTGGGACAAGGTTCTCAACATAAGATGATTCCATTTCCGGAATAGTGCTAAGATGCTCGTCCCCCATTAAAAGGGTATCCGAAAGTTCTATGGTAGATAGGCAATATGAGGGCGGAGAGTGGACATGTGCGGTACTTTGTGAGCTTGAGATATGCACCTTGTCCTTTGTCATCTCCCAATCTTCCTCATCCTCGTCATCTAGAGCGGCAAGCTTCCTTAAATAGAAATTTGGCGAGCCGTTAAATAGGAGAAGCTTTTGAGCCGCTCACCATCGGCTAGAAATCTTCGTCATGACGACTTGTTCCTCGGAAAGTTCCTCAAGAATTATACGAGGAAATTGATCAATAATGAGGAAGTTGTGGGGTTGGATGTGGTCAAATCCGAAGTGTTATAACAAGGATCGGGTCCATAGTAATTTTGATTCCACGATTGACATTGATAATCATCATGAGGACCCCACACTTAGCACAATGAGGGTATTGGGGAGAAACTTTGAAATGATGAATCATTGAAATCTTGGTAGTACGGTTGTGGCTCGAATGAATTTTGTGGAGGGTAGTTGAAATCGTTTTGAGGATAATTGAAAGAGTTCGGGTTAGAATCATAAGTGAATGAATTCTCGACAAATCGAACAACATCCATTGACAAGATAGTTTCCACACCACCGCATACATTTGTAACAACGAAACCTTGTGGTAACAAGTCTCCACAACCGTAGCAATACTCTTGATCGAACGAAGATATCTCGGCACGGGAGTAGGAATCGAGGGCTCAACAACATCACAAATGTTAGGTAAAATGGTATTTCCCGAAGTTGAAATTTGACGAAATTCATTTAAGCAATTTTGAACAATGTTCATGAAATCGTCCGAAAAAGGTTTTGAAGATTCCGGAGGTGGGACAAGTGGTGTGCTCTTAGAGCTAGCAATTTCCACCACTTCCGTTTTGGTCTCCGGTTCTTGCTCTTTTCGTTTAACCTTAATCGTAAATCGCGACAGATTTTGATCAATTCTGGACGGTTTGGGCTCAGAAACAATTGAACAAATCTCGGGTTGTGGCGGGTGGTCGGAAAAACTTGGAGAATCATCGAGAGAGTTTTTATCGGCTAATTCGCACCAATAGCAATATTTTCTTGCTCCAACCCTTCCACACCGCTTACATAAACAATCGGGATTGAGACAATAAACTTGATCCTCTTCCATACGTCCTTTGCAATGAAAACAACGACGATAATCGATCGCCGCCATGAGAATTAAACATGTAGAGGGTTAAAGAAATAGAATTGAGTGATCGAGAGGATACGAAGGATAGAATTAAACGGCAAAAGAGGGTAAGAGAAATAGAATTATATGGATAAGAGGAACGAGAAAAATATTTTTTGGTTTTTTCGAAAACGAGTGCACATGCACTTTCAAAAACAACACTTTCAATTAAAACAAGACCGATGCGAAACACAGTGAACTTAAACCAATAATCACAAGCGTATTTACGCAAGTGACACAAAGGCAAGTTTTGAATCTTTGGTTTAGGAACTTATTATGATAACATTCAATTCGAGAATGTTATTTAATTGATGTGTTTTATCTTTATTAAACAATGAAAACAAAATCTTTTTGGATTTTTTAACTTTTATATATATACAAAAAGAAAAGGAAAATATTTTTGTGTTTTAAGGTTTTTGGAAAGCGAATAACTTCACGAGGAAGGATCTTCAAGTCACTAATCGTCAAACCGTAACGATATTGTCGCAACACAACCTCCCCGGCAGCGGCGCCAAAATTTGATTCGTCTTGTTGTGAGTGGTAAAATAAACACAATATCAATATATCAAATTAACCGTAAAATCCGACAAACCAACCATTTAGGAAAAGGGTTAACGTGCCGAAACTCACGAACGTGATATAAGTGATACCGGGAAAGTGATTTCCTGGGTCGTGTCCCAACGAGGTGTGAATTGACGATGTCGTTGAGTTTCGTGATTAGGACTTGAATTGGTTAAACGAATTTTGGATTTTGATTACGCTATTCTACAAATTAAAGAACGGGAATGAAAATAAAGCACGTAAAACAAAGTAAACACTAAATAAACTACTACTAAGCCTAAGGAATGGTAAAACGATGCTAAACTACGTCCTAGGGTGCTAAAACATAAAAACGCGAAAAATCGGTAACGCACCGAGCTCTAAAAGTGAAGATTTTCATTTTAAGACCTACGGGTGCAAAAACAATTTTCCTACATTCTAAATGACTAAAGAAACTTTTAGGAAAAAGCCGGGTATTTTTTCGACTTTTATTTTATTTATTACGAATTAAAAACTAATTTAAACTAATTAATTAATAAAAAAAATACTAAACATTTTTGGAAAATTCTACAAAAACTACAGAAAATACTTTGAATGATATAGGATCTAAGAAAAATAAGAAATTGTACCATTGCTTAAGGAAATAAGCTAAGAAAAAAGGAAATAAGCTAATAAATTAAAAGTACAATCTACCTTAAAGATTTAATTAGGTGAAATAACCAAAGGAAGACCCAAGGCGATTGGTTATGATGTGTTGGTGTTGTGTCGTGGGGTTAGAGGACCACGAGTCATCGGTTAGAATCTAGTTCCAGTCCTTTTCCAACTTTTTTTGGATCTTTTCTTTTGGGAAATCAAAGCTCGGATCAACGTAAACTTTTGACAAAAACAAACTTTTCAAAAGCTCAAATTAAAATTTTATCGACTTGTGACCACTTGATCCGAATGATTCCAAACAAACACCTTCGACATTCTTGGGACAATTAAGCTAATTAAGCACAAGGAAAGATGAATAAGCAAAGTGATGAATTACAATTACAAAAATAAGCTATTAACAACAACTAGCAACAAAATAAAAGGGAAATAAGCAATTGGAAGAAGTTATACTAGGGGGAACTTAAAGCTAAAAAATGGAAATAAGCAATCTAAAAGCCTACAATTAAGCACTAAGAAGCTAGATAGATGCTAACCTAACGTAATTACACTTAATGAGCATGAATAAGACAAAATAAGCTGAGAAAAAAAAAAAAACCTGATAAGCAAATAAGAAGTAGTATCTTTCATGGTGTCTCATTGACCGCAGATCCTTAAACAAGCCAAATGGTGGACTTTGAGCTTAATTTATACTACTCCTAAAACCTCAAAAGTGGCAAAGTTCTAAAGTTTACTAACCTAAATTACTAAAAGGCAAACCTAACACTAAAGGGAGCAGAGGAGAGGGGAATTGGCACATGAACAACAGTTCACTTTCTTTATACATAAAGAAAAGCAGTGGAGATGATTATCTAAAAAAACTACCCAAGTGATTTTTACCAAATGAAGCGTCATCAACTTCAAAACAACTAATGAACACTTGCATCAAACCATTTTAACCTTAAAAGCGGTTCAAAAACTTGGAATTTGGCCCAAGATGAAGTTGTTCCAAACACCCCTTATAGGTATGAAAACTGCTTTTACACTACATTCAACACCTAAACTAACTTAAATCGAGATACTCACTAACTAGAAGGATCAACTAAGGTGAGTTGGGTGATAAGCAACAAGAGTTGACTTTTGGAAAACAAGAAAACTAGAATTTAAAAGAAATTTAAGGAAACTTTGCAAGAAATTATAACCAACCAATCGAATTAAATTTGCGAATTCAAATTAAACAGAATTTAAAACTTAAAATTAAATTTTCATTAACTAAAAGAGTACAAGACAATGAAATTTAAATTGGGACTAGAACATTAAATTTCTAGACAAAGTTTACACTAATCCTAATCGCTATATATATAAAAAAATGGGAAAAGGTCTTCTGGCTTCTTGTGTCTTCTTCCTTGTGTGTTAGTTTTATGAGACAAAACAGCCAAATCACACTTTGTGCTTCCTTGAATTGATCCAAGCCTTCCAACAATTAGGTACAAGTGAGAAGCGATCTGAGCCATCCATGGGGTGAGGTTGAGCCAAGGATTGCCAAGGTGGCAGTGGAATCATGTGACTCTTTCTTGGTTGATGGAGTGAGTGGGTTGGGGATTTGAGTATCACGGGTTAAAAGGGTGTTATGAGTCCTAGGTTTCTGGGATGGGATAAAGATGAGAAGCAGGAAATGGGTTTTAGGAGGGAAAGGGAGAAAGGGTAAAAAACGTTTTTTATTTTTTATTTTTATTGAAAACTAAAAATTGGTTTTAAGAATAAAAATGAGTTTTTATGAAATTGGGTTTTGGGTAAAATTAGGATTTTTTGGATTTTTGGGTTTAAAGGGCAAAATGATTATTTTGGGTTTAAAGGAAGGGTAATTTGGTAATTTTGGGTTTAGGGTTAGGTTATAAGACGGTTTTCCCAAACTCACTCCAATTACGTGTCCGGGTCTTCAATTGGTCAACAAACGTAGAAAATCTCTTCCCGGCTTCGGCTTTTTCAGTACTTTTATGGTTTTGGCTCGATTTTTGCTCGTTTTCGCTCTGTTTTCAATCCTTTTGTACCTGCAAGACACAAAACACACTCCGAGGATATTTTTAACATATTTTGATCATATTCGGTGTTTTGGTCATTTTGTGGTCTTTGGTGGGTAAAACGATGAGTGAATAAGCACTCATCAATAGGCATAAGTCTAGCATGGTGGTCCACCAACCAAGAGTAATCGGTGAAGAATATCCTCCACCAAAGGGGCTGGAAAAGGCCTATTAAGCCTATCGGTAAAACAGATGCATACACCTTTGGCTTACCAAGAGGGCTGGTTTACCGCCTCGCGGGAGCCGCTTTGGGAACAAATGGAGGAATACTAGCAACATTAGTCCATGTGGGTCTAAAGGTCATTGGCTATAGGAAACACCCATCCTTTTCTCATAATAATCGCAGTCTTTAATAAGATGGAGTTTACTACCACACACAAAACAAGATTTCTTCTTAACAGACTCATTCTTAACACAACTTTGTTTATTACACATAAACTTATCAGAAACAAAACTAGAAGCAAAATTGTGTTTAATGAATAAGTAGGCGTCTTAGTTTGGGCTCATCATCGACTACTTTGGACTTGGTTGTGGTGGTGGGTGTGTGCCTAGGTGAGTCGGACTTTTCACTTGAATCACAATTGGTATATGTAGTGGACCTGGTCGAGGACTTGTCATTGTGAACAAGAGACAAAGTTAGTAGATTTAGAATCGAGTCCAGCAAGTCTCTTGAATTTTGCCATAAAGATGGTGTGATCCATCAAATTCTACAAGAATGGAAGGTTAGTGGGCATATGTTCTCCTCAATAGGTCCCGGACGACATGCAATTCTCCTTTTTTAACATAATGTGCTAATCCTGCTGGTGTAGATTTAGACATATCATTCCTTGCCTCTAAACCAACATATTTCTTAAAACCTAAACCTATCCCACAATTAGGAGCTTGACTACCATAGAGATGACTAGCTAACTTGTCACCAGAAACTAGCCATTCTTTATGCCTAACTACTTCATTATCCAACTTATCTTGCACATCTTGTTTTTCTAACTCAACTTTAGTTCTTTCTTTCTCAGAATATTTTAACTCGCTTTTAGCATTAGTTAGATCTCTTTCTAACACTCTTATCTTTTCTTCATAAGCAAGTTGATTCTTTTGAAACCAAATTTTCTGTTTTTCTAAGGTTTTTAAAGAATTTTTGTAAGACTGGACCTCTAGATAACATTCATTATATTTAGATTTCAAATTATCATAAGACTCCTTAAGGGCATTATATTTTACATCACAACCAAAGACACAAGTATGTACCTGAGAGATGCCCATAAATGCAAATTCTTCAGCATCACCTATAGTATAAGCTTCCTTGTTCATCTTCTTGAATTCACCCTTTCCACCATACCTTTCTTTGAGTGCATTCCATATACCACGTGCATCATCCATATAACGAAAATCGCTACATGATCATCGTGAATAGATTTAAGCAAGGTAGTTCGCCTTTGACTCTTTGTACAAAGAATTTGTTCATCTGCGATCGTTGGAGGAAGAATAATGATTTTTCCATCGTGATCTCTTCCGGTCCTTTTCTTCATTGCCATTTTGGATCACCAGGATATTCATATCATTATTCCTAATCCAGGTGTTCCATCTTCTTTTCAAACGCCGTCTCATCATTCATCAATAAGGAAACATAACATCATCCCTATTATTATCAAATTCTACCATTTTAAAGGTGTTACCAATCACGACCAATTACAAATCACCACTAGCAAAGAAAAAGAAAAACCTGATCCACTTGCCAATAAATGACAACCTTACTCACGTATAAAAAGTCAAAGCAATGAGGACCAATAAGTGTACACTCCAAGCTAAATGAGACCAGCAGCAAAAAGAAAATAGCCCCACGTGTACTTCATATTTTACCAATTACCATACTACGCCCTAGCAATAATACGCTTGGACCAGATATTTGAGCAACCGAACAAACTACCTGAATGCCTTGAAAATAATAAACGTGTGAAGACCTATGAAAGTTACACTTGATCAAAATTACTTAAAGGGGCCATTAGTTGAAATAAGTCAACCAGCAGAAGCAATGTAACGAGATTAGAAGCAACCCAAGAAACGATCATGTGATTGCACTACAAACCAATTAAAAAACTAACTCATGTACAACCAATGTGGACCAATTAAATTGTAGTACTATCCACATCAATTAATAAACCAATTGAATCAATTGACCTGTTGTTTTGTTCACGTGATGAATAAATTCCAATAAATGCGCCGTTATGTGATCTCGTGAGCTCAAAACGAGTCAATCAAAAGAACCAATTAAACTCTCCTTTTCAGTACTAGTATTTCGTGATCAGTACCAATCAAAATGAGCCAATAAGAAGAGGGTTGAGTTATTAATACCCCCCATTTGGTTATTAACGAGAATGATGTATGCTGCGTCATGCGTGGGTTTTAATGTTAATTTTTATGCTAAACGTATAAAATAAGATCGGTTTTGCAAAATGTGACACATTTCGGGGGTACTTCGCCGTAAGAAAGTAGGCTTGGTTACATCATGGCTGCTGCTGTTTACAGCCTAAGAGGCAGACGCAAGGGCTTGGTAACTTATATGTGAACCACACAAACATCGTAGGACACAAAATTGTAACACACTTTTCATTGTAAAAAGACATGTAATTGACAAAGTTGACTAAGTAACATGTTATCATATAACCTGTTCATGTAATTTGACATTTCAATATGTACTTGGGTTACCCCTTTTTTTGTGAAACTTGATTTGATTTCACATGCTCTTGACTTCATCAGGAATGTCAAATCAGCAGGAAACATTACATTCTTGAGATGGACTTTCTTGTTTAATACACCTTGTTCGCCTGTTTCATTCAATCATCAAATCGATACAGTTACAAAACCTTTAAGATCGAAGCTAAGACTTTCTTGTTTGATACAATGTGTTTGCCTGTTTCATTCAATCATCAAATCGATAAACATTCACAAAAACTTTTAGATCGAAGTTAAAGCTTTAGCGTGACTGCCCTTTTTAGGCTGAGATATATCATATAATGTAAAAGCTCATTAGTCATACTTGTGATAGACAAACCTTGGAACTACATCCACCCAAAACTGGAACTACATCCACCCAAAAATGTAACAACCTATGCAAAAACACCTATATCACCAACCAAAATGTAAGTTAAACACTTCTAAAAAAAACATGGAAGTACCTGTAATACATGAGTCCACAACATTCGATTCCTTAATAAAACCTGCACAAAACATTAACATCATAAAGGATGCAACTTGTTAATGTAAACTTACATCAAATCACCAGATAGTGACATACCGAACCGGAGTGACACCCGTGAAGACTACTGTGCACGCTTTGCCGGAAACCACACACACACAATGGCACCCACTTTTTTTAGAACTGGTATTCTTTTTTCGGCTGGATGGATTGTATCAAACAGTTTGCATACATATAATACCGACGCATTTCAAGAATTCAGTATAATCAAAAATGAGTTCTATATAATTGAGTTTTCGAACTTCTGGAAGGCTAAGATTAATTAAGAAAATGACGATCAATTATGCAAATGTTACAATTCTTCTTAGAAGCATATATTGACCATATGCACTTGCTTTGCGGGGCACATTACTCTATATGGGTGTGTTTTGGGTTGCTTATTTTCAGGTGCCTTTTTTCTTTAAATAAAAGCAAACCAACAATTTTCAACCTATAGGAGTTAAAAAGTGACTTTAAAAGTATTCCATGCGTACCGTTTTGTCCAGAATAGGGCATAACCATCAGATCACAAACCGAAATGATGAGGATCCTTGCAGTCTCTTTATGGTCGATTCTGTATGCCGAAGATAACCACCAAACGTGCAGCACCTTTGACCATCTTTCGTGACCTACCCTGCAAACACCGTATGTACCTTCTGTAAAAAACAAAAGAGATAAAGAAAATCAAGCTTTTGCAGGGACAGTCTTCATCTGTAAAACCTCACTATTCACTATCGTTGTTAATATCCTTTTGCTCAATTTCACTGTTAATAATGGTCACGTGTATCAACAAACCTGTATTCAAATAGAAAGCAACCATGTATCATAGAAGGTACCGAAAATGCACATCTGATATCTATGGGTCTGTTTGGGTCAAGCTTATTCAACCGTCTCATGAGCTAATCTTAATCTAAAAAAGTTGATGACCATATGGCTCATCCAATTCCATTAGCTCAAGTTGATATTTGATAAGATCATAGGCGCAAAAGCTCAAGCAGTTGTAGCTCAAGATGCTCAAAACAGTCTAAGATTCAAGAAAAAATAATAATAAACATTTTGACTGACTAATATGCATTTCACCTGTTAATTTCCGGATAAATTGCTTCACGTCACATTAGCGTCCTTATTACCTAAAATCAGCAAGTGCGTAAAATCTTCTGAGCAACATAACAAAGGTAGAATTTATATCAAGGGAAAGAAAGTACCTTGTGACCATTGAGGAACATCGGCATGAATTATGTATAACCTTTTGGGAAAAAAATGAAAGCAACTGTAAGTGACATGTTGAGATGCACATTGTAATCAAGTTCAATATCATTCTTTTTAGTGGGATAAGCCGTTAATTTTTTTAATAACTCCATTTTCCAAACGTATGTTCAGTTTTGCAAACATAATCCCGGACACACCTAATTGTGGTGCAACAAATGATTAGGCTCAGATATGTATATAGTGGTCAAGTGACTGAAATGTCCGAATTCCGCAACGGCTGCAAATAGACCCGGTTGCACGGCATACATATATGCTATGGCATCCGGTCATTGCCTTGCCAAGTTACAGTCGGATCTTGAGCGACACATTTAATTTCGCTCAGTTCACAACGATCATCACAGCCTATCCGGAAAACATTATTGGGATTAGTATGCATTCCAAACCCACTATCGCCTGATACGTGTGAACAATCGACTAAAGAGGATTAATACGCCATGGTTGCAACCATAATAAGTTGCCATACCAAGATGCGAATAATCTCAGCTTTATCGAATGTACTCAGACTTATGACAGCCTACTACAACCTTTATCACCATGAATTGCATCTCATAAACATAAATTATAATCTTTTTTAATCGATGTCAGAAACGACGTCGTATGCTACAGTGAAGACCCGATTTCAACCCGGGAGAATGTGAGTGGGGCTACAACTTGGCAGATGAGTCTATATTTTGGCCAAAAAACGGACAAACATGATACATCCCCCATCGCTGCAACTATAATAAGTTGCCTAGCCAAGGCGTAGACAATCTCAGCTCCAATCGAACAGGCCCAAACTTGCCACAACAACCTCTTGCAAACAACGACATCATCATTATCCTCTAAGAAACCAAAAGAAAATGGAATCATATTTAAGTCAAGCAAGCCAATAAACCCATTACTATTATGTATAACTGAGGCTCAGAAGATTAAGGATCGAAAAAGAGGATCCACCCGCCATGGCTGCAACCTTACCAGGTTACCCTGCCAAGGTGCGAGCAATCTCAGCTTTAATCGAACCCATTGAGACTCGTCACAGCCAATTGTTATACTACTATACATAATACTATAAGACGTTCAAAAACAGCAAGTGTGGCATCAAATAGACAACTGTAATGATGAAGGTCGGATATATTAGGAATCTAAGAAAGAAAATACATGTGTATTGGCTGCAACCTTAAAAAGGTTGCCTCGCCAACATGTACACAATCCCAGATTTATCAAAGCCTATCAAATAATCCAAATAGATCGAACCTCTACAGGTGCAATCGAGCAAGCTACTAATATAATCAAATTCTAACCGAAACAGGAATATAAAATTGGTCATACGGTCAACATTATTGATAACTACTTGCCTGTGTATGACCCATCATTTGAATGTGTATTGAAACGACCCGTTATCTTTTGTCCATCCGCATCTACAATAAGAGGGCAAGATTGAGGCGGTGATGATGTAATCCGGGTTTTTGATTCTTCGTGAAGTTTCTGGGCAAGGGCAAGATTGGTGGTATTCTTCGTGAAGTTTCTGGGGTTTGTGATTTTTAGGTTTATAGTATGAATATTAAGAGGGCAAGATTGAGGCGGTGTGTAAGGGATTTCTGTTTACCCAAACGAAAAACGACGTCGTTTCACAATTGTCGTTTTTACCCTTTAACTTTAAGACTAAATTGTCGTTTCATCTGTTTTTCCAAAGCCAAAACGACGTCGTTTCCTACAGGATTAAAAAGATAATAATACCCCCTTTTTATTTATTTTTATTTTTTATTTTATAATTTTGTTTATATCAAAACGCTATAAATCGAAAACGCGAATCAGTAAATATAAAGTTTAATAAGCCAAACGCTTAAAATCTGTAAATACTAATGTGTTGTCTTGAAAAAAGCGCACAGACGAAAAAGGGGGACAAGTGGGGCTACAGGGGTAGCCAGTAGATAGAAGGACCCTTATTAATACCCCCAATTGGTTATTAAGACCCCCCTTTTATTTTTTTTTTTTTTTTTTTTTTTATTTTTATAATTTTGTTTATATCAAAAGCTATAAATCTGAAAATCTAAATGTAAATATAAAGTTTAATAAGCCAAACGCTTAAACTGCCAAAATACGAACAGAACCGACAAAAAGCGTGTTGTCTTGAAAAAGCGGGGACAAAGGGGACAAGGGTGGCGAGGCTACGGGTAGCCCCGTAGCAATAGAAGGACCCGAAGAAGAAGAACATACCCACGTGATCCTCCAAATATCATGAATGGAATGTCATCATCAATTTTGACCCATTCGAGTATCATAGCCATATTCACGCATCAATCAGTCACCAATCACAAATCATGACCCACGTGATGTGATTAATTAAATAGAACAATAACCAATATCGAGAATCAAAAACACCACAGCTACTTGCCGCAATTATTGACAATATAATAACCGCAAGTGACCATCAATATAATTAAGAATACCACGTGACAAGTAGAAAACGAGAGTAGTAGGGATCACCAAGGAATATCTTGCATAAATCAGTAGTAACCAATTTAATGGGACCAATAATCAATCATAAATTCTTGGAGCGTGACCAATCAGTGAATATCCAATTGCAAATAACAAGGGCACCGGCCTATGATTGAAAGATAATCATATACGTGACATTACAAAGTAACAGCAATAATGATTACCTCAAACCGAGTCCGCCTCTTCTCCAAAACTGCTTTTTAGATGAATAAGGGCAAAAACCCTAATCACAAAGAGCCACGAGGCTCTGAAACCAATTGTAAAAACCCAGATCCGAACTCAACTAGGGTATATAATAACAATGATTGAATATGCACAGCGGAATAATAAGAACACAATCAAAGTTACCAACAAGGTTTTTCTGAGAAAACAATGATCCCCTATGGATCTCTATTACTCTCTCTTAAAGATGTTTTTTTTTTTGAAGTGTTTGTTCAAGAGTTTTCTAATACAAAAGCCATTTGTTCCTTTTATACACAAGGAACCCTAAATAGACAATAAACATAAAATAAATTCATATTACTACCTAAAATAGCTCATGCAAATCCTAACAAACTAATACTGAATAACTATATCCGAAGGAATACAATATCGCTAGGAACCATGTCATCGTGAAAACCATCTATAGCCTCGTGAGAACTGTCGATGAGAACTTCATGGCAGGAACTTCTAAATATCCCAACAGTTCCCTCGATGAAAGTCAAAATTGGGTTATCACCCTAAACCGAAAATCGTGTTTTGTAAATTTCTTAATTTGATGCAATTATGTTTCTGCTTAAAAACATGTGAATCAGGCTCGGTATTGATTATTGTATCTAATTATTATATCTTCTTTTATACTCTAGATTCAGGCTCAGTATTGATTATTGTATATTATATTTTCTTTTATACTCTAGATATATTTACGAGGAATGGTGTTCTGAATGTGTGACATTGATTTGCAAATGGAGCAACTATAGCTTGTTAGGACTTATTTTCTATGATATTTAAGGTATTGTTTGAATTGATTTTCTCTAGCATACAAGTACTTCTAACCTTTAACCTTTATATCTTATCTTAAGCTTTTCAAGTAGTCATGAAGTTTATATCTACTATTTTCGTCTAAAAGGGCCATTTGACGTACTTTTTATATGTCCATGACACTTGGATGTATGGGTTGATTTGATGTGGATGTTTATACCGGCCGATGCAGATTGGGCTTTAGCTTACGTGAACGGATGCTTGAATACTCGGAACCACAAGGTTGAATACACAAATTGATAGCCGTCTTTCAAGGTACGATCCCGATAAGGTTTTAAAAGTTACCTTTTGAGGGTCGTTTAAGCCCTTATTTGATCACTTTTGTATCCGTTATTGCTTAATATCATTCCTTTTCACTTTTAGGTCTCTTGAAGGCAAAATGTTGGAATGACACTTATTTGGATGAAAAGGCGCGATTATCTGAAGAAAATGTCCAAAGTCGAATCGAGACACTCAAAGTCATTGAAAACATAAGGTGGCGTCGGTGTTAATTGCGACGCCGTCGGAGGATCTTTGTGACGGGACGAAGCCAAACTCCCATTTTCAAGTGACGACGTCAAGTTATAAAAGAGTAGGCCGTCGCAACTCGCACGGCCTAGATGTAATCCGACGGCCGGTCAAGAGGACGGCGTCACAAGCATAAGGTGACGGCGTCGCAAGTCTAACGTGGCCAAGACGAAACCCTAATGATTGGCGACACGGCGGCCACAAAACATAAGGTGACGCCGTTGCATATGTAATATTATATATAGAATCCGAATTTTTCAAGATTTAGTGTGTAGTCTTTTGGAGTAAAACCTAAACCGAACCAAGGCTGTCTTGTACAGTATTTTAGGGTTCCAAACCCTATCTTACACCAAGATAAGTGTTTTACTTCATTAATACAATTATGTCTTTGATTATTTGTGTGTATGCTTGCATGTTTTCCATGTCCAGCTAATTTACTTGTGTGTTTGCTTAGGGAATATGAAACTTAATTATTGAATATTGATTGGTTGTCTCTTATCTTAGTTGATTAATGATCTAGTAATGCGATAGGTCATTCGTTGTGTACTTAATGCTTGATTAAATCTTTGTGAACCTTAGAATATGACTCCTTGAGTAGTTGTAAGCTAAATCATCCAAAGAGTGCCTTAGAGTAAGAGTTTATTATCCCTAGTGGGTTTAGTAGACGAGACCCTTTGGTAAGTTCAAAGATTTAGGGAGAAACGCATACCCTACAACCTTAGACACAAAACGCAACTAGGAATAAGGACGTGACAATTCAACCACCAATAGGAGATAATTAAGGAGTAGTAAAACCTAAGTAAACACATCTTTAAACTATCATACGAGCACACATTAATTAGACATAGACTACATACACCTTAGATTAGATAATTAGATAACTAGAGTTATCGGTAGAAATACCAACCCCCAAATTCAAACCCCGAGATTCGTACCTTTCCTTTCCTTAAAAATATAAAAGATAAAAATAATCTTCCTCAACCACAACCTTAGCGTAGTAACTTCTCACTAGCATTCCTATTCCCTAGAGAACGATATCAATACCCGTGGCCACCCTAATACTACACTACAACGATTAGGTTCACGCCAGGGTGTTGAAAAACTTGCTCGACGAAAGGAAGTTCCTTTGACCCCGAGCGGCGCGTGTAGCGTTATCAAGTTTTGGCGCATTGCCGGGAATAGAATAGCTAGTTAGTAGTCCACCTCGTTTAGGTTTTCTTTACTTGATTCCTATCAAGTAAACTTTTTTTCTTATTCTTAGCTTTCTCTTAGTCTATCCTCCTTCTTCGTGACCTTTGTTCGTAATCCCATCACTTTTCATCATGGAAGGTGATAACCACCCACCATTCATCAACCCACCACCAATTGACCCGCCAAGAGCCCGTACTCTTGGTGAATACTCGAGACCAAGCCACTTAGGTTATAGGAACACCATTGAGCTTCCCGACCATGCCCAAACTACGGCCCAGCGATCCGACACCATCCGGTTGGTGCAAAATAGATGTGCATTCCACGGACTTCATTCCGAAGATCCAAATCAGCATCTGAGGGATTTCCTCAAAATTGTCGATTCCATCGACCTTGATGCTACTACTCGGGAGACCACGCGCTGCGTCTCTTCCAATTCTCTACGGGACCAAGCTAGTAATTGGCTTGAGTGACTTCCCCGGCTCCATCTCAAGTTGGGATGATCTTACCTCTCGCTTCCTTGCTCAATTTTTCCCACCGGGAGAACCACTAAGCTTAGGAATGACATCTTGATGTTCCAACAACGTCAAGGTGAATCTCTCTACGAAGCATGGACTCGATTCAAGGACTTACTTCATAAAGTCCCTCATCACGGCATTGATCTTTGGCTTCAAGTCCAAATTTTCTATGATCATGTCAACTTCCCACCAAGCGATCCATTGACCAAGCGGCCGGTGGAAAACTTAGTGATCTCACCGCGGAAGAATCATGGGGTATAATAGAGGACCTCGCCCTCTATGACAACAAAAGTTGGAATGACCCCCGTGAGCTTCCCAAAACCGTTAAGGCAATCTCCTTGCCTCCCATCGACTCACAACCTTCCGACCGTAGGATGATTGAACTTGAAGATCAAGTAAAATTCCTAATGAGTTCCTACGAAAATCCTAAGTCTTCACACTATGTGAACAAAGTTTCTTCCTCGTGTGAGCCGTTTTGTGATCCTCATAACACGCAGACTAGCACTCGATCCCGAACACGCTTCCGTTGACTACGCATCCTCGCGTATTAATGGAGCGGGAGGAAGATTCCTACAATACTCGGACCTAGGAATTTCAATGAAACCCGAGAGGCATGGAAAGGCAAGCCCGACTTCTCACGGGGACAAACCAAGGAATTCACTTCCAATGATTTTCATGGCCCCCACCTAACGGTCCTAACCAACAAAACATCGAAGGGATGTTGCAAAACCTTGTTGCATCCCAAGAATCCCAAATAGCTAAGCTCTCGGACCGCTTTAACCAACAACAAGCCGAAATGGATAGGAAGATAGACAACCTTTTGAAAGCCATAACCAATAGTGATAGGAAGGTTAATGCTATCTCAACTCCCGAGCCTTCCGGTGTAGAGATTAAGGACCCAAGTAAGCTAGCTAAGCAAGTTCAATTCGTCAATACCATCGCCTTAGTTAAACCTAATGGAACAAATGACGAAGAGGACCATACACTTGAGAATAATGAAACAACCGAGGAAGTAGATGAAGTAGACAATGACTATTTCAATAAGTTTCCTACGAAAGAAGAACTATCTCGCCACCCTCACTTAGTGCGTGACCTCCGTCACATGTATGTTAGGAAAAGCCCTCGAATCAAGTTTGGGAACCCTTGGAATCTTAACATACCATGTTTCATAGAACACCTTTTGTGCAACGCCTACATTGATCACAAATCCCCAATCAACATAATGACTAGCACCTACTACAATTGGGTAATGAAGAAGCCTATTCCAACTAGGCAAGACCCGGATAATCCTAGGGTTAAGTGCAATTTTCTTGGTAGATTTAAGGGATTGCCCGCTTATGTAGGTAGTTTCACGTTTTCTCGGACTTCATAATTGTGGATGATATTAGCACGCCATAGACCCTAGCTTGTCCCATGTTATTCTAGGAAAACCTTTCATAGAAAGCAGGGGATGACCTATGATCCTCGTTAGGAGTAGTGCGATTCAAGGATGAGACCGATGACATAGCTTACCAAATGCCGTTTAAGATTGAGAAGTTTTCATCACTCTCTAATGATGAAAAGGAACTTAAACTGTCGGTCTATTATAGGAATGATGAGGATAGGGAAAAGGAGTAGATTATGTTATGGATAAGATTTTGATTCTATAAGGATTGCTTGAACTTAGGATGAAATATAGGACCAAGTGGGAGAGGACGAACTCTTAGAGAGGTTCATCATAGGGCACTTCTACAACATGGAATCCCCATTAGAGACCGTCAAGGTGGCGGTAATGAAGTAACGTAGGAGCACGACTACGAGTCTAGCTACAAGACTCTTAAATAAAGAAAAGCGCTTCGTGGGAGGCAACCCATGCTTAATTGTTTGCTTGTTAGTGTCATATATCTTTTATTGATTGTTTATTCTCATGTTTAATTTTGTAAAAATGCTTTATTTTGTTTTTAACCTCGTCTTAATTGCATATAAAGGTATTTTACATAAGGGATAAGTGTAGGGAGGATTACACACGTTTTCAAGGAAACATAAACATAAGAATAACAATTCATTAAAAGATATATTTGTGTGTTTGTTCGAGTCAAATGCTTGTATCGAGTCATAATGGATATTTTGTAGAAATTTTCCAGATTCTAAAGATGTAAATTTTCGAAATTTTTCCGAAAATCGCAGACCGCTTTTTGTCGGGATAACTGGCGTCGAGAAGGAGTAAAACAACAGATTACTTTTTTCTCGTTTTACGAGCTACTTAAAAAATTTGGAATTTTCGGTCTTAATTTTCCGAAATTTTGTAAACATCCATTCCACAAGCATTATATCCTAGTTTAAATCGAGTCTTATATATATTATTACCACGATTTTACGAAGGTTTCGTTTATTTTCTTCAAGTGTGCGGGTTTAATTTATCAAGAAGAAGTTACATAAGATTGGAAGGAGCTTTTCACGCATAAATTCTTCTTGGAAAGGATTTAACCACTACTTCACACACGGATCCTACAGAGCTAATCAGGGGAGTACTAGTTTCTTTCTTTTTTAATTACCTTCCAATTATCATTACTTTGATACTTTCGGGGAACATTGGGGACAATGTTCAGTTTAAGTGTAAGGAGGGAAAATAAAACGGGAACTTTGAAACTATGCTTATCCTTGATTATTTGCTTTGTCCAATTGTATTTGTGTAATAAACCATGAGAAAAGGTCGGTTAGGGTAATTTTGGCACCAAATTTAAAAATTTTCATGACATATAAGAGTGGGCCATTAGTCTTAACAAAAGCGTCTCACGGATAGGAAGTTGCATGATTAGCACAAAAACCCTTTACCACCTAAATTCCACCCAAAATGTGAGGATCGCCCTTAGATTAGTAGGAATTAAAAGCATTCATCTTCAATGCTTAGAGTGTGAACCGATAGTAAATTAGATTCTAGAACTTGTTTTGTGATGCATTCCGAGATCGCAAGTAAGACTACACTTGTGTAGTTAGGAATAACTAAATGATAAGAGGCATTAGGATAACTCTTGTTTGATACCGTAATATAATTACTTCTTCCACATCGGTTGAGTAATTCCCCACACCCTTTGCGTTGTACTCATCTTTAGTACACGATACCCTAGTTAACCCTCGAGCCTATCCTTTTCGCGGTTCTCGTGATGTTTGGTTTTCCGAATATCAATGAAGACATTGTTTACACCCCCCCCCAAATATACACCCAAATCGCCTTAGCCTACCCCAGTATGCACTCACTTTTAGTGCATTATTGTTATCACCCTAAACCCTTAGTTCAATTATCTAGTTGCTTGCATGAGTTGCTAAGTCGAGTCATATCCTTTGTATACGCTTTGGGACGATTGGGATTCATGGGAAAAGTTAAAGTTTATGAAATGACGGGAAGGGAACGTTAATTCAAATTCCCTTTGTTTGCATAATAATGTACCCCAAGTGTTTTGATCTTTTCAATTCGGGTCAAATTAGTGTTAGAGTAATAAAAACTCAAGTGTAGGGATGTGCCTATAAATCCCTATTATTTTGATGTTACCGTAGAGGATGGTAGAGTAAAAGTGTATGAAAAAAAAACAAAAATTCGAAAAAAATAGAAAAGGAGAAAAGAAAAAAAATAGAGTGAAAAAAAAAAAAAACGGGCTACCATCCTACATCTATCCTTTAAATTTATGTTTGTTTATTTCAGTTAGCTAGAGTTTAGAGTGTCGAGTCTTGGCTTAGCAACGCCATTCTTCGTATGCTTGTAACATAAGAGATTTTTACCTACCACCACTATATAGCCTATCCCACCAAACCCTTTGTTTCCTAGTAAGCCTAACATTACAACCCTTTAAAGACCTCTTTGATAGTCTTTCCTAGGTGCTTAAGCCAAAGCGATGGAGGTTTGATCTATTCTCAAGCCTATGGTAATCTATGTACTAGGACCGGTTAATGAGTGTTTATCTTCCATTTCCAATTTGTTATATTTCATATACACCCGAGAGAGATGTGAGTATCCAAACACCCCATGTGAGGTGCTAGTATGTGATTTCCGTGCTTGTTATGACTTTTGCGGGGCTTATATGTGTTGTGGACCATTTTGAACGAATGCTTCATGACCCCTAACTTATAAATTAATTGGCTAAAAGCACATTTGCTTGAGGACAAGCAAATACCAAGTGTAGGGATATTTGATAAGGTTTTAAAAGGTACCTTTTTGAGGGGTCGTTTAAGCCCTTATTTGATCACTTTTGTATCCGTTATTGCTTAATATCGTTCCTTTTCACTTTTTAGGTCTCTTGAAGGCAAAATGCTGGAATGGCACTTATTTGGATGAAAAGGCGCGATTATACAAAGAAAATGTCCAAAGTCGAATCGAGACACTCAAAGTCATTGAAAACATAAGGTGGCGTCGGTGTTAAATGACGCCGTCGGAGGATCTTTAATGACGGGACGAAGCCAAACTCCCATTTTCAAGTGGCGACGTCAAGTTATAAAAGAGTAGGCCGTCGCAACTCGGACGGCCTAGATGTAATCCGCAAGGCCGGTCGAAGAGGACGGCGTCACAAGCATAAGGTGACGCCGTCGCAAGTCTAACGTGGCCAAGACGAAACCCTAATAGCGGCGACACGACGGCGCCACAAAACATAAGGTGCCGTCGCATATGTAATATTATATATAGAATCCGAATTTTTCAAAGATTTAGTGTGTAGTCTTTTGGAGTAAAACCTAAACCGAACCAAGGCTGTCTTGTACAAGATTTTAGGGTTCCAAACCCTATCTTACACCAAGATAAGTGTTTTACTTCATTAATACAATTATGTCTTTGATTATTTGTGTGTATGCTTGCATGTTTTCCATGTCCGCTAATTTACTTGTGTGTTTGCTTAGGAATATGAAACTTAATTATTGAATATTGATTGGTTGTCTCTTATCTTAGTTGATTAATGATCTAGTGTCACGATAGGTCATTCGTTGTGCACTTAATGCTTGATTAAATCTTTGTGAACCTTAGAATATGACTCCTTGAGTAGTTGTAAGCTAAACCATCCAAAGTGCCTTAGATTAAGAGTTTATTATCCCTAGTGGGTTTTGTAGACGAGACCCTTTGGTAAGTTCAAAGAGTTAGGAGAAACGCATACCCTACAACCTTAGACACACAACGCAACTAGGAATAAGGACGTGACAATTCAACCACCAATAGGAGATAATTAAGGAGTAGTAAAACCTAAGTAAACACATCTTTAAACTATCATACGAGCACACATTAATTAGACATAGACTACATACACCTTAGATTAGATAATTAGATAAGTAGAGTAATCGGTGAAATACCAACCCCAAATTCAAACCCGAGATTAGTACCTTTCCTTTCCTTAAAAATATAAAAGATAAAAATAATCTTCCTCAACCACAACCTTAGCGTAGTAACTTCTCACTAGCATTCCTATTCCCCAGAGAACGATATCAATACCGTGGCTTACCCTAATACTACACTACAACGATTAGGTTCACCGCCTGGGGTGTTGAAAAACTTGCTCGATTTAAAAGGAAGTTCCTTTGACCCCGAACGACGCGTGTAGCGTTATCAGATCCTTAATGTCTGTTTGACCCATAATTATTGTCAAATGTTCACCTGTGAAGTCTTTTTCTTTCAACTTTTACTATATGTATTTTTACTTGTGTTATATATTAGTCAATTATTATAATTTTTTTTTAAATCAACGACATTTCTTTTGTAAATACCCGTGCACATATACAAAAACGGCTATGGTTTTGCAAACCACTTCTCTATTGGTTATGTATACTTTATTAATATTTGCTATATAGCAGAATATAATATTTGGTTGCCCAAAAGTACATCACGGTACATGTCCTTTAATGTATTTTGTTCCCAATCACTTTCTTCAATACAATTTGTTTAACAAAATCTTTCTTTCTTCTTTTGGTCTGTTGACTTCATATCTTTATCCCAATCATTCTGCTTTTGTTTAGAAAATATTTCTGACAATATCCCACTGGATGTTCAACTAGATATCATCCGTAGGCTACCTCCTAAGTCTATACTCCAGCAACGTAGTGTTTGCAAGTTATGGAAGGCTAGTATAGATTGTGGAAGCTTCATCTTTAATTACGGTGTTCGTCGTAATGATGAGTGTTTATTTACGCTAACATTCAATATTGGTGACCAAGGTTTTGTATTAGCTTTAGATGAATAGCTAATCGCTACGCCACTAAATCTGATTTAATGCTTTCATCTATGATTCTGATTGGCAATTCTAATGGTCTTTGGTGTTTTGTCTATGGTTCTAATCTAATGACCATTATTTGGAACCCGACAATCAAAAATCACTTGCGATATTTTTCCGGTTTACGCATCAAATCAAACGTCAAAAGATTTGTTTTGGTTTTCCGTCCGTCAGGACACTCTTGACCGGACGATCGTGAAGGTCTCCTATCCTGTTTTCGAAAGTGGTTTACGGTATGTGTCTATCTTTTCTTTGAACTCGTTAAGGTGGACAATCCTTGAAAATTTCCACCCTCGTGAAACTATCAAATTGAAATGTAAAAGTCATGCGGTTGTAGGTCGTTTTATCTATTGGATTTGGGGTGAAAAGTTAACTAATGAGGACGGTGTTATTTACAAGATTTATATGTTGGTTTCTTTTGATTTGGTAACCAACCAATTTAAAGTTATAGACCTACATAAATTTTAAAAATGAACTCGGTTCCATTCAATGTTTTCGATCTTGGAACCTCTCTAGTGATTTATGGGACGATCATTGGTGAAGATATTCCATTGTTTTGCGGATGGTTGTTGGGCGTCAATGGTTCTTCCATAACATCATTTAGAAGCCTATTCGCCATCCCTACCCAATATTCGCCTCGTTTGCTTGGGTTTACAAAGATCAAGCTCCAATAGTGGAAGCGTCAATGACAATCATTTGGGTCGGTCGGTATTTGTGTACAACAAAGAACTTGAATTATTTATGCGCATGGGAATGTTAGGAGATGCGGGATCTTTCTACATTGCCCCATACAAAGAATCTCTTCTTTTGTTAAATCAGCCAGACCATGTTGTTTATAGTATGTTTTATTTTTAACTTACCATTCTATTAATGTTTTATTTTTAACTTACACCATTATATTCATGTTCAACAAGTTTGTTCGGCAGAAGTTAGGGATCATGCTTAATGGGAATGAAGCTTTGTGGTTTTAGTACGATGTCTGTATGTGAAGGAAGCATGGAGTGGTTAGCTTTTTCTGTGTACTTGGTGAATTTTATAAATTAAGTGGTTATATATTATGTAACCATTAAACTCATAATTATGTAGTAATCTTAATATGTAGTAGGTTGTCTGTATGAAACGTTGTATGTCAATGTATTTACTATTTCCTATGTTCTTTAATCCTAATTGCAATGCATGACTTTACAAAAGACTTTTCACTATTTGATAAGCTTTTTGAATGACTTGATGGATTGCAACAAAAGCTCTACCAAAGACTTGTTGTAAAATGACTTGGTGTATACCAAGCATTTGACATAAAATTAACCAAGCCTTTCACACTAATTGAAGCATTAAATGACCCAAGTGAGTTACACAAAAAAGCTATTGAAAGACTTTTTTAGCATTGGAGATGATTTTTGAAGAAAGCTTTTTACATAGAAAAATAAATGCGATATTTAATGTATTCAATGCATCAAGTCTTTAAAGACTTGATGCATTGTAGATGCTATACATCTTTGTTTAATCTGGGGAACTAGTACTTGTTTCCAATAAACAATGTGGCAACTAACTGTTGTACGTAGGGCAACTTCTTTTCCCTATTGAATACTTTTATAAACCAAGGAGTCCTTCTAGTTGTTACAATTCGTATTCTACAATCAACTAATAACTACCAACTAGTGACTATGCACACTTGAAATTATGATTTACCATTCAACACTAGTACAATTTAACTAGCGGTTGTAAGTTTAATACTAGCAACACTAAACCGGTATGTGTCTATTCGGGCCCGAATAGTAAGAGCAACACCTACACAAGGGCACGAGAATGGTATCGTGACACCTACACACAGGCGGCAAAGACAAACACGGCCATACACAACAATGATTAACGACCGTGGCATCATTTTGTTGATGTGTTCTATCACAAGCAGTGGTTAAAATAGCTAGCAGTAGTAACCAAATTATTGCCAGTTGTAAGTATACAACCAATTTAGTTTTACTAGCGGTAGTAAAAATAACTATAGTGGTAGTAAAAATAACTACCAATTGTAAGTATACAACCAATTCAGTTTTACTAGCGGTAGTAAAAATAAGTATAGCGGTAGTAAAAATGACTAGCAGTTGTAAGTATACAACCACTTCAGTTTTACTAGCGGTAGTAAAAATAACTATAGCGGTAGTAAAAATAACTAGCAGTTGTAAGTATACAACCAATTCATTTTATAATTTGAGATTTAATTTAAGTAATCGTGCATAAAAGCAGTGTAGCATTTTTTTTATGCTTAGAAATGTCGCATATACCTCAAAATAGTCAACTCAAATGAATGCAACTCTACACATCTGATAACATGATACCGTTATATGCTTACGTCTAACTGAAGACGTCGTCATTTTTAGAATAAGTGATGCTCACAGCACATTGATTATGTAATAGGTCTGCCATATTACCATGGCTTACTAAAATATACCATTTCGTAATATTTTACGGACCAAATTTGAAAAGCTTATATCTTGGGCGCGCGAATCAATGAACCAACCCAACAACCACATATAATGATCATAATAACACACCCTCATTCTGACCATCAATTGCAAATCAACAACCCTCATCCAAAGCCTATTGTCGAGAATTAAAAATACCAACAAAATTTTCTTGAAAACCATGTCGTTTTGAGCTAATGTTATCACCGGTATGAGAGATTATATTAGCAACATGCCGAATCGATGATCGGTAACATTTTGAATCGGTTGCCAATAAAGAAGCGGTGAGCACCTCTATTTTATCTACAAGCCGAGGTTTAAGTGGACCTTGCTCACGAAGTCATAATTGACGAGGATTTCTTTTATTATTTAACATATAAGTTTGATGGGAGGCGGGTTACTAGACTTTTAAATCGACTACGGGTCCCATAAAAAGTTTGTCTTCTCTGTAGATCCCAAACCGTTATGCGGAATGGAAGACTTGAATTATGAAGAGATTCGTGATTGGCTTATGTTTTGGCACGCAAGGAATTGAGGACATGACAATTAGAAAGCGGTATGGACAACCGGTTACATTGCCAACCCAACTTTACGGGCGTATTGAATTGAAACATCTTGAAATTCATTGTTGAGATTTTCCTAGTTTGGTGTTTTCACTACTTTTCCAAATTTATTGAGCTTAGAATTGTGTTTAGTCAAATTTCTAACGATGCAGTTTGGGATTTAATTCTTTGGTTGTCCTTACTTGAGTCTCTTAGATTGGATGTTGAGAGTACAAGCGGGATGAAACTATGGAATCTTGCAAGTCTTAGGAATTTGAAGAAGTTACATTTGTCATTCGGTATTTGAATGTTGTCGCCACAATCATAGCATCCAATATCTTTCACCGACAAGACTTGCATCTCTTGAGACCCTTACATTGGATTTTGACTATTGCAGTAAGACCGTTTGAGATTTACACTTCTAATTTTACAATGTTAAATATATGTGTAGCTGTAATGACATTTAATATTTGAAACTAACCCAAAAGTCGACTGTTGTAGTTGATCGTAATGGTAATTCCGGATGAATGTCCCTTTGCCGTTTGTATCCCTCGTTAATCGAATCTAAAGGAGTTGATTTTGCTAGATCGTTATCGTGTCACTCATCGTCCAAATGATTCGCGGATCTCCAAACTTGAAAATCTTTGGAAACCGAGTAAGTGTAATACTTTATTACTTTATTTCATACGTATCAAATAAACATCCAATAACTGTCATGTTTTTGTATCTCAATACTATTTGATTTTCCAAGCTACACACACGCTTACTGTTTTACCTTTGGAACAACGTTCATTAGATTTAGACACAACCACATTCAGTCATGGGCAGATTCAGACTGTGATTTTTCGATCCTTTCCTAGATCACATAATGAATTACACATAATAAAGTTTATACTTGCTTGTTCCACGTCGTTAAAGAAAATGTATATCAGGGCTAGCGATTTCATGGACGATGGTTATGATAATATCAAGAAGAATTGGGAGTTCGCTAGGAAGCTGTTGAAACTCCCCGATCTTCGTCCACCGTTGTAAAATTGTTCTAGTGGTTGTAGTTTTATGTATGGTTTGAATACCTGTGTCAATTAAATTTGTGTACGAAAGTTTGGTGTGTACATTTATCAAGGGGTTATATAATATGTAACCATTAAACTTATAAATATGTAGTAATCGTAATATGTAGTAGGTTGTAAATCTGTATGAAACGTTGTATGTCAACGTATTTAGTATTTCCTTTGTTGCCATTATCCATTTTTATTTCATCTCGCCAACTAGCAGTTGTTTCCAAATATCAATTTGGCAACCAATTGTTGTATGTAGGGTAACTTCTATCACTAGCGAGTTGTTATAATAACTAGCGGTTGTGCGTAAAATAGTAGCGATTGTAAGTATACAACCTATTGGTTTACTAGCGATGAGTCAAGATATAACTAGCGAGTTGTAAGTATACAACCAATTCATTTTATAATTACGAGATATTTAATTTAAGTAATCAAGCATAAAAGCATTGTACCATTTTTGGCGTTTAGAAGCGTCGCATAAACCTCAAAATAATCAACTCACTCTACACATCTAATAACATGAGCGTTATGTGCTTACGTCAAAGTGAAGATGTTGATGTTTTTACAATGGGTACTACTATGTACACCAAAAAGATAAATCTAAACCTCGGTAGTTGAGCTACTTTTCTTTCTCGGATTTTGGATGTAATTAAGTGGGACTTTAATTGGTCAAAGGCTAAAGTCTGTTTGGCACCGCATGATAAATATTTCCGTCTTTCCTTTCATTACCTTGTATTTTTTATAAGTTCTATACACTAATATTATCAACAATTTATTTACATTTGCATGTTTAACGTTTTCATTTCTAATTTCACAAGAAGCTTATATTAAAATAATAATTAACCAATTGGGGGCATATACTCTTTAAATATGATCTCGTAACAAAAAATAAATAAATAATAATAACAAAATTAGATGAAATAAACAAATAAATAAGTAAACAAGGTAATATTTGTTTTGTGTTACTCTTTATAACAATTTTGTGGTATTTTTAAAATCTGTGACCTAACAAAAATTATGTAACATTTTTTTAATCTAAATAGTTATAATAAGTCGACATTTCCATTTCATTAGTGTTCACTTGAATAGTATGTTTGAAAAAAATATTAATGTTAACAAATTAAATTCACATTAATTACTCCACTTCTCAGTTAGCAATTTTATATTTAAGAAGAGATAAAGCTAATTAATAGTTATGGTCTATAAAACACCAATAAGTTATGGTCTATAAAAGACCTACATATATTATTAATACGAATACTACGAATGGTATTAGTGATTACAACCTTGAAGTGTATCGACTCTAAATATGACGAAAAGTTATATCAAACTCTAGCCTAGGACCTCCTTTTATAGGCTAAGGAGTCCTTTACAATATCAAGATGTACTCTACAGGATAATTATACTTAGCATACTTATCTGTCTGAGTACAAAACATCCTACCCAAGAAATTCTAGAATGTTACATATTAAACCGACACAATCATACTAGCGGTGAAAAACTACATTAGCGATGGTTTGCTTTTTATTTTATCCCGCGCGCAAGCTCGTTATTTTACCTTTACCGAGATTGGTGAGCGTACACTTGCTTGGAAGCGGGCGCAATCAACGGAGAGGTGACACCATAATTTTCACCGTGTTGTTTGCCTCTCTTTGCACATTCTATCACTCCTTCGACCCAATACCTATTATATACTTCCTTCTTACGCTCGGGAGGCGAGGTTAAATAGCTTGCACGAAATTTGAACATCCCAAATGGCTAATGAGAGTCTAATCGGTTTAAACTCTCACCTTGGTACGCCATATGGTGTGGGCATGCTTCCACAAACTTCAAAGGACACGGGTTTTGGGTGAAGGAATGTTGTAAATGGTCGCGGAGATGGGTTATTAGTCGTCATTTTCGCCATTTTAGATACAACTAATTGTTATTAGTACTCATTTAAGAACATGTTTCAGTTGTCGCAGCATCTGCTTTGCGTTTATGTTTTTGTTTTGGGGGGTAAGGGTTTAGGCTATGTATGGGCTTTTTGAAAACGACCGTGCGTGGGCAACGGGTTGCTGTTGACGGACGGATGTATTCCTTTTTTACTGTGTACCATCGTGATCTTTTTCTTATTAACATCTTCAACTTCTCTTTGGTGTTTCTAAAATTTGTCAGTCGAACTATTTTTGTTGGTGGAGGATGTTTTTTTTTTTTTTTTTTTTTTTTTTTTAATGTGCTTTCCTTTATTTACCTCGCGTATATAATAGCGAGGATTTTACTATTCTTGCACGCGGTATCATTAATTTTCATTTCTTTGTTTTGTGGGTAGGCGCGTGCCTAGGCTCCTACAGGCATCTATTTTTCCCTTTGGATTTGTCATAAAATTTTTAGGAAGGAGCGTGAATATTTACTTGATTTTCTCTCCTTTTGGGTATTTGGATAAGCCTTATCCGTAATTACAAACAGTTTGAATTTATCGGTTTATTATCCTTTTTGTCTTGAAAGTTTGCTATGTCGTATATACTTTTTTTGGTAAATTGTAGCTTCCACAATTTGTTGTTGGTTTTGGAAATGTTGCTTATGCACGTTTGACAAATGAAGTAAATCATTCATATCGGTAGCTTTAAATTTCACTTTTAAAATTTGAACTTCAACTAGTCAACCTTTTAATTCGCAAAATAACCATATTGTACTTTAGGGACTTTTTATTATAAATGATTTGGAAAAGCAGAATCAAAGTTGATATTTGCGTCGACACTAGCGGTGGTTTCAATGACCCTAGCGGTGGTTTTTTAAGCTGTAGCGATGGTTGCGTATTCACATATGCATATAATTGAGAATTTGTTCAAACCATGTAGCCTCCTTTGGTTTTCCAAAATGCAACCATGTTGTGAGTTCTTATGAGCAGTTGGTCACCATTGATGTTTATTTGAAATTGATTGCGCAGATTGTTAGGTGTTGCGAATTATGATGTGTGTGGGTCTAAACTATGTTTTGCCCTAGCATTTGTAACTCCATTTTTTTTATCCCCAATTGAATCAAAAATTAATTTGTACTTTCAAAATAACTGTTTTAACTCTTGTAGCAGTTGTTAGTATTTTTGGACGTATTTATCCCCAATTGTGCTATTCTAATCAGCAAACGCAACCGTTATCGTCATCTAGTATCTAGACAAAGTCGCATAAACCTCAAAATAATCAACTCACTCTACACATCTAATAACCTGAAGCGTTATGTGCTTACGTCAAAGTGAAGATGTTGATGTTTTTACAATAAGTTATGGTCTATAAAACACCTGGATATAATATTAATACACGAATACTCTGAATAGTATTAGCGATTACAACCTTGAAGTGTATCGAGTCTAAACATGCCGAAAAGTTATATCAAACTCTAGCCTAGGACCTCCTTTTATAGGCTAAGGAGTCCTTTACAATATACAGTATGTACTCTACAGGATACTTATACTTAGCATACTTATCTAATACGGAGTACAAAACATCCTACCCAAGAAATTCTAGAATGTTACATATTAAACTGACACAATCATACTAGCAGTGAAAAACTACATTAGCAGTGGTACGCGACTACACGGTGAGGGTAGAGTCCTTCTTGTTTGCTATCATTTTCTTGAAGGATTTTCCGTGGCTTGCTTCCTCGTCGGACGACCGTATTTTCCTATGGGATTCCCTGAGAAGTTCGATAGGCCTCTCAACGGGTTTCCCGTGTAAACTCGCCCCTCTGCGCGGTACTGGAAGAGCTTTTAGTGGGGTTGCTTTTCCATCCGCGCAACTTTTATTTTAGAGCAATGGTAGAACCACATAAAGAATTCCCAAAAAACACATCCACACGCTGATTGATAGGTTTGAATTGGGTGAGGAGAGAACTATCAAAAATACACCAATCAACCCCTACACGATAGCATGGGATTTTTGTGAATTCTTTATGGTTTGTCTAAATTTAATCCCGGCTCCCATAAGCTCGTCATTTTACCTTTAACCCGATCTATCGAACCCGATCCGCGAGATTGGTAGACGTACACTTGCCGGGGCGGGCCGCAATCAGCAGAGGACCGAGACCATAATTTTCACCGTGTTGTTTGCCTCTCTTCTCACATTCGATCACTCCTTTGACCCAATACCCATGATATAGATCCTTCTTCCGCTCGGGAAGAGCGCGGTTAAGAAGGAACTGCCTGAACTTTGAACATCCCAAATGGCTAATGAGAGTCTAATCGGTTTAAACTCCCACCTTTGGTACGCCATATGGTCAGGGCAGGCTTCCACAAACCTCAAAGGACATGGGTTTTGGTTGAAGGAATGGTGTGAATGGTAGCGGAGATGGGTCAATTTAGTCGTCCTAGAAACGACTAATTGTTATTAGTAGTCATTTAAGAACATGTTTCAGGTTGTCATGACATTCGCTTTTCGCTTATGATTTGGTTTTGGGGTAAAGGTTTAGGCTATGTATGGGCTTTTAAACCGACGGTGCGTGGGCAATGGGTTGTTAACATCTTCAACTTCTCTTTGGTGTTTTTGTTGGTGGATGAATGGTTGTTTTTATGTGCTTTCCTTTATTTACCTCGCGTATTTATAGCGAGGATTTTCTTATTCTTGCACGCGGTATCATTAATTTCCATTCTTGTTTTGTGGGTAGGCACGTGCCTAGGCTCTCGTGTCACACCCTCAAATTACATTTTGCAAATGGAATGGAATTCTTGGGGTTAACTTGTCATAGCATCACAATCACAGTTATATTGAACGACCTAAAGTGTCGTTTGGAAAATACATCGTTTGATTTAATAAAATATCAGAGTTTACAAAGTGTAGGTCCCAAATGAAAATCAACTTGTGCGGAAATAATTTTGTTACAATTCAAACGATGTTATAAAGTGCATAAATCCCATAAGTGACGCGTCGTCACCACGACTCTATGATAAGTCCACATGCATGCCATGAAGTGTATGCCTTAGATACCTGAGATAAAACATGCTTAAAACAGTCAACACAAAGGTTGAGTGAAATTCATAGGTTTAATTAATTCGTTTGAACACAATATTCGTAGTGTGAGTTACGTTATTTCACACTCATCGTTGAAAACAAAATAGCATTTATTTCACTAAGTTCATGACAACCAAAGCGTAAACCTCGTACCAATAGAAATTGGTAAAATCGTTTCATCGCAGCCCTAATATGGTAAACTTGCCAATTTACCTTAATGATTCAAATATAGTGCGTTCGATTTCCCTAAGCGGGTCAATAAGAACGGAGTGTTAATTCAATAGGCCTATTCACAATATTCGCTACCACCGCAAGTGACTAATGGTGCATGATGTAGGGACTTCAAACATGGCAATTGATTACTTAGTGACAATAAAACATTTGGATATAGCATCTGATTCAAAGCATTTGTGTTCGATTAAAAATAGTTGAGCATGTATCTCCCCAAGAGTTTGTAAAACAATTAAGTAATAGAAAGTGGGGCTATGAACTCACTTGGTACAATGATGCGATGACAAAAGTGCTGCTTGAAATGATGCGCAATCTCTAATGCGACCTATTATGAATGATATGATATATAATAAGTCATGATGTAATGTTATGCATGCAATTCGGATGATATTTATACCACTTATGAATTTTTGAAAATAATACCTTTCGTCGAAAAAATAATCTTTTAACGTCTTGACCATTTTAAATTACCTTACATGTATTTATGTTGAAATGATATCCGACGATAATCATTTAGTGATTTATTAAGAGATTATAACTTTTCGTAAGTAAAATAATGTCGTTGAAAATTTTCATGAAAGTGACTAAGTACCCATGAAAAGCTAGTCGTAAAATGGTGCACGTCGAGTGTTAGGAAACAAACTCAACGGTTTTGGGAAGCTTGTATCATTATCTCAAAGTTTTAGCATTTAAGTTTTTATCCTAGAGGTCTCGATCACGGAGAAAAATATAGGCAAAGTATGGTACTTTTGTCCAAAATATCGTTTAGGGGTGGTTTTCGGCAAAGTTTAAGTGACCGTATTTAATTCATTACAACTCCGCTTAACAAACGGTCGGACATTTTGGAAAATATGCTTGGCGAACTTACTTTTACTAGTAGACATCACTTTATAAAAAGTTCTACATCAATGTCAAAAACGACCTTCAATATGGTCACTTGTTTACCATAATACTTGTCTATTAGAAATATAATAGTTTTTCTTATATAATAAAGTTACGGCAACTTTGTGTAAACGTGTATAATTTAATCGTTACAAGTCCGTTTTCTATGTTTTATATGTCCTTAGCTTCGTATCAAAGTATACTAATATATTTTGATAAGTCGAAATAATTTATAACGCCTAAGCCTCATTTTTGACTCGTGCAAAATAGGCGTAACATCTTTGAATTTATCGGGTTTATAGTTTTCGTCGCCTAACTTGAAAAATTCATAACTTCTTCGTTATAGCTCCGTTTTAATCCGTTCAAGCGGCCACGTTTCGTTTTAAAGTGTATTTTCTAAATATCAAGGCCAAAATTTTTTATTTACTGTCGATATTTCCAGATTTGAAAATAAGGACAGACCCTTTAGAAAACTTGTCGAAATGAGTTTTTTCTCGCCAAACCTATTCTAACCCATTCAAAACAACTCCGAGCTATTCTAATCCTACCATACACCTTCTTAGGGTGTCATGGTTTCCTAGACATCACCAAAAGTGATATATTACAAGGAATAATTATAGGATGACATATTTATATATAACTCTTAAAAGCAATGAAAAAGTAGTATAAACATCCATAAGACTTGCATGTTTTGCTCAAATATGATGAAATGAATATGAAATAAATATGAAAGATGAAAAATGGACATGAGATGCTTACTAGTTAACTTGATGAGGTTTATGATCAATGGTTTTATCCTAATCACCCAAGGTTTTTATTTCACAACCTTAATCAAGAGTGATATTAGAGTGTAAATAACTTGATTAGAAAAAAATATTATGAACTCCTTCTTGGTCCTTGTGGTTGTCGGTTCTAGCAAGAGAGAAAGAGAGAAAATGGTTTTGATCTTTTACTTGCAAATAATTGTTGTATGTGTTGTGTTTAAGAGTATAATACATTATACAAGAGTAGATATTTTGCAAAAGCTCAATGACTCACCCCCTTGTGTCGACAAGGGGGTATTAGTCATTACTAACACACATTTTTTATTTTTTTTTGTATAATGAAGTATAATGTAAAGTTAATTGAAGTTAAGTGGTAACTTGTATACACATTTGAGTATTTAGGGTAGTGTTAGCCAAAAATAAATTTTAACGGGTCAAGATAAAATATATTGAGATCATAAAATTATAAAAATACATTTCTTGAAAAATTTTAGTGAAATAATAATTATCGTGTAGTATTTAAGAAAACCGTAAGTAATTATATAAATATAACAATTTATATACAAAATAAATTTAAAACACTGGGTAAACTAATAATAATATTTTTATAAACTTAATATGAGTATAAAATATATTGTGATAATTTTGGAAGTAACGGATCAAATGTTCAAAATAATTAATTACGCGATAGCGTTTATTTAATATGAAAATTACGCGTTTAATGTGAAATGCAAAATCATGAATGAACTAACATGATGATAATGATGCCAATGAAATGTAGACTAAACCTAATCTATATGAAATTTCCTTGATGATCGTTCATGAATTCGCAGCTAAACCATTAAGGTTACGCAAATTTGATACTCGTAAACCTAGTTTACGATAAATGATGAAATAGTGAAACTTGAGAAATGACACGAAATTGCGAGTTGTCACATTCGCCCACTCAAAAAGGAATTCAGTCCACGAATTCGGTTAGTCTATCAATTTTTGAGTTTATGATAAATATCGAGGAAAGAAGACATGAAGAGGTGTCGTTACGGTTATCGATGATTGAGAACGTACAAAACATCGTAGTAGAAAATATTGGATGAATCTCCACGGTAACACTTTGACTTGGAATATGTGAAAATTTTGCTTGCACTAAGATTTATAAATAAGCGCTCCCAACATCACATGATCCTCGAATTAGACATAGTTAGCTAGGCTATGTATAATTAAGGAGCGATAATGTGACATTCGGTTTAGTTGTTATAACTCTCAATGTTTACAAAGATTTAAGCGTGTCGTTAAAATGATAGTTAAAGTAAAAGAATTAAAATTCTCGTAAATGATATCGAATCGAAAGAAAATAAAGTACGATAGATGAGAATATTTTACAACGAGTGGTTTGTCAAACGATAATACATCTTAAGTTATAAAGATTCGGATACGATGGAAGACATAAACTTAGTACGACATAATACATAAGGAAAATAAGATTTGTTGGTTTCGAACTTCTTGATCTTCGCGTTGTTGAAATCCTGTTGAGCTTCTCCTCCTTCTAACATGTATGCTTTCCCAAGAGCATCTTCAACTTGTTGACCTTGGTTTTGGGTACATTGATTCCGATAGTGTCCTTGCTCCCCACATCCTAAGCATGTGACTACGGCTTTACCTCTACAATCCCTGGCTAAGTGTCCTAATGTTTGGCACTTGTGGCACTTGGCAGGGCAAGGACCCGAGTTATGAAACTTACATCGATTACATAGTGGGTGTGTTTCAGCATAACCTTTGCCTTATATTGGTGCAGCGACATAAACCATTGTAGCTTCTTGCCTTCTATTCTGTTGTTGATGATGGTTAGTGTTACGGTTTTGGTTGTTGTTATTATAACCTCTTGGTTCATTTTCCCATTTCCTTTTGTTGTTGTTGATTTGGTTATCGTCGTTGTTGTTGTTGTTTTGGTTATTGTTGTAGTTGGTGCGGTTGTTGGTATTGTTGTTACGGTTGGTGTTGGTGATGTTGCCTTTCTTTACTACTTGTGCCATAAGCTTTTGAGACACTCGAATAGATTCCTCAATCGTTTGCGGATCAAAAGAAATCACGTCTCCTTGAATAATATCGGGAAGTCCCCCAATGAAAGCCTCCAGTAGGTTCTCGTTGTCCGAAACCATAGACGGACATAACACGGCCAATTCTTGAAACCTTCGAATGTAAGTATCAATGTCATACCCAATAGTTACCAGTTCATAGAATTCGGTCTCTAACTTTTTCACTTCCGTACGCGGACAATACTTCTTTGTTAACAAACCTTTGAATTGCTCCCAGGTGAGCTTGAAAGCATTTTCCATTCCCATTGGCTGAGCATACGAGTTCCACCAAGACATTGCCCCATCTAGTAGTGTACTCGTAGCAAACTTAACCTTGCTATCCTCAGGGCAATTACATAATAGAAACATAGACTCCATTTTCTCGAACCATCGAACCATGGCGGTGGCCCTTGATGCCCTTGAACTTAGTGGGATCTCCGCTTTTAAAATCCTTATATGAACAACTTCTAACCCGGACCCTCCTGCAATTCCTGCGGCGGCGGCAAGTCTAGCGGCTTGACTTCCCTCGCAATTCTAGTAGCTTCAGCGGTTAGCCATGCCAGCGGCGGCATTAGCAAGCTGGCGGCTTCGGCGTTAGCTGCATCCTCGATGGCGTTGGCGAGTCTAGCGGCGGCGGCGGTGGGCTGCGACCTCGGCGACATTAGCAAGTCTAGTGGCTTGGCGTGCTTGCGACCTCGGCGACCGCCACCTGTTGCCCTTTCGATCCTTAATGCATTGGCTATACTATCCCTCACAAACTTTGCCTAGCCTCTTGAGTCAAAACTTGTGGAGCTTTCTTGACGCCATAACTTCTTCAAAATAAGAGGAAAGGTGAGATGTAGCAAAGTCTGATGTTAATAATAAACGCTCCAAAGAGATATGATATGAGGTGATAAGTTTGAGGTTATTTTTCAAAATGATCGACGGGTTCCCAAAAGGTGGGTTATGAGATGTCGTAAGCGCTTCAAATGTATGATGGTTTAGTGACTTAATGTGTGAATAACGTGTAAATCAACGTGTTAGTGGTGAAACAAAGGAGTGAGAGTGACTTCGCCCTACTTAAAGGTTTTATCTCGGCATTCGACGTTATCGGTAATGAATCAACTGATGTTAAAATTTTGATGGGGAATAACAAGGCATTCTCCACATTGGAGTATGAAGAAAGAATAATGGAATGGGTATTTAAAGGCATCCATGTGACAATCAATTTGAAATGAAAGTAAATAACTCGAAAAATGTACGTATAAACCGCATGTAAAGTGAATATGCACTTATGATGAAATGATGAGATGCTATGATGATGTAGTTATAGTCTAGGGTCAATGATGCAACCTCGTTCTCTATAATCGAAGCTCGATGCCAATCTGTCACACCCCAAATTACATTTTGCGTGAAATGGAATTCACGGGGTTGGTGTCATAGCATCACAATCACGATTATATTGAGCGACCTAAAGTGTCGTTTGGAAAATACATCGTTTGATTTAATAAAATATCGAGTTTAAAAGTGTAGTCCCAAATGAAAATCAACGTGCGGAAATAAGTTTGTTACAATTCAAGCGATGTTTTAAAGTGCATAAATCCCATAAGTGGCGTCGTCACCACGACTCTATGATAAGTCCACATGCATGCCATGAAGTGTATGCCTTAGATACCGAGATAAAACATGCTTAAAACAATCAACACAAAGGTTGAGTGAAATTCATAGGTTTAATTAATTCGTTTGAACACAATATTAGTAGTGTGAGTTACGTTATTTCACACTCATCGTTGAAAACAAAATAGCATTTATTTCACTAAGTTCATGACAACCAAAGCGTAAACCTCGTACCAATAGAAATTGGTAAAATCGTTTCATCGCAGCCCTAATATGGTAAACTTGCCAATTTACCTTAATGATTCAAATATAGTGCGTTCGATTTCCCTAACCGGGTCAATAAGAGCAGGAGTGTTAATTCAATAGGCCTATTCACAATATTCGCTCACTACTTAAGTGACTAATGGTGCATGATGTAGGGACTTCAAACATGGCAATTGATTACTTAGTGACAATAAAACATTTGGATATAGCATACTGAGTTCAAAGCATTTGTGTTCGATTAAAAATAGTTGAGCATGTATCTCCCCAAGAGTTTGTAAAACAATTAAGTAATAGAAAGTGGGGCTATGAACTCACTTGGTACAATGATGCGATGACAAAGTCGACACCGAAATGATGCGCAATCTCTAACTGCGACCTATTATGAATGATATGATATATAATAAGTCATGATGTAATGTTATGCATGCAATTCGGATGATATTTATACCACTTATGAATTTTTGAAAATAATACCTTTCGTCGAAAAAAATAATCTTTTAACGTCTTGACCATTTTTAAATTACCTTACATGTATTTATGTTGAAATGATATCCGACGATAATCATTTAGTGATTTATTAAGAGATTATAACTTTTCGTCGTAAAATAATGTCGTTGAAAATTTTCATGAAAGTGACTAAGTACCCATGAAAAGCTAGTCGTAAAATGGTGCACGTCGAGTGTTAGGAAACAAACTCAACGGTTTTGGGAAGCTTGTATCATTATCTCAAAGTTTTAGCATTTAAGTTTTTATCCTAGAGGTCTCGATCACGGAGAAAAATATAGGTAAAGTATGGTACTTTTGTCCAAAATATCGTTTAGGGGTGGTTTTCGGCAAAGTTTAAGTGACCGTATTTAATTCATTACAACTCCGCTTGACAAACGGTCGGACATTTTGGAAAATATGCTTGGCGAACTTACTTTTACTAGTAGACATCACTTTATAAAAAGTTCTACATCAATGTTAAAAACGACCTTCAATATGGTCACTTGTTTACCATAATACTTGTCTATTAGAAATATAATAGTTTTTCTTATATAATAAAGTGACGGCAACTTTGTGTAAACGTGTATAATTTAATCGTTACAAGTCCGTTTTCTATGTTTTATATGTCCTTAGCTTCGTATCAAAGTATACTAATATATTTTTGATAAGTCGAAATAATTTATAACGCCTAAGCCTCATTTTTGACTCGTGCAAAATAGACGTAACATGCTGAATTTATCAGGATTTATAGTTTTAAATCGCCTAACTTGAAAAATTCATAACTTCTTCGTTATAGCTCCGTTTAATCCGTTCAAGCGGCCACGTTTCGTTTTAAAGTGTATTTTCTAAATATCCGGGCCAAAAATTTTTATTCTTGTCGAGATTTCCAGATTTGAAAATAAGGACAGACCCTTTAGAAAACTTGTCGAAATGAGTTTTTCTCGCGCCAAACCTATTCTAACCCATTCAAAACAACTCCGAAGCTATTCTAATCCTACCATACACCTTCTTAGGGTGTCATGGTTTCCTAGACATCACCAAAAGTGATATATTACAAGGAATAATTATAGGATGACATATTTATATATAACTCTTAAAAGCAATGAAAAAGTGGTATAAACATCCATAAGACTTGCATGTTTTGCTCAAATATGATGAAATGAATATGAAATAAATATGAAAGATGAAAAATGGACATGAGATGCTTACTAGTTAACTTGATGAGGTTTATGATCAATGGTTTTATCCTAATCACCCAAGGTTTTTATTTCACAACCTTATGATCAATGGTAAATAACTTGATTAGAAAAAAATATTATGAACTCCTTCTTGGTCCTTGTGGTTGCCGGTTCTAGCAAGAGAGAAAGAGAGAAAATGGTTTTGATCTTTTACTTGCAAATAATTGTTGTATGTGTTGTGTTTAAGAGTATAATACATTAAACAAGAGTAGATATTTTGCAAAAGCTCAATGACTCACCCCCTTGTGTCGACAGAGGGGTATTAGTCATTACTAACACACATTTTTTTTTTTTTTTGTATAATGAAGTATAATGTAAAGTTAATTGAAGTTAAGTGGTAACTTGTATACACATTTGAGTATTTAGGGTAGTGTTAGCCAAAAATAAATTTTAACGGGTCAAGATAAAATATATTGAGATCATAAAAATTATAAAAATACATTTCTTGAAAAATTTTAGTGAAATAATAATTATCGTGTAGTATTTAAGAAAACCGTCGTAATTATATAAATATAACAATTTATATACAAAATAAATTAAAAACACTGGGTAAACTAATAATAATATTTTTATAAACTTAATATGAGTATAAAAATATATTGTGATAATTTTTGGAAGTAACAGATCAAATGTTAAAAATAATTAATTACGCGATAGCGTTTATTTAATATGAAAATTACGCGTTTAATGTGAAATGCAAAATCATGAATGAACTAACATGATGATAATGATGCCAATGAAATGTAGACTAAACCTAGTCTATATGAAATGTCCTTGATGATCGTTCATGAATTCGCAGCTAAACCATTAAGGTTACGTAAATTTGATACTCGTAAACCTAGTTTACGATAAATGATGAAATAGTGAAACTTGAGAAATGACCTGAAATTGCGAGTTGTCACACCTGGGCATCTATTTTTCCTGCTGGATTTGTCATAAAATTTCTAGGGAAGGAACGTGAATATTTACTTGCAGATTTTCTCTCCTTTTTTGGTATTTGGATAAGCCTTATCCGTAATTACAAACCGTTTGAATTTATCGGTTTATTATCCTTTTTTGTCTTGAAAGTTTGCTATGTCTGTATATACTTTTTTTTGGTAAAATGTAGCTTCCACATCTGTTGTTGGTTTTGAAAATGTTGCTTATGCACGTTTGACAAACTGAAGTAAATCATTCATATCGTCGCTTTAAATTTCACTTTTAAAATTTGAACTTCAACTAGTCATTTGGAAAACAGAAACAAAGTTGATATTTGCGTCGACACTAGCGGTGGTTTCAGCGACACTAGCAGTGGTTGGGTAAACTGTAGCAGTGGTTGCGTATTCACATATGCACATAATTGAGAATTTGTACTTTGAAAACAACTGTTTTAACTCTTGTAGCAGTTTTTAGTATTCTTGGGCGTATTTATCACCAATTGTGCTATTCTAATGACCAAACGCAACCTTTATCGTCATCTACTATCTAGACACGAAAACTCTGACAATCAAGTTTATGTTATTGGGCAATTTCGTTTGAACCTCAGGCCACCTTCCAATTTGCAATCTGAGCAACTAAATGCCATAATTGGGCAATACTTGTTGTATGATCGGGCAACCATAATTCTTATCCATATGATCATAAAGGATAGACTTAACAGCATAAACCTAACAACACTAAGTTTGGGATAGAAGCACTATCGCATGGTTGGCAGCATAAACTCATAATCATTTTTGAAAGGCAACAAACATTCATAACAGGTGGAACCATTCCTTGTGCACTAGCCCTTTTTTCTATGATCTCCAACCCTCTTTCGGTTTCGTGATAGAAACACGCTTTGTTAGCTTCCTTCTTTTGAAAGGTGTTGCACTACCGCACCGCATGCCGCGTCCTCTTCCGCCATACCATGTTTTTGGAAAAAATTGTGACAAAGCACGTAGCTTGTGCACAATGTAGACGTCCATGAATCCATTCTCATCCGCAAGGTCATACATTCGTCGAACGTCATTGTCGTGTGCAACAATGTTAAACCATCTTCGAGTGCCTTATTTGGTGCAAACATAAAATAAAGCCTATTTTCCCTCCAATATCATTCAAAACATGATCAAGCACCCCGGTAAATGCAACCTGGTGGAGCTAAAACACCGGACATCGACAAAGCGATGCCTACATAGTGGAGTGGTGAAATTCAAATTTTCCGTTGTGGTGAACTTTAAATATGACTTCTTTGGTTTCCGCCATGTCCTATAAAACATAAACCCTAATAACAATTAGAATCAACCACTAGACTTTAAGGGGTGTAGTGACCATACCTATAAAACATAAACCCTAATAACAATTTCAATAACTTTTAATTAAATAAATATTTAATAATAGAATATAAAATATAAAGCTGCACAATTATTTATATTCATGTACTCTATAAATATATGAGCGAATAAGGTAACAAAGTACATACGGGAGTACAACAAACCTGGATTTGTTTATAAAAAAGAAGAAAAGGACAACGATTTTTTATTTGGATTCTTCGATGAAAGTGAGCCAGGGCAAGCATCCGCAATGGCAACTTGATGAAAGACTTTTTACTATTCTAATAAGATATTCAAATGACTTGTTCCATTGTGGTAATAACTTTGAAGAAGACTTTTTACAAAAACACTTATAAGACTTCAAGCATTTGAAGCTATTGTCAAAAAGCTTTTGTATTTATTAAATTTCATTTTTCACCCAACATTAAATATGCAAAAGTTATTGCAAAAGCTTTTTGCAGTGGAGTAGTTGGTTTTGCAAAAGCTTTTTACCTCAACCATTTAATTGTATTCAATGCATCAAGTCTTTTATGACTTGATGCATTGGTAATGCTCGAGGAATGTGTGGATGTTGATTGTTGAAGATTATTAAATTGATTTAAAAATACAAAAACCATTTCCCAAAAAGCAACTGACATCCTTACCTGTAAACAGGTGAAAACAAAATAGCCAAATGCTAGAGTTCACAAAAAGTCAAAAAGTAAAATCGAGGCCATCGATACTCTAAGCTGTTAGTGACCACAAAAACCCATTTGCAAACACCAATTCTTACAGTTACTTTGGATTATTTACACTATACACCAATTCAAATTGTCAATAAATAATACAGCTTTCTACACAAAAACTAAAAACACCTTTTCATTTGTGAACTTTACCTTTCACTTCTACTGTGATATTTTAGTCAATTAACATTTAGATCAATTAGATTATCAATCATCATTTACGAAATGCCGTGATGTTTGTGTCAAGATGGTACATGCACTCCGAATTGTACTAATTTGCACGATTCTTTATTTAAAGACATGATAGACCGTTTCAAGAGAATGGTAATTGCTTGTGAGCCGGGAAAGACTTTCCCAATAGAAGGAAATTTTAGGGAGAAACAAGAGTTGATTGATAAGAGGAACAGAATGATTGAACAACTTCCAGAGTATGAATGTGAGTATGAAGATATGAAAGCGCGTTTCAAGAGGATCGAAGATGATAATGATAATTTGGAAGCAACGTGTGAAGAGGCGATAGGCGATTTTAAGATTTACAAAGATTATAATCGCGATCTTTGAGCGAAGTATGAAGAGATGAAAACCGCTTTTAAGAATTTGAAAGATCATAATGTTGTTGTCAAAGCTAAGTATCAAGAGATGGTTGAATGTGCCAAAAAGCTTATCAACATACTCAAAGAAGTTGCAGCTGATGCTGATGATTTTTAGAATTATGAATGTGTTGTGTATATGTTTAAGAATGTGTTATTTTGGACTTATTTGGTATGTAAGGTAATAAATATTTATCTAATTAACAAGGTACTAGATTACTGCATCAAATTTTATGTTATGATTTTATGATATCATTTGTGAAAACATAAATAATCAAAATAATAGCTAATCTCGATATTCTTCACATGCGAATATACTCTAACTAGACTTAATTACAATAATAAACTCAAAATTCCATTAGTTATTGATATTATTCACTAGGAAACATAAATTTTCCAAACCTCAAGATGATTCTTTAAAGGCTGCAGTTGAAGAAAAGGAGAATGAAGGGGTGCATGCAACCTTGCCAAGATTATTCTTGCATCCACTGCTAGTATTGGAGTAACCACTGCTTGCTATTATTCTACCCAGCTGCCAGTTGAGACGTTTCAAGCTGTAGAGGCAACCATTGCTACAATTATAACCACAAAGAATAACACCAACACCAAAACCTAAACAGGTTGACAATGAGATTGCCATACAATTGGTCAACCAAAGCAATCTCACCCTATCCATGCACCTAGACCTATTGTTAAGAGTCTAAACATTGGTGAACACGTGCGAGAAAGATGTAGTTACTAAAGCGATATTGGAAAGGGTAAAGGATTGCGGATCCAACTTTGGTGTTTCAAAGTACGAGAGGAGCAGATGGCTTTTGATGAAAAAATTGCTAAAAGATTACATATGGAAGTAAATGCTAAAGAAATTGCTACGAGAAAAGGAAAGGGCAAAGCAGAAGAAGCCTCTAAACAAGCTGTCAGAAGAGCGGTAAACGGAACATATGCATTTTACCCTACATAATTACGAAAAGTATTTCAGTTTACTCGTAATGATTAACTTAGCTTCATAGTCCTAAAAAGGGTCAACAAAAACCATAAATAATTCAGGCCATAGAAGGAATATATACCAACGTCGTAAACAATTGCATAGATGATGCATATAAACCCCTCCTTATTAGTCTACAAACTGCCACTAAATTTTTTAATGAACCAAGTAATGTTATATACTTAACTAACGACATCTAAGGTATCATACCTACCTAATTATGAATCGGATACACATAAAAAGAGCAATGGATTATAAATGGAATGAACACCTATCTAACATAGGTATTAATCAAATAACAAAACGATTTATTATAACATAGAAGCAATTGGAAATAATCATATGTAATAAACAACGAGAAGAATATTTACGTACCATATTTGGGAACATTTTTTAAAACTTGATCAATCGAATGTGGTTTCAATCAACACTATAGCTTTAAAGGTGGTGACATAACTGACGTTACAAGGAAGACAGGTGGCTGACGAAGAAGACGGTTTGATTTGTGAAAATAGTACTGTAAGTAAGAATGCTTTTGTGCGAGAAGCAAAAATAGAGAAAAACGATAATTATGGATGCTTTTTTGGTCAGTGACTTTTGGATTTTGAATATAAATCCACTGTACTTTTACTATTCAAATGTGTACTTTTTTGTCTAACGTAAAATGACGATAAAACCCTTTTTTTAGTTGCCCAAAAAAACAATATCTTACACATACGAGACACTTGTCACAATGTCGATGAGTTTTCCAATGACAGCGGTTGCCCTCGGTCCATTCTCAAATTAAAAATAAAAGTGGTCTGGAAAGTGATAAGCCTCAAGGCGCGTGGTCTATTTGCATCATTTTCCCGAATATAAATTACAAAGTTCCAGTCTTAAAATGATGTAAACTTGTATGAATGTTTATTCTTTTTTATAATTTAAATTAGTAACCATTGATACTTACCATCTATTGAATATGATATTCACTATTAGCATACTTAATGACACTAAGGGTGTGTTTGTTTCATTAAGATTTTTATTTCTTAATCTGACTACTATATTTTACCGGTAAGAGGTGGCTAAAAAGTCTAAATCTGAACGAAATAATGTTTTTTGTTTTTGTATAAATGTCCAAATGATTTTAAGTGCTCGTTTCCGCAAATTTATTTATTAAACCAACACAATGCAATAATAAGTAACTTATGTAAATATGAAACAAGACTTTTTATCATAAATATAATATAGTTAATAAACCATCAAATATATTATATAAACACAAGTCTTCAATCGCTTATCGAGTAAGAGGCAATAAGATAAGCCCCTCACATCTTATTGAGTAAGATGTTATATGTCTGACCGGGTCTGACTCAAAAGAAAAAAAAAAATAAACAACACTAATGTCTGACCACCTCTTACTCAGTAAGAGTAAGAGGCTAGTAAGACATTTTTTCAAAAACAAACACATCCTAATGTGAGAACATTAAAACCCGTAGGTGTAACGTTATTATTGATTGATATTTATAGATTACAAACTCTAATGGACCCTAACCCCACTCCGGGCTTGGGCCATATTTATCATCTAATACTCCCCCGTAGTCCGAGCGACGAAATCGCGAAAGCTCGAACTGGGGTAGTAAAGAAAAGAAAAACAAAACATTAACGTAATAAAAGCATAACTTTAGTCGACTCGTAACAAAACCGTACCAACGGTCGACTTTAGTCGATTGGTACCAACGGTTAGCTAAGTCGACTGGTAACAAATCCGTACCAACGGTCGACTTTAAGGACTGGTACCAACGTTCAATATTAGTCGACTGATAACAAAGTCGTACGAATAATCGACTAACAAACAAACAATAAACAACTATTAACTTTTTTTTAAACAATAAAACACAAACATCATTAAAAAGTAAACAAATAAATAAAAATAAGTACTAATAAGTTATTGATGCAGGTTTCTTGACGAGGTTTTAATATTTATAAAGTCTCGTTATACCTATGGTCTACCTAGTCCACTAACAGGCGGTGTACCGTCGTGTGTAGTGTAATGTCGGTAAAGCCGAGGTCGTCCCAAGAGCTATGTGTGTTGGATTATTACTAAGTCTAGGTGTCACAGATTTAATATTGGTTTCAATAGGGAATTAATTAATTAAACTACTAAAGCAGAATAAAGCAAATAAAAGCAGATAAATGGTAAATGGTAAATCAATAGAGGAGAGTGGTGCTAACCTAGTTAATCCTCCTAACTAGTTATGTCTCGTCTACTTACTTCCAATTACTTGGTGGGGTCAAAGTCGAGAGGATGACATTTGGTCAATTAAGCCTAACCTATCGGCAAAGATGCCACCACAAGAGAAGTCAAGTGTCCCTCATAATTCATGTTATTCACGGTCCCTAAGCCAATTCATTAAGTACCGCTACATGCTAGATTTATAATAGTGAGTGCCGGGCATTAGCGACAAACACTCACCCCTAATTCTTAAGTTCATCCAAATGGTAGGTGATCGGTTGGTCAAATCGCACAAGTAGAAAAGGTCGTCGGTTGGTCATATCTTACCTTCCGTCTCGATCCAGCTCACCTAGGGTCAGTTGGTCATATCTCTAGGCAATTGGCCTCTACCGCAATTCAAAACTACCGAACCAAAGGTAGCTACCAATAAACTATGCATGCATACACTAAGAAATAATTGTACGGAAGTAATGTAAATGCAAACAAAACAATTAAGGAATCATAACTAGGCCAGCACCAAGAGGTGCTTAGCCGCTCATATTAATCATATAAACCAATTCAATATTCAAAGGTACAAAATACATGAATTGAAAGTAAATAAAATATAAAATGCTAATGCTTATCGTAGGGAGTGATTTCTCCTTGGAGACGACTCCGTATGATCCTCTAGACCGCCTTGAGCTTTTTCCCATGTTCTCACGGTTGTTGTGTGTGGAATGGGATGATTAGAAATCTTTGGAATTAGTGGGGTATTTATAGGCGGATCTAGGTTCTGGCGTAACCATAACAAGAGTTACGTAGTAACCTTCAACTCCTTCGTATTTGCACTAGATGCGCTAGTTACGGATAGCGTTATTAGTGGTTACGCCGTAGTCTACAATAAACTTAGTTACGCCGTAGTTGATGGAATTGTTACGGCGTAAGTATCAGCGGCGTGGAACCTCATTTGACCTAATATAGTTACGTCGTAGCCTTTTGGAAGAGTTACGCCGTAACCTACGATAAGTTGGTTTTACGAGTCACACAATAGTTAAGGCGTAATGTGAGAGATGAGTTACGCCGCAACTTCTTCAAAATCAGCATACTATGATAATTCTTTAGATAATTCTCCAATTCCGCGTCTCTTTAGCTCCAATGCTCGTAATTTACCCGAAAGTGGAAAACAATGGAAAACAAGCGTAAATCCATATAAGTGATATAAATTACAAGCATTATCGGGGGAAATTGACACTTAATATTCAGGACTGTTTGATTTTATCAAATATCCCCCCACTTGAACTCTACTTGCCCTCAAGTAGACCTTACTAGAAAGCCGAACACCTCACGAAAGGAGAACAAAACACTCAAATCTCTCAACTATTCTAAGTGTCAATTTCGGGGTGATCATTCAATCGCACAGTCATAGCATGTATTCTATCATAAGCTTGGCGGTTACACAAATCTCCACCACTAGAGTTAAGGACTAAACAATTCTCGAAGGCAATATGGGTAGACACGACAAAGGTTAAGGGGTGATTCGTCATTACTAACATGTCACGGCGAAGTGGACAAAATCAATGATACATGACCAAATCCTTGGCCAAGACACCAAAGATTGCTCGCTGCATCACCTAGACATGATTCATGACTAAAAGGGTAGGATAAGACATGGGATATATAAATGGTGTAAAATAAAAAATAAGCAGGTAGTCTAAATCTATAACCAAGTCATCACCACTTACCGTCCGCCCAAAGTTCAAGCTTTGAAGTCAAGAAACCGGATCATGAAATACAAGGTAGATGTGTCATTAGAGGACGTCGTGATGGACACACTACATTTTCTCCAATTGTTGGCATAATTACCAACTCCAATCTTCAAATGTGACCGAGGTGGCCTCCTCGATACTAAATCTATAAAGCTCATAACATAGTGCTTATAACATCGCACTTTTCAATAACTAAATCATAACAATTTTTTTTTTTTTTTTTTTTTTTTTTTTTTTACATAACAATAACTAAACATAATATCCCCCCACTTGAGATGAACAATGGGAATTCGGGGGGTCTTCAATGATCTTCAAGAATATGTTGTCCATGAAAGCGTGATTTCTGAGCCTTTCCACTTGAACCTTGAGCTGAGGCAAATAATGACTTCCTGATTCGATAAATAAGCTTATGGGGTTATGTGTGGTGATAAATCCTCAATATCAATATCAAAAATAATCACGAAGATAGATTCAAATTCTCTTAGGAAAAAGAATAATAAATCAAATCCCGTGTGTGATCGTGAGTACGGATTAGTCAACCCGAATCGTTTTCCCAACGAGGCGTGAATTGCCAACGTCGTTCTTAGTTTGGATTTAATGCTTGATGTTTTGGATTATAGATTTTGATTATTAACTACGGGAATGGGAAAGTAATTAAGGTAATCTATTCTACGGGAAATCCTAAACTCAAAATACTAAAACGTAATTAATAAAACGCGAATAAAAATGCAACTACGTCTAAACGATATCCTAAAAATTCCTAAATTTACTTTTACTCTAAAAATGTAATTAGAAAACTATTTTAGAATTAAAACTATTTTTTGGATTTTCTAGATTTAATAAAAATTAAAACTAATTTAAACTATTTAAAATTCTAAAAATTACCAAACAAAGGTGGAAAAATAAGGAAAAATCTTTTTTATGCTTTTTATATTTTTCTTAAACTATTAAAATTGAAAAATTATTTTTTGGAACTTTTTCTCAATTATTTGCTATTAAAGTTAATTAAAAAGTGCTTAAAACTAATTTAAATTGAGAAAAATAGCAAATAAAGACCAAAAATTATGAAATCTACAGGAAAATTATAAAATGATATTAAAAATCTATGAAAAATGAAAAACAATCAGGTTATGTGTAAGAATAAAGAGCTACAGTGCAACAGTTGATGTAATAAGCTAGGAAAAATAAGCAAATAAGCTAAATAAGTAACCAAATAGAGACAGAAGCTAATGTCTACAAAATTAAGCTAGAAGCAACAGATTCTAACTACTCCTAACAAGCTATAAGCTAAGATCAATCAAATAAGCTAACTGCTAAGCTAGGTAAAACAGTGAATCACCCCCTTGATTTGAGCTTATGCACAAGCTACACCAATAAGCAAGACCAAAAACACCTTATGCAATCCTAAACACCACCTGGCAAACTACAACTGTGCCAAGTTTCAGATCCTAACCCTTTGATTTGAAACCTCTGTAGTGGTACGCATTTAGCTTTGTTTCACACTCGATTATCTCGAGTGTGAGCGAAGATATAGTGACAATTGAGCAACTCATTTGATGATTAAAATGATTGAATCGGTTGAAACAAAAAGTGAATATCGAACTAGACCGGTTGAAATTTGTTTTCCAAAGTTTTACACTCAAATTCGATAATGAATCACTTTGAATGACTCACAAAATTTGGTACAAAATACTTTTGTGAGTTTTGACTATTGAAGCACCAACATGAAACTTTGACCAAACTCAATTTTAATCCAATCTAATGACCGATTATGGTGAATTAACACTCGATGATAACCAAAAGCTAAATATACCGATTATAAACTAATTTGCAAACTATGACACAACTGATTTCAACAGAAGCAGATTTTAGACCAGATACAAGTGAGTTTTGACTATTAGAGTGCAAATGCAGTGGCAAAAACCTCAAATGAATTCCAATTACCTACTCAAACATGAAACCACTACTATCAATAGCTCTACTAACCTCTAACACAATAATATCACTATGCCAAACACTACTTATGCTACTGTTTTAAGAAGTATCTAACAGATAAACAGCAAATTAAACTAAACAAGCATCATGTATAGATCAAACAGTACCAAACATCAATAATGAACAGATTCAATCAGTAGATTAAATGATCAAAGCAAATTTGGAGAACTTACAAAGTGCCTTAGCCACTATGGCTTGCTCAATGATGAAACTAGAACCACTAACCTATCAACCACTAATCCTAACCCAAAACCAGCATCAATACCATACCAATCCAGATCCAAAACCAGCAGAACCAGATCTCAGCATCAACTGTAGCAACTGCACTTTTGAACTGATATAACTGTGACTTTGAGAGTAAAACAAGTTTAAGCTCACTAAAAGCTACTAACAAGCTTAAATGAGCATATGAAACAATAGATCAGTATAGGATCAAACCAATAACAGATCTAAAGTGATTTTTTATTTTTAAATGATTTAATTGATTTTTTTGTATTTTTGAGATTTTGAATAGATAAGCTAAAAATAAGTTTCAAAGACTGAAATAAGCACTAGAATAAGGTAGTAAACAGATGTATAACATAAAAACTTAAACAATAACAATTGAAATTAAATTGCAAATTCTATTAATAATGGAGATTTAGTACAAATACGAATTACAAAAGTATTTAAAACATTTAAATTGCTAATAACCACTACAACTAAATCTAGAGAGAGGAAAAATACAGAAAGTAAGATACATCATGTGAATGAATGAGAGGACTATTTATAACTGAGCTAGGCTTGAGAAGCTTCTGGAAATCCTTCCTTTGTGCTTTCTCTGAGTCTCTTACATCCTTTGGATCAAATCCCACGTATCACCTCTTAATTTCCACCCTTGGATCATGAGCATGTGATGTTTCGACCAATGGGAGAGTAGCAATAGACACGGATTGATGACCTGGACACCCCCATGTGTCAGGTGTGTCATAGGGTGTCAGGGAAAGTACGAATCTACCCTCTAATTACACTGATTTGACCAATTGACTGAAAGGGTATTTTAGGGTTCATGCTAGAAGCAGAATTGGGGAAATAAAGCGCGGGGGTGTATTTGGTTTATTTTAATGTTTTTCAAACTATTCTTGGCCGGGTGTTAGTATAGTTTGACTTGGGTCTAAAAACAGGTTTGAGTGGGTTTTCGGATCTCAATATTAAACCGGGTATAGTGTTAAACTTTGGGCTCGGGTAAAATGTTTTGGGCCGTGGGTTGATATGTAATGGATAATGGATTTTGGATTTCAAATATAATCCAAGTAATATTTAGGGACCAATCTTGTACAAATTGAATCTTTAGGGACCAAAAATGTAAATCTGGAATTATCATTAAGGACCAATTTTGACAATCACAAATAATCCAAGGGTGAGATTTGTAACTTTTGAATCTTCGAGGATCATTTCATCAAAAGCTCAAAGTACGGGGACTGATCTTGTCATTTCTTCAAACTTCTTTGAAACTTCAAAAAAATTATCTTTAGAATAAAATCTTCAATAATGCACAATCTTGACTTTCCACTCGGCTAAAACTCTCTTGATCTCTCGTGCTCGGTTTACATCGATTTGGATCCTTTTGCGTGTTTTGCATATCCGTACTGCACAAGCACAACTCAAGAAAACCACAAATATGAGCAATAAGCGGCTTTTCCTTGGTTGTTTTGGGTCGGTTTGATAGTGAAAGATATGTGAATAAGCACATATCAAAATACCCAGACGAGACCATTGCTGGTGTCCTCGCAATGCAATCAACTCACGCTTCTAAAACCAAGGTTTCAATCTCTTTTACTAAACCTATGAAGAAGTAGCAAAGATTCCTCAAAAGAGATTAAGAACCCTTAATCCTAAAAACGCCCCGTTTACCTTTTAATTCTCAAGTTTAGATATTACAATTAAGCACATTCCGATTATGAATGACGGTTTGTTGAACTTTCATGTCGATCAATAACTCCAACATTTTTCAAACGACACGTTAGGATCACGGAGTAGAAAACACAACACAGCGTGAAGTGACCATACGGATAGAATACATCGTCCCTGATTTTTCACAAGCTCCCAAACTAAGCGTAAAACCGAAATCATTGTTACATACGACTTTAGATGCTAACACTACCCATGGAAGTTACTTGTGTACTTACTTTTCGTTCCCATTTTCCTATTTCCTCTAGATTTTTTTATTTTTGTGAGAAATGAATTTCTTCAAATTCTCGTTTCGATAACTTTTATTCCGATAAAGATATAAAGCTAAGTCGATAATTAGTTATCCGCCTCTCTCAAGAACCATTATCGTAAAAATGAGGTCCACATCAAGGAATTCTTATTCACTTACTTTTGACTTTTCACTTTTCAACATTTTCAAATTTTTTTTTTTTTTTTTTTTTTTTTTTACACTTATACTTTTACTTTTATTGAGTCATGAACCACGGAGCTTCACGGGTAATTCAAGACTATAGGCTTCATGAAATGAGGATCCCGGTGGCTAGGCTAAGACCTCACTCAATCCGGCTAAAGATCCAAGGGTCCGATCTCGACACATGACTCACAACAACTTATTACATTATCACTTATCACGATTTCTCATTTATTTATTACGGATCCGATGTGTACCCAATTTTAAAACAAAGATTCTTTTAAGAAGATAAAGAACTAACCATCGCCAAAAACTCGACATCTCTAATTATTTAGACAGATATGGGGTGAAACAATTTTGTGGGAACAAAAAGCCATAAGTACCTTGATGGGCTCTAAAGAGAACCAACTACTCACGTTTAGCATCTAAACTCATAAGTAACTCTATCATTTCTCGATCTCGCAAATTTAAAATCCCAAATAATGAGATCCATGAGATGCTTAGCCGATAATTTTAGATTATCTATGGTTAAGGGAACAAGCTAGGGCTCAACACGCCCGGTCAAGTCGAATTCTATTCCTACTCTCACCGGTGGAAAGTCAACAAGGTGTCAAAACATATATTAACTTAGCAAATGCTTCGTCAAATAAAATCAAGTCATGCATATTTAAAATCTCTCGGAAACTCATAAAATCTTGGCCTTGTGGGCTAGAATTCGCATTTATAGCTTCTAATCTAAGAGACTAGCAAAACTATTCAATCAAAAGACTTAACAAAAGCTTACAAAAATTTTAAAATTTTCACATTTTTGCACAATTTTCATTTTCTAAGGAAAAGCGGGGTTGAGAGAAACACAATGAGAAATAAGCAAGTGCGGTCAAATCAAATCGAAGATTACCCTACCCCAGACTAGAGCGAAACATTGTCCTCAATGTTTAAAGCAAGGGTATCACGAAAATCTAAAAGCCGTTTATAAAGTATGCTCAAAGATAAGCGTTAGTCGATAAGATTAGGATATCGATTTCCATCAAGCATCGATCATGAGACTCGGTGGAGAAAATACAAACTTGAGCGAGAGTCTTCATATCGGGAACATCCTACACAACATCACAAACAACCAAACACGAGAAATCGAAGAGGTAGACCTCTTCTCGTCACTTATTAGAAAATAGATAGAAGAGAAGGATAAGCATGGGGTGCCTCCCACGAAGCGCTCTTTTTTTGATCACCGAGTCGCTAGCCGACTCGTCCCAATTCATTTGTCCTTGGGGAAGAAAGTGGTAGAGATACCGGTCAAAAGCGGTGTCCTCATTCTGAAGGAATGAGGCTGGGTGGGTCGGGAGGAAAGGTAATGTCGGGCTCAAGCACATAAAGGTTAAATCCTCCGAACTCACAAAAGGTTTTCAAGAAAGATTGATCCATCATCCGCGGTTTTGCGGGCGGACGATAAGATGACGGATCAAAATGAGAATACTCCAAAGGAGAAGGGAGTACATGGTACATAGAGGTGTATTGCAAAGGTTCAACAATGAAGGCATCCAAGATAGGATCCTTTTCCGAATAACTTTGGTGATAAGAATATACTCTCCAAAGAGTATCCGAGATTAAAAATCTTGTCCTCGAGAAAGGCGAAATCAACGTATCATCTACGTGAAAATCCTCACGAGAAGAGGAATCACTCTCGGATAAAAAACAGTGTGGAATCTCTAAATCAACAAACTCATCAGTCGGACTCTTAACTTCCTTATCTTTCTTTTGGAAAAATGGATCATCATATTCGTTCGCTTCATTTTTGGAAAGAATTGAGTCGGTGGGAGCAAGTTCATCGGTGAACTTCTCAAAGTAAATCGACGGATCTTGATATAACAAGTATTCAATTTCGCGTAAGTCGGCTCTAAAATCAAAGACGTCATCCTCACTTCCCGGTGGAAGGGATCCATGTGGCGAGTTCATCGGCGAACTCCTCAAGAAGTAAATCAACGGAAGAATCCTTGAGCTCGGGCTCAGAAGGATTAAAAGGCGGCTTGACTTCTTGAATAACTTTTCAGAATCTCCGTAAAGCATTTGTTCAATCAAACGAATATCTCCTTCGATATCAATGTCGGCATTATCAATTTCCGGTGAAACTGAATCACTTTTCAAATAAGCCTCAATTTCTTTCATTATAGAATCATCTTCCTCATATTGAGTATGGGAAGGTAAAGAATCAGAAGAAGGAGTGGGATTGCCACTCAAAGAAAACTCGGTGTTTTTAGAAACAAAATCAATCCGATATACAGAAAGCGGAGGTGGGACAAGTGGTGTGCTCTTAGAGCTAGCATTTTCCACCACAACCGTTCTGATCTCCTTATTTTGTTCAAAGACGTATCGTAGACAAACTCTTAGCGTGAAGCGTGAAAGATCAAATCTCGATGTCTTAGGTCTAACTTTTGAACAACCGGAGGTTGGGCGTTTTGGTACTTCCGTTATTAGTAGGAATTCCGGGTCCTTTGTCACCTCGGTGTTCTTGATTTTGGCCACATCATATTGTTTGGTAAAAGATTTAGAAGTATTGTTAACGTTATACGTGACGACTTCTTTTCCAACTCTTAAAGTGATTTCTCCTCCATAAACATCAATCAACGCATGTCGGTCCTTAAGAAACTCCTTCCGAGAATTAAGGGTACTCGAGGATCGGCATCAAAATCGACTACAACAAAATCGTGGAAAATCGAACTCCCCACTTTGACAAAGACATCCTCGGCTATACCCTTTGGTGTAGTCGTAGTTCGATCGGCTAGCTCGAGGGTCATACATGTCGGGGTAAGTGGAGGCAATGAAAGCTTATCGTAAATTGATTTCGCATCAAATTGATACTCGCGCCAAGATCGCCAAGGCGGAGCATTGAATAATTCCTTGAAAATCACACGGAATGAGAAACTTGCGGGGTCACCTAACTTTTCGGGAAGTTTCTTGAGAATAACCATGAACAATTCTCATTCAAAGGCGTTTTGCCAAATCTACAATTTTCTCTTTATTACTTAACATTCCTTTTAGCGTCGAAACAAACTTAGGCATGAGAAGAAGAGCATCCATGAAGCTAATTTCAAGTGAAGATCTTGAAATATCTGAAAGAATTTTCCATTTGAAGATTTGCTTGTTCACGTTGCTTTTGATCATTCATCCTTGGCGGTGCGGAAGTGTTGTTTTGACTTAGGCTTTTCAGCGGAGCATCCTTGGGCTCGAAGTTTGGACAACCGTGGGTTGGACATTCTCGATACTCCCTTATCGGTAGGGAAGCACTGGGTCCTTTGTCACCCTGATCTCACGGTCTACCACACCAAGCGGAGAAGAAGAAGTAGTGGTAGGAACCGCGGGTCCATCGTAAGCAACACCACTTGGTAGTGATAGCTTTCATGTCACCTCTCGGGTTAGGAATAGTATTACTCGGAAGGGAACTCGAGGGTTGAGAATAAGACGTAGAAGGTTGATTAGCTTGAAAGAAACTAGCCATCATATCCTTAATTTCTCTCATATTCTTGTTATTCGTAACTTCCATGTCTCTTTTGAAATCCGTCCTCATGCTGTTAATTTGAGTTTGCAAATTTTTGATGGTGCTATCGGAACTCTTCATGTAAGACAGAAACTCATTATTCGGAACAGCTTGGTATTGTTGTTGAGAAGGTTGTTGATAAACTTGAGGTGGAGGAGCTTGGTAGTTTTGATTACCATATTGAGATTGGCTCTCGGTTTTGATTGTAAGATTGGTTTTGATAACGGTTTTGGTTTTGTTGAGGCAGCGTGCAAAACCGGGTGGTCCCATTTGGTTGTACGGTATCCTTGGTTACGGTTTTGAACCGGATTAGCGGATCTACGGAAGCCTTTCGGAGATCGCCATCGGTGGCTTGACAATTATAGTGCGGATGAGGACCACCGCAAATAACACATGTTTGAGAACGGCTTTGCGGTTTCGGTTTATGAATCTTAAACTCTCATCATAGAATTAATAGCATCGATCGGTCCACTTAACTCACTCCTCGAATGTAGTTGTCGTTCGAGTGATCTTAGAAACAACCGGTCGGTTCCTAGATGAAGAAACTTTTGACTTATTCTCGATAATCGTTCTAATATCGGTGGGCATTCGACTCAAGATATTACCACCGTGACGCATTAGCGAATCTTGATCGGATGGAGTAAGAGCATTATAGAGCGTATCAATCGATGAAGATCGGTAAAACCGTGATTTGGGCATTTACGTAAAATTTCCTTGAATCTATCCCATGCTTCTCCAAAACTCTCGTCAAATTTTGTTGAAAATTTATGATTTGATTCGTAACATTGTTATTTTTGCGGAGGAAAGAATTGGTTCACAAACTTCTTAGAAAGATCTTCCCATGTTGTAATTGGTGAGGGGTTCTTTTTGAGCCAAGTCCGGGCTGCCCCTCAAGGAAAATGGAAACAATCTCAACTTAATCGACTCATGAGAGGCGCCCGAAAGTTAATCGTGGAAGCAACTTGATTAAACCAGCGGAGATGTCGTGGGGCTCCTCATGATCTAAACCATAGAAAGGTTTATTAGACACCAATTGTATTAGATTTGTTTTAGTTCAAAATTTTCGGTGTTAATTGTTGGAGAATGCGATAGCATCACCGTAGCCGTCTCACGGGAGCTTGAAGTAACTCGTTCATCGTTCGAGTGTCGCCATGACGGGTTCTTCAATGATATGCGTAACTCGGGCACGTCTATTCTCCGATTACGTCTACGTCGTGATTGAGGCGAGTGCGCATGCACTTAAAAACCAAATCAATTAAAAGAAACCGATATTCGAAAACACGGTGAACTTAAACCAATAATCCCGAGTGAATAAACCACCTCTACAAGACAAACGCACAAGCGGCGGAGAAGCTTTGTAGGTCGTGTGAAGCTTATTAAAACCCGCTTCTTCGATCGCAATTTAATGTCGGACCGTCCTTATACCCACCACACGGTTTGTTTATCAAATAGAAGTAAATCAACTCTGGCGACACAAAGGCAAGTTTTGATCTTTTGTTGGGAACTTATAATGATAACACCTCCGTTGAGAATGTTATATAATTGGTGTCTTCTATTTATTAAAAACAAAGAGAAAATCTTTTGTATTTTTAATCGATATATATATATACAAAAGAAAAAGGAAAATATTTTTTACTTTTTTATTTTATAGAAAAATAGTAACTTCACGAATGAAGGATCTCAAGTCACTAATCGACAAACTTCAAACGATATTGTCGTGACACAACCTCCCCGGCAGCGGCGCCAAAATTTTGATTCGATAAATAAGCTTATGAGGTTATGTGTGGTGATAAATCCTCAATATCAATATAAAAAATAATCACGAAGATAGATTCAAATTCTCTTAGGAAAAAGAATAATAAATCAAATCCCGTGTGTGATCGTGAGTACGGATTAGTCAACCCGAATCGTTTTCCCAGCAGGCGTGAATTGCCAACGTCGTTCTTAGTTTGGATTTAATGCTTGATGTTTTGGATTATAGATTTTGATTATTAACTACGGAATGGGAAAGTAATTAAGGTAATCTATTCTACGGGAAATCCTAAACTCAAAATACTAAAACGTAATTAATAAAACGCGAATAAAAATGCAACTACGTCTAAACGATATCCTAAAAATTCCTAAATTTACTTTTACTCTAAAAATGTAATTAGAAAACTATTTTAGAATTAAAACTATTTTTTTGGATTTTTCTAGATTTAATAAAAATTAAAAACTAATTTAAACTATTTAAAATTCTAAAAATTACCAAACAAAGGTGGAAAAATAAGGAAAAATCTTTTTTATGCTTTTTATATTTTTCTTAAACTATTAAAATTGAAAAATTATTTTTGGAACTTTTCTCAATTATTTGCTATTAAAGTTAATTAAAAGTGCTTAAAACTAATTTAAATTGAGAAAATAGCAAATAAAGACCAAAAATTATGAAATCTACAGGAAAATTATAAAATGATATTAAAAATCTATGAAAATGAAAAACAATCGGGTTATGTGTAAGAATAAAGAGCTACGATTACATGATTGATGTAATAAGCTAGGAAAAATAAGCAAATAAGCTAAATAAGTAACCAAATAGAGACGAAGCTAATGTCTACAAAATTAAGCTAGAAGCAACAGATTCTAACTACTCCTAACAAGCTATAAGCTAAGATCAATCAAATAAGCTAACTGCTAAGCTAGGTAAAACAGTGAATCACCCCCTTGATTTGAGCTTATGCACAAGCTACACCAATAAGCAAGACCAAAACACCTTATGCAATCCTAAACACCACGGCAAACTACAAGCGTGCCAAGTTTGAGATCCTAACCCTTTGATTTGAAACCTCGTAGTGGCGCATTTGCTTTGTTTCACACTCGATTAATCACGAGTGTGAGCGAAGATATATGACAATTGAGCAACTCATTTGATGATTAAAATGATTGAATCAGTTGAAACAAAAAGTGAATATCAGAACTAGACCAGTTGAAATTTGTTTTTCCAAAGTTTTACACACTCAAATTCAGTAATGAATCACTGAATGACTCACAAAATTTGGTACAAAAATACTTTTGACAGGTTTTGACTATTGAAGCACCAACATGAAACTTTGACCAAACTCAATTTTAATCCAATCTAATGAACTGATTATGGTGAATTAACACTACTGATGATAACCAAAAGCTAAATCTACTGATTATAAACTAATTTGCAAACTATGACACAACTGATTTCAACAGAAGCAGATTTTAGACCAGATACAAGTGAGTTTTGACTATTAGAGTGCAAATGCAGTGGCAAAAACCTCAAATGAATTCCAATTACCTACTCAAACATGAAACCACTACTATCAATAGCTCTACTAACCTCTAACACAATAATATCAGCTATGCCAAACACTACTTATGCTACTGTTTTAAGAAGTATCTAACAGATAAACAGCAAATTAAACTAAACAAGCATCATGTATAGATCAAACAGTACCAAACATCAATAATGAACAGATTCAATCAGTAGATTAAATGATCAAAGCAAATTTGGAGAACTTACAAAGTGCCTTAGCCACTATGGCTTGCTCAATGATGAAACTAGAACCACTAACCTATCAACCACTAATCCTAACCCAAAACCAGCATCAATACCATACCAATCCAGATCCAAAACCGGTGAGAACGGATCTCAAAGCATCAAGCTGTAGCAAGCTGCACTTTTGAAGCGATATAAGCTGTGACTTTGAGAGTAAAACAAGTTTAAGCTCACTAAAAGCTACTAACAAGCTTAAATGAGCATATGAAACAATAGATCGATATAGGATCAAACCAATAATGATCTAAAGTGATTTTTATTTTAAATGATTTAATTGATTTTTTGTATTTTTGAGATTTTGAATAGATAAGCCAAAATAAGTTTCAAAGGCTGAAATAAGCACTAGAATAAGGTAGTAAGCGGATGTATAACATAAAAACTTAAACAATAACAATTGAAATTAAATTGCAAATTCTATTAATAATGGAGATTTAGTACAAATCTGAATTACAAAAGTATTTAAAACATTTAAATTGCTAATAACCACTACAACTAAATCTAGAGAGAGGAAAAATACAGAAAGTAAGATACATCATGTGAATGAATGAGAGGACTATTTATAACTGAGCTAGGCTTGAGAAGCTTCTGGAAATCCTTCCTTTGTGCTTTCTCTGAGTCTCTTACATCCTTTGGATCAAATCCCACGTATCACCTCTTAATTTCCACCCTTGGATCATGAGCATGTGATGTTTCGACCAATGGGAGAGTAGCAATAGACACGGATTGATGACCTGGACACCCCCATGTGTCAGGTGTGTCATAGGGTGTCAGGGAAAGTACGAATCTACCCTCTAATTAATCGTTTGACCAATTGGTGAAAGGGTATTTTAGGGTTCATGCTAGAAGCGAATTGGGGAAATAAAGCGGGGTGTATTTGGTTTATTTTAATGTTTTTCAAACTATTTTTGGCCGGGTGTTAGTATAGTTTGACTTGGGTCTAAAAACAGGTTTGAGTGGGTTTTCGGATCTCAATATTAAACCGGGTATAGTGTTAAACTTTGGGCTCGGGTAAAATGTTTTGGGCCGTGGGTTGATATGTAATGGATAATGGATTTTGGATTTCAAATATAATCCAAGTAATATTTAGGGACCAATCTTGTACAAATTGAATCTTTAGGGACCAAAAATGTAAATCTGGAATTATCATTAAGGACCAATTTTGACAATCTCAAATAATCCAAGGGTGAGATTTGTAACTTTTGAATCTTCAAGGGATCATTTCTGTCAAAAGCTCAAAGTACGGGGACTGATCTTGTCATTTCTTCAAACTTTGCTGAAACTTCAAAAAAAATTATCTTTAGAGAATAAAATCTTCAATAATGCACAATCTTGACTTTCCAGCTCAGCTAAAACTCTCTTGATCTCTCGTGCTTGGATTTACATCGATTTGGATCCTTTTGCGTGTTTTGCATATCAGTACTGCTGCAAGCACAACTCGAAAACCACAAATATGAGCAATAAACGGCTTTTCCTTGGTTGTTTTGGGTCAGTTTTGATAGTGAAAAGATATGTGAATAAGCACATATCACTTCCCAATCACAAATAAAGACTATAGGGTAGGCTAAGGTGTATAGGTGTATCGAAACAATATATCGGGTTAACAAAATGAAAGGAATGGCTCAGAAGGATGTATCTTGGGGTATCTTGCACTAAAGGTGAGTGCAACAAAAGGGTTTCACATGGGGTCGAGAAGTCGAGGTGACTAATCGATAGACACACAATGGTAGGCTATTTGGGTGATAATCCTATAATATTTCTTTCTAAAACTGAAAAGTCCAAATACATCGAGCTAACTCAACATACCTCGTCTATGGTCTCGAAATGATGCAAAGGCCAAGTTCTAAAGTTTACAAGCTACCGGCACACTCATAATTTGGTGGATTTGGGGTAAAATATTGGAAACGGATAAGGCTAATCTCACCATATAATATCAAGGGTTGTATGTGCTCGGCTAAGGTCTAATCTAGTTAGGTTAAGAAAAACATGTCAAAATTTTAAAATGGCATAATTTTTCAAAATAAACTAGAAAAACGAGGGCAAAATAATGTTAAAGAGATAATTCTACTCCCGTCCCCCACTTGAATTGTACAAAGTCCCTTTTGTACTAAGCATTAAATAAAGGTGAAGAAAAGTAGAATTAGGCGATAACTTCACGAAATTTGCTCCATAAAGAAAGAAGGCCCACGAAAAGAGGCGTGCCTTGGTATAAGCGTCATGAACAAACTTCAATCCACGAAATCACAATACCGACAAGCATAATTCTAAAAAGAAAATGAAAATAAAAATGAAAAACAAACCTAAATCGGTTTAAGTAGGAATCACGGTTGCATTTAGCATATGCAACAAGCCTTTTAAACCACTTGGTGTCCCAAGTGGATGAGTGAAAGTCTCGTGAGGGTTTCTGAGGAACACACTCACAAAGTTCATTTAAAATACTAATACAAGGTTATTGTGTTTTATAATGAAAGAATTAAGCAGAGAGGAAGGTTACGTCGTAACTCTTTTGAGGGAGTTCGCCAGTGGCGGCAAAACTTGACATAAGTCGCAAAGCGAGTGGTTACGGTGTAACCACGAGATAGTATTCGCCGTAATTAGTAATGCGTCAAGAATTTAACGCAAAGAGTTGGTTCTGGCGTAATCACATAGATGAGTTCTGCCGTAACTCGGTCGAATCGACAAGCTGCGATGTAATTACTTCTTCGTTTCTGCAAAATGTTTAGAAAACACAAACCCTACGAAATGAAAATAAAACAAAATAAAGGGATAATTGGGTTGTCTCCCGAAGAGCACTTTTCTTTATTCTGAGTCTTTAAGTTAGACTCGAGCCACGGGCTACCGGTGCTTGTTGGTCTTTTAAGTGGATATGGCAATCTCCACGTTGGGTCCAACTTACCAAATTCTCATCCGTTTGTAGTCATCCGTAATTCTAAGCATTTCGGTAGAAACTCTTGATTTTACGGTAAGGGTGGTCAATACCTTTTTCTTTGTCTTCCTCATCGATATCGGCAGTGGTTGGGCTTGGCTCAACTGCCTCTTGGTCTAATTTTTAAAGTTCTTTATCGTTCTTGGTATTTTGAAAATAGTCTTATCATCGTTTATCTTCAACCATACTAACCCTTCTTTTTCATTTTTATCTAACCCCAACATATCCTGAAAAGGCTTTCCTAAAATTACTCCTGTAAGTCCATCTTTCACAAATTCGCTTACGTCGTCTAAAACCATAAAGTCCACCAAAAATGAATGAGTTCCAACGAAGACATGGATGTTAGCTGCAAACCCAAGAAAGTTATTTCCCTTATATTCTAATTCTTTCTTCAAAACTCGGTTGTAGCATTTTTTCGACATGATGTTGACTTGGGAAGTAGTGTCAATTAATGGGTGGAAGTTGATGAACCCGATTTTGCATGAGATCTTGAGATAATAGGGGTTTCTATGATGTATGCGGGTTCCTACCTCATGAAATCTAGGTAGATTGGTTTGCGAAAAATCTTTAAACGAGTTATCTTGCCAATGGGCCATCTCGATGTCACTTGAGAGGTCGTCAGCACTTAATCCTAAATTATCCTCTTCCTCAAAGTTGATGAAAACATCAAAATCTCTCCCCGAATCACCCTCGCCAGGATCCGGGGGGTCGCTAAGAAATTCTTCTAAAGCATCACCAAAACTGCCTACTGGGTCAATTTCACATACCTTTTCCAGGGTAGACAAGTGTTCATTAGGTCCGAACGTTGCAATTTCTCCATTAGTTTCAAGAGTTAACTTTCCAGCAAAGACATCCACCTTAGTATGTGCAGTGGCAAGCATACGCCTACCTAAAATGACAGGTATTCTATTGTCTTCCGGAATGTCAAGAATCACAAAATCTACTGGGAAAAGGAATTTCTTAATTTTCACCAACACATTTTCATCGATGCCCAACGGCGATTTCATAGATCGATCTGCCATTTCAATTTTCATCTTGGCCGGCTTTAGGTCACCAATCCCCATACACAAAAACATCAAACGAGGCATTATGCTAATACTAGCTCCAAGATCGGCTAGGGCATTACACATGTTTAGACTCCTGATCAAACAAGGGACAGTGAAACATCCTGGATCTTTTTCCTTTGGTGGTAGCTCATTTCTCAAAACTGCTGAACATCTTTCGTTGAGGTAAATTGTCTCATCATTGCTTAATTCTTTTTCTGAAAAGGTCATAGGTTCTTCAAGGATAGTTTCAACGGTGTGGAAAACTTCCTCCTCCCGAGTTGCTAGGTAATCAGAGATGGCTTCTGAACATGAGCTAACACTCTTCTCCAATCTCTTAATCCTATCATCGTGAATCTTGAGAGAATCTTTTTCTCAAGATCGCTCCCGGTTTTGGTCCCAAACATGCTTTTAACCCTTTCAACCATGCATGCTTCAGCTTCTCTTTCTAACCTTCGTTTTTTGAAAATTTCCCCATAATTGTATTATTGTTTTGTTATCGTCTTCATAACCTTATGATCGACATTGTCTCTAGGTCCGTACCCTGTATCCATATGCCACTTGTAGCAATGTTCAGAAATCCGTTGAATACATTCCAAGGCTAGGTCAGGAGTCATGCTAGGAATAGGTCTCGGGGAATCGAGAAGTTCTCGTGTTAGCGCATTAATCCCACGATAGAAGACGTAGACGATATGATGTTTGTTTAAATCATGGGTATGACATCGATAGAGTAGCTCATTAAATCTTTCCTATGCTTGGTAAAGCGTTTCTTCTCCAACCTGAACGAATTGATAGATTTTTCCAAGAAGCTTGGCCATTTTTAAGGAGGGCAAAATTGTTGGACGAACTCATTTCTTAGTTTATCGCATGCTCCTTTACATTTGTTAGGGAGTTTGTTATACCATCTTTTCGCTGTCCAAGTAAGAGTCATAGGAAAAATCCTCGCAGTGACCGAATAGCTCAGAGTACCTCTGATGTTGAAAAGAGAGGATAAGTGGAGAACTTCTTCTACGTGATCCTGAACGTTCTCATCTTCATCTCCAGAAAACTTAAGTTCATGTAACGCTCGAATAATATGATTTGGAATAGAGTATTTTTCAGTATTAGAATCCTGTGTGAAGCTTCGTTGGCAGTTCTCATTTGGTCGCCCAAATCTTGCTCCATAGTTAGGTCATCGATATTATTTTCATTGATGACCTCCGGTTCTGTCGATCGGTGCGATTCATAAAATGAGAAGATGTTGTGAATAGGAACCGAGAGTAAACTTTCCTTGTCCAAAATTGCTTCTCGGATCGTCGAATGGGGTGGCGGAAAAGGCCTCGGTGCAGTCTTGTATCCCGACATTTAAGAAAGAAAATTAAAAATAGACTTAATATGAAATCCTAAAATAGCACCCGGCAATGGCGCCAAAAACTTGATCACGAGTTTTCTTGACCGTGGTTTAATATTTATAAAGTCTCGTTATACCTATAGTCACCCTAGTGCACTAACAGGCGATGTACCCGGTCGTGTGTAGTGTAGTAATCGGTAAAGTCGAGGTCGTCCCAAGAGCTATGTGTGTTGGATTATTACTAAGTCTAGGTGTCACAGATTTAATATTGGTTTCGATAGGGAATTAATTAATTAAACTACTAAAGCAAAATAAAGCAAATAAAAGCAGATAAATGGAAAAGGGTAAATCAATAGAGGAGAGTGGTGCTAACCTAGTTAATCCTCCTAGCTAGTTATGTCTACGTCTACTTACTTCCAATTACTTCATGTGGGGTCAAAGTCGAGAGGACAACATTTGGTCAATTCGCCTAACCTATCGACAAACATGCCACCACAGAGAAGTCGGTGTCCCTCATAAGTCCTGTTATTCCTAGTCCCTAAGCCAAGTCATTAACTACCGCTACATGCTAGATTTATAATAGTGAGTGCCGGGCGTTAGCAACTTCAACACTTACTCCCTAATTCTTAAGTTCATCCAAGCGGTAGGTGATCGGTTGGTCGAATCGCACAAGTAGAAAGGGTCGTCGGTTGGTCATATCTTACCCTTCCTTCTCGATCCGCTCACCTAGGGTTGGGTTGGTCATATCTCCTAGGCAATTGGCCTCTACCGCCATTCAAAACTACCGAACCAAAGGTAGCTACCAATAAACTATGCATGCATATACTTAGAAATAATTATGCGGAGTAATGTAAACGCAAACAAAACAATTAAGGAATCATAACTAGGCCAAGCACCAAGAGGTGCTTAGCAGCTCATATTAATCATACAAACCAATTCAATATTCAAAGTGCGAAATACATGAATTGAAAGTAAAGAAAATATAAAATGCTAATGCTTATCGTGGGGAGTGATTTCTCCTGGAGACGACTCCGTATGCTCCTCTAGACTGCCTTGAGCTTTTTCCCACGTTCTCTGGTTGTTGTGTGTGGAATGGGATGATTAGAAATCTTTGGAATTTGTGGGGTATTTATAGGCGGATCCGGGTTCTGGCGTAACCATAACAATGATTCTGCCGTAACCTTCAATTCCTTCATATTTGCACTAGATACGCTAGTTCTGGCAGAATCTGTATTAGTGGTTACACCGTAGTCTTCAATAAACTTAGTTCGCCGTAGTTGATGGAATAGTTATGGCGTAAGTATCAGCGGCGTGGAACCTCATTTGACCTAATATAGTTACGTCGTAGCCTTTGGGAAGATTTACGTCGTAACCTTCTGATAAGTTGGTTTTCTGAGTCATGCAATAGTTACGACGTAATGTGAGAGATGAGTTACGCCGTAACTTCTTCAAAATCAGCATACTATGATAATTCTTTAGATAATTCTCTAATTCCGCATCTCTTTAGCTCCAATGCTCGTAATTTACCGGAAAGTGGAAAACAATGGAAAACAAGCGTAAATCCATATAAATGATATAAATTAAAAGCATTATCGGGGGAAATTGACGCTTAATATTCAGGACTATTTTATGTTATCAGTTATTCGTCTCAAGAATATCACACACATCAACATCTTTTGGTTATTGATGCTAGGCTCAATTTTGTCATCGGTCCATTGAGCGTTCATTCATACATTGCTTGGCCGACCTCACCGCAACTACCACAAGCAGTATAGCTTCCTTAGTAACATATGCACCAATAAGACCTCTTCTAAGCGTCAAGTGGCGCCTCAAATAACATAACTTTGTTTTGGAGTATCGACCATCATGTATGTATGTTTTAATACGGACAAGAAAAAAATTAAGATAAAAAATAAAATAAAAATTTGATTGACTGGTGAATTTTGATGAAGGGATCAGTTGTGTTTTTTGGGATTTTATGGATTAGGTTTTTTTGATTTGACGAGTGGGATAAAAAAGGTGGCTCAACTTAGCCACCTAGGTCTGACGATCAGACCCGCTTCGATACCATGTTAGAACATTAAAACTAGGGGTGGCAATCGAGTCGTGTTCGTGTTAACCTATAGCCTTTACCCAAACACGACCCATTTATTAATCGTGTCAACAAACTCAACCCTAACCTACACCTGAATAACACGTGTAACCCATTTGTGACCCATTTAACCCATTTAAGTAAATAGGTCAAGTGTGAATAAAGTTGGTGGTTTGTCGATTTAACTAGTTTAAATGCAAAAATGATATAAGGATCTAAAATATGATAAGAATAACATACAAATGACTATGTGACAATTTTTTGAATTATAAGCGTCAATTTTCATGATATCTAAGGTATAAAGTTATAATTCACTCATACTAAGTAAATAACAAAATACATTTAATCCACATCCAACATAAAAACTAGGTTATATATTTTATTTTTAAGATCTTATATACTTAAGCGGATTCACGGGTGACTGTTTAATACTTACTCAACCCAAACACGACCCGTTTATTAAGCGGGTTAGGCAGATTGACCCATTTTGACCCAAACTGTTTATCCTCAACCCAAACCTGTTTAGCTGCGTGTCGGGTTCGTGTCGTTTATCGTGTCGTGTCGAGAATTGCAACCCCTAATTAAAACCCGTAGGTGTAACTTTATTATTGATCGATATTTATAGATTACAAACTCTAATGTACCCTAACGCCACACCAGGCTTGGGCCCTATTTATCATCTAATACCTAAGACTTACGTAGTTACGTGTTATGAACAAGATGATTCTGACAAGAACCAATCTTGATAGACATGGGATTGATTTAGATTCGGTCCGTTGTCCGTTATGCAATAAAGACATGGAATCTGAAGACCACATCTTTGTATCTTGTGAGATAGTCAGTGACATTTGGAAAGATGTCCTCCAGTGGTGGAATTTTCAGGGCATATCCATCATACACCTTGATGATTTGGTTTCTCTTGCTGATCATGTGCCTCTAGAAACTAAGTTCTTAAACATAGTGCAAACCACCATATGGCACCTTTGGATTTTCAGAAAAAAGACAATCTTCTCTCAAAAGCGGCCTCAAAAGTCTTTGCTTCTTAATGATATCAAACTTTCGTCTTACACTTGGATCACAAGCAGAAAAAAGAAGAACTCAATGAATTGGATAGATTGTTTTTATCACCTTTGTAATTCTCTATCAATTATTATGTAATTTGTTTTACTAGCTCCTTGCTAGTTCTTTAATGAAATCGTCGTTTAAAAAAAACGTGATGACCTTTAGATGTATTTTGACGTCAAATTAAATGCCAATTTTAAAACATCGATTCGCATAACCTTCCTTCCTCACCTGTTGAGACAGATAGTTGACTTACACGCCTTATTCAATAGGGGGCTTAACGAGTGTTTGAAGCCACTTGCAGGCAAGCCCCTAGGTCAACACAAAGAAGAGACTAGCAATCGCGTTTAGCCGATTAATTCTTACTAATAACCATCTCTCATTTACTACCGCTCATACTCCCTATCTAGGAATCCACTCGACCTACGGGAGAGGTGCTAACGCACAACCATAGAGATTTACCTAGTATTATGCTACAATTGGTAAGTGTTTAAATAATGTTGCTTGAAAAGTTGGAATCGTAAACATTATATAAGATGAAAACTTGCTTGTTTGTAAGTAAGAAAAAACCAAAACGAACTGATTCAATGTCAAAAAACCAAAAACCAGAACCCCAAAAAACCAAAACCGAACGGTTTGTCTTTTCCAAAAATCCAATATATATAGTTCAATTTTTGGTTTTATCATAAAACCGTCCTCTCGCCCCATTCTCACCCCTAAATATAGTGTAGTTGTATATATTAATACATTTTACACATCTTTTATGAGAAACTGAAATATGATACATTAACTGAACCAACATGAGAGTTTGATTTAAAAAATGAAATTTTATACTTTACTAATAACTAGCGAGGGTATTCGCGGCGTTCGTGGTGGTACTTTGAAATAATATTTTCGGTGAATCATGTATTTTAGTTTATTATATTCTTTTGACAATAAATTTGCGTATATCTAAAATTTCGTTTAGCAGCGCCCGTTTGGGCTCGAACCCGTTGACCCGTGCCCGTTCGGGCTCGAGCCCGTTTGGCCAGCGTGAGTTCGGGCTTAAGCTCATTGTGACAATCGGTAAATTTCCAAATTTAATTTAATAATAAATTATTATTTATTATTACCTGAACATTTTTGAGCAAGCATTAGCTCACTTGATATAATTATGGGAATTTATCCCGTACACTGGAACAATACTAAATATTTATGATTTTCAGAAAATGCATATTTTTAGATTTTCTGACCACTTATGAGTTTTCAAACTCACTCGAGAAGTTATATCACTTTATCGGAAACACGAGCTCGCGCACGAACCGACAAATAGAAAGTATGGTAGTAGTCTAATAAACACATTTTTGAACCACTATTGATGTTTTTATATTTCTTTTATAAAAACACACTCGAAAACATATTTTACACATTAAACATTTTCAACGTGTGAAATATTTCAAGTCTTGATTTAAAACGTAAATGAAATACCAAAACTTCAAGGAAGTTCACGTTTTAATTTCCCACTCTTTTCTACTCTCATTGTGCCGCATTTTATGCAACCAAACCCAATCCAACTCATTTGTATACATTTTGGTATATATGTTCTCATGTTTTGGATCAAATTTTCATTCGAATATCAAGCCACACAATTCTTGGACCTTGTTTAACTACTTTTGATCATGTGTGATGTCAAATCTCATACTCACCCTACTCAAAACACAACCTTGTAAAATCTTGTAACATATATATAAGTTTTTTTTAGGACATATGGAGGCATAAATCTAAGAAACCAAAATAAAGTCTAGGGACACAAAAGTCTTGAGTAGAAAAATATCATTTCTCCTCACTCAAAACCTTAGGACCGGTTTTTCATCACACAAATCACCAATTTTATATAAAACGAGCAGGGTAGCCCGCGCGTTGCTGCAGGGGCGTTGTGTTATTAAAACGTAGCTGCTCATCTTTTATTAGCACTTCGTCAAATTGCATCTTAGTAAAGTAAACTGATACAATTCTTTATACAGATTTCTCTGATATATACACATTGTTGTACCAGTTACCATATGTTCGACAACATATAAACACATATGCTTTGATGTTTCCACATCTTTCTTTTGTCTTCGTAACTGACGTTCAAGCATGAGAATGAGTGTTGTTCTCACCTGAAACACATGTGTTTTGGGTTGAGTGAGTATATGCTACGTAAGATGTTGGTCTAAAATACAAAGTTGCAAAATGCATGAGTTCAACAACAATCAGATGGGTGAATTTTGTGAGTCATAATCGACTTTTAACGCATCAAGTAGTTCCATTTTTAGCTAAAACATTTATTATTACAAAAACTTAAATCAATGCTTGTTTTAATGTGCATGACTTCAAGTTACTCTTTTACAAATCGAAATTAAATGACTTATAACGTACCAGTCGTGTCGATAGTTACACACTTTTGTATACTCCCGTTGTTGGCAAAAATTCTATCTTCCTCTTGCATTCGGCACGTGACTGCTCCCCCAACACTTTGCATCCCCTTGCAGAATCTGACATGTCTAAAACATCATAATATTGTATTAACTAATAGCTACAAAAATAAAATAAGGGGTTGTTTGGGGTTGCTTACTAAAACTGCTAATTCACATACATTAGCAGTTCCGAAAAGCGATCCGAAATGATGGTGAAATAGATTTAAATTTTCACAATAACAAATGGTTAAGCTATCATGCTTTCATGATATTTGTTAATACAATAAAAAAATATAGACCCAAAACTATCATTTCTCATCACTTCAAAAACCGTTAATTTCTAAAACTAATATCAATATTAAAATTTTAATGAATCTAATACTCACATTACATTGCAAATCATCGACACTGTGGCATTTTGTTAAATGCACTTGTTTTTTTCGCTTCTCTCTTCTACAATTCCCTTTGTATGCATCTCACAATCTGCAATTCCAAAGTGGGTTGTGAGTTTTCTTCTTGCCTCACCATACCATCTTCAAAGAGCTTCTTCAGAGCTGATCCATTTTGTAAAAGCATACAACCACAATTGAGTTATGCTTCAATCTGAGATTAACATAAAATCATTTGGAATAGTGCTACACAAAAATGTATAAACTTACATTGAAACGTACTCAAATCAAGTGGACGCAGCACATACTGAATCTCCGGAAATGCTCGACCATCACAAATATAGACGGCATGTACTTAAACCGTTACGTCATATTATAAATCGGCACTGGATTAGTTTTAAGAAACCTGGAAACAAATCATCTATTGTCCACTAATTTAAACATATCAGCAATTCAGTACCTTGGAAAAAAGAAATTTGTTATTTTTTTTTAACATCAAAAATTTGGTATTCAAAACAGATTATTTCAATCGCAAATACCCAAAAAGCAAGTGTCATCACAACTTTTCCACCAAAAAGCGCATATATATCACAAATCTGATCTTGGAATAACGAAAACTATCTAAGTTTCAGATTTTATGTCCACCAATTCTAGTAACTCAACAACCTAGTTTATCATTCAAAACTCAACTATACAATCAACACATACTTGTAATAAAAATACAACCACCCAAATAGAAGAAAGAGGATATGTACGCCATGGCTGCAAACTCAGTGAGTTGCCCCGCACATAGGTAAGGAATCAAAGAAAGAGAATATGTACACCAAGGCTGCAATTCTAGACCTTCTTACCAACCCCTAAGTGACACTCTGACGCTTTGTACCATGTGAATGCAAGCTGAAAATTCAACGTTCATCACTTCAAAAACGTGATATAATAAATGATTAAGTAAAGATTCAATAACGGCTGACTACTATGAAGTATTATGTTATGTATCATTAAGTTAAAATACCATGACATAACATGTTACCCTGCTATTACACTTCCAAATCGTCTATGTCTTGAAGGGCTTGATAAATTCTCTAACCTCCGTCCCAAATCCTCGAACTTGAGTTGTCTCACCGCATATCCAGTTTAACACCAATATTCTACATAGCAAAATCACAATTATACACTCGCAATTCTAATAGAAAATACTAATCCTCACTTAAAAAAAATTCAAACAATGAGCAGTCACTGCTATCTTAAGCCGGCTCCGTTCTACAAAACCAATAACCAAAAATCAAGATGATTCCACAAAAGTCACCCAAATTTCCAAAAGACCATAACAAACACAAACATTAAGTGCGTAAAAACTAAAAAAAAAAAAAAAAAAAAAAAAGTAAGAATTTTTTTCACTAACTCATAGAAACAAACACCTGGTATACATATATACTAAACAATATAACTAATACCTTAATTCATGTAAAACGGCTAAAAAGGCATTAACTTCTTGAGAGAGTTGGATAGGTCCTTTTCCAAAGTGGCTTCGGGACATGGCTAATTAGTAGAGTCACTGGAACCTATACCAACCAAAAAATAAAAGATAATTAAGAAAAGAAAAAAAGGTTGTTAATTTTATTTGTTGGTGTGATGCCTAAAAGGTGTTTCAAACACGTGTACCTACTTGCTCAAATTTGTGGATCTATTTATGAGAAAATTTTTAAATGGACACTTTAGCCTAGTATTTTACACATATAAACCACGCACGTATAATTTTCTCAAATGAACTTTTGAATATGAAACGTTAGATTGCTACCGTAACACATTGTAAACCGTACACGTATACACAAATTCTTTGGGCGTGGTGCAGGCGAGAACAAGCGAAAAGTTTGGGCGAGGGAATGAGTTAGGCGTGCCACAGGCGTGGTGGGCGTGACACAGGCGTGCTTGGCGTGCTGGGCGTGATGCGGGCGTGCTCGGGCGTGGCGGGCGTGAAATGGGCGTGGAATGCTGGGCGTGGAGATGAATTGCATTGTGTAGATTACATAGGCGTGGAGATGTCATAGGCGTGGAACACGGTGGGCGTGGAGATATTCTACTTATAAATGCTCATTGTGTAGATTCAAAACTCATAATTCATTCGAATATGGTTGTTCGGGAATGGAGATCGAAGGTCAATACAACTTCATGAAGCAATATATGGTGAAGATGGTGATGAAGATGAACTACTTTTTCTATTAGACTACATCACTATGGTACTTTCTCCACTAAATTTGGTTGTATCACCTTGACGAAGGTGTTTACGCTATGTTGATTTTCTAAATATGAACACATTTTGCATGGATGAATTGCATCAACTTGTAAGGAATTGGGTTATGATGAAAAACACCTAGATTTTTTATTTTCAAAACCGAATAATAGTTTGGAAGATGGTTTGCTACCTTTGGTCAATGATACTGATATCCGGTGTGACATGTTCCCATGTATAACACTTGAAGAGAAACTAATTAACATTTACGTTACAAGATACCAATTCACTCATACAAAGATCAAGTCAAAGAAAAGAAAGGTCAAAGTTTCCAAAGAAACCCACTATTCATGCTCTAAGAAGGTTAGGAATGTGTAAGTTTCCAAATAAACCCACTATTGATTAGGAATGTGTAATTTTCAATGTAATTTTATGTTATTTGCATTCATTATTCAACCTAACTTGTTTGCTGTTTTTCAATTAAGGCAATTATTTTTTAGTTAACATATAATTGAGATTCATCAATCACAAGTTGCATAAATATATTGTTTTTTCGATTAACCTTCAATAACACACAAACAATTACATAAAGATGTCGTACGATCTTTGTGAAGATGTAGGCTCATGGCATCTATCTTTAGAATGCCCAATTTTTGTGCATCGAGTACAATATGGTTCTCTTGGCATCTCTCCTTTAGATGGGATACGATCTTTATTTTTAGGTCTCCCTGCTGAACGTTTACCTAGGTAAGGAGGTAAAATAGGTGTGACATAAGCTGGAGTTTCCCATGCTTCAACATCACCGACTGGATTAATTGATTCTTCATATGTTGCTCTATATGTAGATTTCATGAACCATTTTTCTGCCCAAATACCCAAATCGGTAATATTGAGAAATCTTGAAACAATTTATTACGTGATTGCAAGGCAAGCACGAAAGTTGCCATTTTCGCAGCGCAAATACGTTTACTTATATCAACAACATAGCTTGCATGTTTATCATCCACTTGGTATTCCTCAACATTGATACCGAAGACATTTAATGAATAACTTTTTTGTATTCTAAATGCCACTTTAGCTTCTGCCCAAGGTGTAAGCTCATTTTCACCAGCATCTACATAATTAAAAATAAATACTATCTGATTAAGTGTTTCATATAAAACATTTCGATAATACCACATTTTGAAACGATAGTAAAAAATACCTCCGTCTCCTCCTTTCGTAATACCACCTCGTAGTAGATCTCTAAAGAATTCCATGAGCATTGTAATCGGAAGTTTACGAGCTTTCGGGTTAATGAATTAACGGACTGCACTATTAGATGTTAGGTAATTATAACGATTAGCAACACAATGAGCCCGAGACCATTTTGAATATTGTGCATCTTTAAGTTTGTTATATGCATTAGGTCCTAGCAACCTCTATCATGGCCAAGTAACTGTCGAACTCGGGGATCGTGTACGCCTTGCACATCTTCCAATATATAGGTTTGAATCTTTGAGAATTTATGCGGCGTTCATCATTAAATGGCGACAACAATAACCATGAAAAGCTTTTGGGAAAACCTTTTAACGACTGAATGATCCACGGTGTCGATCGGATATGATTGTCAAACCTTTTCACCGATGCAAAACTTCAACTGTTCAAGGAACCATGTCCATCCGGGCCGTCCTCACCTTGGCATATACCATAGCGATAGGTAATATCGGTTGTTACCATCCATACCTCTGACTAGAAGATTGAATCCATTGTAGAAGTCACTTTTAAGTGAGCACCATCGATTATGATCATTGGTCTTAAATGATTCCGAAAACTACGAATCTGTGACAACATGAAAAATATGACTTTAGTTAGCTAAAAAAAGCGAATTTTTAAAATTTATTGAACTAATAACTTACCACAACGCCAATAGAAATAAACAAACATTTCAAATCTTCCTTCATTGTCAACTTTTATATTTGTCACAGAGCCGGGGTTTTCTTTTCTAAATTGTGACAATAATAAGGCAATTTCTCAAAAGATTCATCGGGACCACCCTAAGCATCTCTAACCCTTATGCAACCCCTATATGCTTCTTTGGTAGGAAATATTGACTCCAAAGCGAACGACCATATCCTTTACTATATCTTTTGGTTTATATTCCGATTGGTATCCGCTAATTGCTCTTTGATAAGGTAACCAATTAATGCTTTGTTAGCATTTACGTGATGTTGACGTGTTATGGTTCTTGGACAAGTGTGGTTGTCTACAAATTTTTTTGTAACAAACATCGTACTACCCTTATAAGTTCCACAATGTATTTTCCATAAACATTTTTCCACCACACAACAGACATTAAATGTTTGAGGATTTGTTCTTTTAACTTTGAATTCATAACCATCTAACAAACATTTTTGACTGATTTTCAGTACACATTCATCTTTTGATTTAAACCAACTTCCTAAAAAAACAAGTTTTGAAGAATCATTATTTTTTGAGTTTCTTGGTTTGGCTTCAAAAATTGGTGTTTCTAAAAAATCTCCTAGCATGTGCTTAAAAGTATCTTTTTGCCAGTCATTAAAAGATTTTTGTCTCTTCTCATGTTGAACTTCACCAACATCCTCTTCTTCCTCTTCATCATCAATATCAATGTCTGGATTATATCCAATTTCAACGTTATCGTCTTCATCATCATCTTCATCCTCTTCTATTATAGTATGAGCTTCAGATCTAAAATGGCTTTCATGGTGTGGAGTGAAATATCGTTGATTTTAGGTGTTGTAATTTTGGTATTAAGTGTCATACTGTTGGATGTAGACATTGGAAACAGTTTTGAGGATGATGTTGATTTTCAGAATATGGGATATATTCATTATATTTAATATTCTGAGAATATTGAATATTTTGAGTATATTGTATATTATGAAAAATTTGAAAATTTTGATGTTGCTGAAGATTTTGTGAAAGCTGAAAATCTTGAGAATGTTGAATGTTTTGAGAATATGGAAAATTATTACAAGGTTGATAATTGGTTTGAGATGGAAATGTTTGCGAAGGTTGGCCAGTTTGACTATGATAAGAATCTAAATGTGGTGTTTGATAAAACTGATTGACATACAATATCATTTGATCTTTATTTGTAGATAAAATAAATTTTATGAAATACCTCAACTCTTCATAATCGTTGATATCGTAAACTTGGTCACCGGAAGGAAGGCGGTATGATAAGCGTATAACCCGCTAGTATCTAGAGCAAATTTATTCCCGACGTATTGCCTAAAACTACTATAAGTGATTTTTTATAAAAGAACGTTAGAGTGACGATCACCATTAACAATGCACAATCTAAATTTTCCTTTTGTTAAACTCGTATCCATTTCGATATTAGAAGTGAGATGTATCAAAAAGATGTGAATAATGTATGAAAAACTTGAATCTTTAGCATGTCTTAAATAATTTGAATGATGTCTAAATTTTGTATCTGAAGTACACATGTCTTGTGTATTAAATTTGCCGACACAAACCAAGATAAATAAAAATTCAAAGCATCAAAAATAGTGAATATTCATTATAGAAGATGTCGTAAAAGAGATAGCCCATGACATTTTTATGAAATCTGTATGTTTTACATTAAATACTCAAAGACTCTCTAAACTTTAAGACATGTTAAATTTAAGACATCGTTCTGCAAAATTTAAGACATGTCAAAAATAGAGACATGTCAAAAATAGTAATTCTGATGTCTTGGAAAAACCCATCATGACACTTTTATCAAATTTCATGTGTAAAATTCATTGCTATTTCAGTGACTATCATTCAATTCAATTTGAATTGGTAGGTAGCAAATTTAAGATATAAAGCATGTTAAAAAGTGAGTATTGATGGCTTGGAATATCCCGACATGACATTTTTATCAAATTTGATGTCTAAATTTTGTATCGACATTTCTTGTGTATTAAATTTGCCAACACACAAACCGGTAAATAAAAATTCAATGCATCAAAAATAGTGAACATTCATTATAGAAGATGTCGTAAAGAGATAGCCCATGACATTTTATGAAATCGTATTTTACATTAAATACTAAAAGGCTCTCTAAACTTTAAGACATGTTCAACGTTAAGACATGTCAAAATAGAGACATGTCAAAATAGTAATTCGATGTCTTGGAAAAACCCGTCATGACACTTTTATCAAATTTCATGTTTAAAATTCAATGCTATTTTCGGTGACTATCATTCAATTCAATTGGTAGCTATCATTCAATTCAATGGCTTGGAATATCGACATGACATGTCTTGTGTAAATAAAAATTCAATGCATCAAAAATTTAATGCATCAAAAATATATGAGGCGTATCATATTGACTTTGCTATTTACATTCTTTGCTATTTTCATTAACATTCAATTGGTAGGTATCACATTCAATTGGTGTATCATATTGATTGATATGAGTACGTAAAATGTGTTTACTTGAAAAATAAGATTGATTGTCAACTAGAAATCATGCAAATGGATAACTATTAAACATGTCCAAAATACATAAAATTACATAAATATGTTCGGTAAAACAAATAGAAAAACTACTAAAGCATCAAAGAAAGAAATTAGAGTAAGTGAAATTAGAGTAACATCATCATCCGAAGATCGAAGGGCAACAAAGAAATTGGAGTAACATCATCATCCACTGAGAAGCATCAAAATAACCTACGGTCTCATATAACTCCTCCACCATGTTTTCTCGAGCTCTACGTCCAAGTTCAATGGTATCGACAACTAGGTTAATTGTAGAACCACGTAAAGAGTCTTCATAAACATCAACATTAGTGGTCCACGGTCTCCAAAACACCCATGGCTGAGGCACATTTTACGCTAGTGGAAAGTAATCTTATAGCCAATATCATCAAAACCATTAGCCTCAAACCATCCTATTGCGCGCAAGAGCAAAGGAAACCTTACACCAATCATTTCTTTAAAATGTGTAAAGTACACATTACTAGAAATCTTCAGCTTCTCTAAGCTATCATAAAAAGTAAACCTTCCAGAAGGGATGTTTAACACCGAGAGATACCAATGACCATAGGTAGAATCATAAATAGGCAAGTATATCTAAAGTAAAAAAAAATATAACTAGTTAGTATACAAAGGTAAATAAAAGAAAAAGATGAAATATTTCAAATATATCATGAAAAAGGTGAATAAAAAATACGTACGTCTTCACAATCATTCCAATGTTTAGGATACCATGTTCCATTAGCGAATTTCATGACCTTTTCATCACCTCTAACCAAATATATCATGAAAAAGGCGCATCCCGCCCATTTACCTTCATGTCCAAACTTGTGGAAGCAATATCTCACGTATGCCTCAACATGCTATAAAAAATTATAAAGATATACAAATAAATAACAAACAACTTGTATATTTTTATATATAAATATTTTAGGAAATAGACATACCGAATCGTCGAGATAACCATTACCATTCGGAGATTAAGACATAACATGCTATCCCAAAACCTTACGAACCCTAAAATTTTTAAGGTGCGGAAAGCACCAAAATCACAATGATCGATGTATAGTACTCTCGAAAACGAGAAGTAACAAGAGGTCTTTGTTGATTCAACCCAACAACTACGTGAGATGGTAAAGGATAGATTGGGAGGCGTGGGACCGTATGCACCGGATCTTGTTTTTGCTTTCTTGCTTTGCGGGGTTTGGGAATGTGAGTAGTTGGAGGTTGTTGGGTATAAGGATCGTCTATTTTTGATGACTTCTTCCTAACCCGTGCTTCTTTTTCTTTTGGTACATCTACCTTAACCTGCTATAAAAAATAAAATAATATGGAAGTTAAAAAACAGCATATAATATTAGTGACATTATTATTATTATTGGTTGATTAAAAATAGCATATAATATAAAAGTTAAAAATAGACATACCATATCAACGAAGATGAAACATTTGGAAAAACAGAATATTGCACGGATGGTGGTGACACGGGTCGCAAAAAGTGGTGGATGTCTCATGATTGACATGTAGAGAGGGTGACCAAAAATATTAAAGCGTAACCAAACTAACATATATGAAGATGATACATGCTAAAAACAAATATATATAGTCTTACCATATCCTCGCGTGGGGCAAGTGAGCTAAATACACGTAATTGTTCCGAGGGGTGCGAGCGAAATTCAACCATCCGGCATTCTCAAAATCGAACTCCCGCATCTTGAGACATATCAACCCTAAAACCGAATCCTTCCCAACATCAAAAGCTTCTTCACCTCGAACCTCAGATCGATCGATCATCTACATCGACCTTATAATGCATCTTTGTGGGAGCCTTTATATTACGCTTAAGTATAGACTCAAGATTCTCCACACGTTGCATCCATGCAGAAATTGCTAAATTGTAAATTGAATAAGTATACATTAGTCAATAGTACCTAAAATCATAAAACTAAACATAGGTAAACTAAGTCTATTAATAAAATTACAGCACGGCTCAATGATTTTCTTCATCTCAATAATCTCGTCCAAAACTTTTTGTAAACTAATACCATCACGATTAGAAGAAGGTTGACCGATGGTCATTTGTAGTAGATGGAGCTTGTGGCCCATTTGTTGCAACTGCAATGGTGGTCATTTGTAGTAGATGGAGCTTGTGGCCCATTTGTTGCACTTCATAATCGTGTTGGCTTCCATCTATGTAGCCTCTTTTAAAGCGGCATTTGTGGTAAAAATCATTGGGCTTTGCGTTAGCAAAAATTGTGTACTAGCTATCCAAAGCGGATCTTTGAGCTCTAGAGTCGTCTCACGGATATATAGTTCTGTTGTTGGAACTATGTGCAACAAAAATATTACAATTATGATAATAACAAAAAATATATACCAACAATATTTGAGTTTTAATGTGTTATAACTTACATCATTGTCGTTATGGCCAAAAAATAAACCGAATGCTCTAAGAAACTTGACTCTAACACGCCAAGAGGCGCCCCTAGGTACAACATTTTTCTCCTTTATCCAAAACCGATTACTTTCGGGCATTACCTCTTGAATCCATGTCTAAAAAATATTAAGTTTGTAAGGCAAAAATTATTAAACATATATTAAAAAAAACAAAAAAAGGGAAAAAAATTAAAAAAAAAAAAAATAAAATAACCTTAAAACCCCAAATAAAACCATACAAAGTATACTTAATCACCTTATCTTCATCACTTTTTTCATTCCCGTTTCCTTCATCCATCTCTTCATCCACCTGATCCTCCCTAAGTACCTTCTTTTTACGGTTTCTAACTTTAATATCATTAATCTTAAGATGTTTAGGAATGTGTGTCCAAGCTGCGTTTCTCAAACTCAGATACGTTGGAACCCAACAATATGATCCCCATGGGAAATTATCAAATGCAACGAGATCCTCAACCAACGCAAACAAAAAGGTTTGAACCTCATGTTTAGGTTCCCGACCACACAATATAAACTCAACAAACATGACTAAACACAATCTAAGAGCATCCTGTTCCTCTAACTCTAAAAAATCAGAACCCTCAAATAATGTCTTAAGATTCAAAAGTGTTACTGCATCTTGGCATTGAGGGAATATACGTTGTACTAATGGAGTAGGCAAGTTTTCAAAGTCATCAAGATTATAGGCACCAAACTTTAAACCGATCATTAGACAAAATTCCTTACGGCCAAAATTGCAATAATAATCACCTACATTAAACCTTAACATATGAGATTGATTATGAATATCTGGATTAACTTCTTCTTGTCTAAGAAGCATACCGTGAACTAAATTAGGTTCCTGATCAAGACACGGTACATCTAACCAATCACGAAAACAATGATTCCTAAACATACGTACAACTATATCTCTACCATGCATGGTTCTAAACTTTTTCAACAGGCTAAAACGACTACGAATGGTGACTTCTGCTGCATAAGTCTACAAAACAAAAATAGCAAATAACAAAAATGTCAATTGCGTCAACCACCAATGTCTCACGTTAAATCAAGTCTACTATGAATGTCTTTGTTAAAAGTCTCACGTTAATAAAGTAAATCAAGTCTAACATTAAACACAAATTAAAAAAAAAAAATACGAATGTGTTTGTTAAACACAAAGCTCACGTTAAATCAAGAAAACACTTGTATATATATCAAGTCTTTACTAAATGTTTAAACCAATGTTAAAAGACACACCCACTAAAGGTATCACTAATTACCAATTGATTATCACTAATTACCAATTGATTGTAACTTACGGACATGCGACCATTGTGCCAACCAAAAGAGAGTGCGTGCCAACCAAAAGAGAGGTGCGTATGGGAGTGGCCTAGTGGCCTAGGCGTGCGTTAAAGATCCGAACAAAAGAGGACTTGTAGATGTAAAGAAAACACGGTAATGGAGGATGGAGGAGATGGAGGAAGATGTAAAGAATTGAATGAGTTGACTTGGTAGTTTTGGTATTTAATTGGGGAAGTTGTAAAGTATCCGAGTATTTAATTGTGGCTAGGCGGGTAAGTAGGCGTGGTTAGGCGTGGTATTTAATTGGCGTGGCTCGGGCGAGCCTAGGCGTGCCTCAGGCGTGGCTCAGGCGAGCCCAGGCGTGCTCAGGCGTGGCTCGGGCGAGCCCTAGGCGTGACCTAAGCGAGTTCGTGGTCGGCTTGGTTGTTTTGTTCACAAGAACGCTTGGTTGTTTTGTTCACAAGAACGCTTCTTAAGCAGCTTGTTCATGTAAGGTTTAAGGTTTGTTTGATGATTATTTGTTTGGCTTGTTCATGTAAAGGTTTAAGGTTTGTTTGATGATTATTTGTTTGGTTTATAGAACATAAAGAAACAAGCCTTTGATTTATAAAACATAAAGAATAAAGAATGGAAAAAGGTATAAAACATAAAGAATAAAGAATGGAAAAAGGTATGTGGTGAAAAAGTATCGGAAAGTGGAAGTGGTATGATTGTGACGTAAAACGAGTATGATTGTGACTTATGGATGACAGCGACGTAAAATGGTCATATCCGTAAATTATAGAAAAACGGTTTATTCTTGTATAATCACTCTATATAGTGATTGTTTTGTAATTTGCTTTTAAACCAAGCCACCTTTCGATTGACCACATTTAAATATATGAGTTCGACTTTTATGATGCATTTAACACATATGAATGTATTTTTATTCTTGAATTTTAGTGCGGAAACAAATAGTATTAGAATCATACATGTGTTCTTATGAATGAACAATGTCGAACATAGAATCCTAAGAATCTAAATTAAGTTTATGGTCCCAAACTGCCTACACACATAAAACTCACAACCATTTCAGCAATCATTTGGTGGTCGAAAGTCCTAACCAACACCCTATTTACAAAAAAAAAATGAAAAAAATACTTATTGGAATATGAAAATTGACTCAAACTATCTTCTTTATAACATCTGAATTAAATTAAGTGTAGTGTTGCATAATCAGTTTCATGTTAACTAACCCTTTACATAATCTCCTTCTGAGTTTTTTATTAGTAAGAAAGATATTCAAAATATGTCCGTACCACTCCTGCAGCCATGTCGTTAGGCCCATTGAAACCCGATAGGTGGCATTTCCGGCTGGCTCCGATCTTTCACTTTTTAGCTTTCTTCACAGATGTTTCTTTCGCTTTGACCGACTTCTTTCTACACAACACAATTATCCAATAAATTGCATAAACCGATTCCACTATCATCAGTACCATCCACACCAAGCCACCTCCCTAAAAGGCATGAAAAAATAATAAAAAAAAAAAAAAAAAAACCAATTTTAAAATAACCAAATCATAAAAGCACAAACACAATTAAACCCTAATATTCATTTGCAATCAAGGTGAAAACCTTAACCAAATTAGAACCAAAGTAAACAATAAAAAATTAAAGGATATCTATACTTGTGCCCGCTTTTGATTCTATTTTTTCCGTTTGATGCGATGTTGTCGATGATCCGTCGCTTATTCCGGCGTTCAAAGGTTCACTTGATTCACGGGTGTTTGGATCTGTGTTGTCGGGCGTATGTTTGGGGGGTTTTGATGATGAACTGAGTGTGTGGCTTTTTGATGAAAAAGGAAGAGGTGTGTAAATCAGTGTGTGTTTTTTGGTATTAAAAGTGCGTTATAGAAGAGGCGGAGTGGATCTGGAATTTTCTGGGAGGCTTTTTGATGAAGAAGGGAACCGACACACTATTCAGTATATGTATATACTAATATTTGGCACCAACAAAAGGGAAAAGGGGTGCACTGTTCCTGCTACAGTGGACATGAACAGTAAGTTTTCAAATATCCACCGTTAAAACCATGAATCTGGTACATCTCAGCCGTAAAAATCTAAACCGACAAACTGTTCATCCCAAACATCAATTCTAACGTTTAAATATATAGTATAATTTGTGAGACAACAAGTACTTCATCCCATACCACTTTGTTGAAACTCATTCATGATACAATGCACATAATCTCACTTTTGCTTGATTCATAATCTAGGGCATTAAATGCAAAGAAAACTAAGCAAGCAAAGTCATCTCTTGACTTCTCCTTATAATCGATTCTAACTAGTCACCATTCACATACATATCATTTGTTGGAAAATTAGTTGGTAAAAGTGACTTTTGACCAACTTTGGACACAATTATCTATATGTATATGTCACATATATGAGTAATAGTTTGTAGGTTCGCGTTCTCCTCGAAGAGAGCTTCATAATAAGCCTTTATGTGTCCAAAATAGAGTTGATGTGAATGAGATATCGGTTCTCAAATTTAGGCATTGGGTACCATGCCTAAAGAGGAAAAAGTAGTTTATTTTCAATCCCACATAGGTGGGATGAGTAAACTTAGAGGAGTCTATTGTGTATAAATAGAGGCCCTAATTCCACAAGTTTGACACACATCAAATCAATAGTTATTATTGATTTCCAACATATGGAATACGCATCTTTAAGATGAAATTCTGGCGGTTTTATTAAGTCCGACAAGACAACTTCTTGTTTTGGTTGTTGTACCACAGGAAATAGCAATGAATCTGTTTTAAGGGGCGTGTCAAACACGTGCATCGGCTTTTAGTGCTTCTTTGTTGATCTTTATTTGGTGATCAAGTAAGTCTTTTGACTATTTTATTATCTCATTTAATTATTGTTTACATTCTTTTATATTTAATTTTATGTTATTTATTCTTTGTTAATTTTATTTATTGTAATTTAGATTTTATTTATAAAAGTGTAAACGTTTCCTACAATCTTAAAAGCAGTTATGTGTTCGAATTAAAACACTTTTATTAAAATCGGATTTATATAATTAATGATTTTATACAAACTATTTTTCTTTGAAACCAAGATTGAGTTTCTTTGAAAATCGGTTTATAACTAAACATAATTTTAATTATGATTTGGTATATGATTTATAAACGATTTTAAAGCAGTTTATTGAATCGGTTTATATTGAAACCATGATGAGTTTCTTTTCAAACCGATTTATTTAGTTTGTTTATTGCATATATTCTTGTTTAAATCGGATTACGAAACCAAGCTTGTTTCTCTGAATCATATTTGGTACAAGTTTACATAAACCATGTCGAGTTTATTAGATACCATATTGTTTTAACAGTTTTTTAAGCTGTTTTGTGTTTAGATATTCACAAGTTAACCGATGGTAACATAATTTGTGACCCTAGTGAATCTTGCGAATGTAATTGGTGCGCTTGATTACTAACATGGTTAAAAATCATGATGAAATCGATTCATTGAAACCAAGTGGAATTTCTTTGAAACAAATCTCATAAAATACAAGTTGTTATTTTATTAGATTACTAGAACGTGTTTATTGAAACCAAGATGAGTTTGTTTGAAACAAAATCTGATAATATACAAGTTGTTATCATATTTTGTGGAAAAGTTTCTTTGACTTGTTTAGCTTATTTAAACCAGGTTGAGTTTAATTATAAACTAATATAGTTCTTGAAACTTTATGCATTTGAAAGTAGATCTATAGAAACCTTGTTGAGTTTCTTTGAAAGAGTAAATCTATTTTGAAACGTTGTCGAGTTTCATTGTAAAATTATACCATGTGATGCAGATCTATTAAGATATTGTTAAAGAAGATTGCCAAAATCATATTACAAATTTGTTTTGTTTAAAACATTATGTAATATGCGATATTGTTTAATTGTTTAATCGAAGACTTGTTTAAAAGCGGTTTTGTATAATGGATCTTACAAAACAATGAGTGTTTTAAACAAAATTTGATGTTATCGTGTTTGTTAAAACACTTTGTGATATAACAAGTTGTTAATTATTCCAAATTTAGTGTTACACTAATAACGGAATCTCGTATTAACAGAATGTTCGAATGTCATGAGTGACATCTAAAGGATCTGCTCCCGAACTTGATGAAAGGGAGACCGATACTCGAGTTATGTGTACGGTAGATGCTTTAAAGTATTGATTTTATGTGCCATAACTATGGGTTAAATGGCACGAATGAAATGGAAATTGTTGCCAAGCGGGATCCGACATTAGAAAATGGTGGATTAACACTTGGGCATCATGTCATGAGTATGATGATAAGAGTTTGGTTAACTCTTTCAAAGTAGCGAAAAAAGAGAGATGCAATTTATGGGCAACTCTATAGCGCTAATAGCAAGGGAAAAGAAATGTGATGTTGAAATTCACATGTGAAAAAGAGCTTAAGTGAACCAACACGTTGTATGTGCCGAGATTCGTAGGAATCTTGTGTCGGATGGTTGATTAATAAATTTGGCTTTATTTTATTTTAATCAAATAAAATTGAGTTAAGATTGAACAAAATTTTGGTCGGTGCAGGTTATGCCCTTCATTAAATGTTTAAATTTGAATCTATTTTTTGGTTGTTTTAATAAAAATGAGTATGAATTCAGCTTATTTGATCCTTTGAATGTATAGCATGGCCAACTCGGACATGTTAATTTTAACTCAATACGTTGTTTAATTAAATGAACGAATACGGATTACAAAAGTAAAACTTATGTTGAAGCCAAATTGACAAGATTGTCTTTTCACTCGGTTGACCGAAAATTAACCGAACCCTTGATTCACATAGTTTCATGTGATTTGGAATCGATACCTACTACAGTAGCAATTAGGTACTTCATCGTAATTGTTGATGGTAGTACAAAATATTGCGACTTTTACTTACTTGAGAGTAAGGATATAGACAAGATTGATCTATACAAATAAGTTAAGAATCAACTTATTATTGAAAACAAGGCGGTTCGAAGTGATATTGGAGGTGAATATGTGTCTCTATTTCATGTATGAGCTAAACATGGAATAAGACATAAATTTATTGCTCCTTATACGCCACAACATAATTGTTGATAGGAAAGAATCGTGCCTTAAATATATGGTTATGCCATGTTGTTAAAGCCATGGTTTAAGCCATGGCATGTGGGGGAAAGTGGTTTTATTGGCTACTTATCTTTTAGATAAGATCCCCTGTAAGGAAAAGAAGATAGTTCTATGAACTATGGATGGGAAGAAAACCATCATGTAAGTACTTACGAATGTGGAGGTGTCTATCTGTCCTAACACCCAAGGATCAATATATTGGACCTAAAACTGTGGATTGCATTTTTTTGTGATATGCTCATTACAGTAGTGCTTATCATTTATTTGGATATGATTCAGAAAATCTGAATATATACAAAGATACGATAATGGAATCAAGGAAAACTTTCATTGTTTGAAACTGTGTTTCCTTATTTATCCGAGGAAAATGGAAGTTCATCTAGACTAGATGATATAGTTGTCCAAAATGAGAGGCAACTAAATGATGATGTCTTTCATGATGAGAGACATCAAGATGATAATGTTGTTCGTGATAAGAGACAACAAAGGAGTTGATAATGATCTCCAAGATGAGAGACAAGATCAAACTGAGGAAGAAGAGGTTGAACCTAGAAGAAGCAAAAGGGCAAGAACCGAAAAATCGTTTGGACCCGATTGTTTCTTTTATAGTTGAAAATGAACCTACTTCATACCGAGAGGCGGTTACTTCCTCATAAGGGCCTCAATGGAAAGAAGCCATTAAAAGTGAAATAGATTCTATTTTACAAAATCATACTTGGGAGCTCGTGGATTTACCTCCGGGTTGTAAACCACTAGGCTATAAATGGATCTTCAAGAAAAGATGAAAGCGATGGCACCATTGACAAGTATAAAGCAAGATTAGTAATCAAAGGATTTGACAACAAGAAGGTCTTGATTACTTTGATACATATTAAACTTGTTCGCGAATACCCTCGATTAGGATGATACTTGCTATTGCCGCTTTAAGAAATTTGGAAGTTCACCAAATGGATGTGAAAGCGGCATTTCTAAACGGAGATTTAGAAGAAGAAATCTACATGAACCAACCCAAGGGTTTCATGGCTCCTCGACAAGAGAACAAAGTTTGTAGGCTTGTTAAGTCATTATATGGCTTAAAGCAAGCTCCCAAACAATGACATCAATTTTTTTTTTCACGTCATGTCGAGCGTAGATTTAAAAATAACGGATGTCCGTGGAAAGAAATAATTTGGTATATATGTAATCATGTGTCTATACATAGATGGTATACTTATCACTAAAAGTGATAACAAGATGATCAAATCCACTAATGAAATGTTGGAGTCAAGATTTGACATGAACTACATTGGTCGCTCGATATGGTTCTTGGAACTAAGATCATATGAAACCAAATGGATTTGTTTGACAATATTCTTGGGAGGTTCAATGTGGGGATTCCGCCTAGCTAGAACTCAATGACATCTTTTAAATCTATTTATAATAGAGGTAGATGTGTTGCCTATTTTGAATACTCGGAGAATATTGGGCGTCTTATGTGTCTAATGAGCGTGTAAGACTTGATTTAGAAGTTATAATCAAGTTCGATAAGTATACCAATAATTCAAGTGATGACCATTTGAATAGTATTACACAAGTACTATGATACTTACGATATTGCATTTTGGAAGATATCCAACTGCTATCTAATGATAGAGTAATGCAAATATGGATTCTTACATAAAGAATCTAGATCCACTAGAGCGGATGTATTGACTCTACGTGGGAAGTCGTGTCTTGGAAATCTTGAAAGTATTTCAAAGCACTTTTATAGCTAAATTTATGATGGAATTTGAATTTATCATTTGAGATAAATTTATAGAATATCGGATATCTGCGTTAATTCGTAGAGGACATACCAAGATGGCGTAAACCGTGTAACGAACATCTATACAATGCACATAATCTCACTTTTGCTTGATTCATAATCTAGGGCATTAAATGCAAAGAAAACTAAGCAAGCAAAGTCATCTCTTGACTTCTCCTTACAATCGATTCTAACTAGTCACCATTCACATACATATCATTTTCAAAACACTTAAAGAAAAATGGGATACAAGGTGAACTAGTTTGGAAAACAAAAAGGGTTTTTGCAAAAGGTTTCACAAGTTATTCACACGAGTTTTGATTTTTGGAAAGCAAGAAAGAAAGGGTTCTCTAAAGTAAAAAGGGTTTCAAGAAAACGGGATGTGTGGTCGGAGAAATTTAGCGGGGAAAAGCCTTGGAAACAAAAAGGTTTGTCTAGTCCTTGTTCATCCACTCTCGGTCTCACACTCACGAGCTTTTAAGCTACTCAAACTTAGTTTTCATTTTTGTTTTCATGCGCTTGATGTCACACAGTCAACACACATGCTTATATTTTTTTCATGCAAACGTTATAAATAATATCAACATCAAAACCTTGTTTCTACTTGATTTAACAAATGTGAGTTTTCTTGAGTTGTTATGCTTATGTGGATTTTGAATGTTGACCAGGAACTATCAAATGTAAAAACCAGTTAAAGAGCATTTTTTTTGTTTACTCGAGTGTTTTTTTTTATGAAACTTAAAACTTTTTCATGCACTTCGAACGTATAAAAACAAAAGAGAAACAATTATTTGAAACATGTTGAGTCTTGGCTTACGTTGGAATGATGCTTATCTCGGCGTGTTGGCTTAGCTCATTCTCCATCTCGATTTTTAGTTGCTTGTCGAGTCTTTGGTATCCAATGAATACTCGATCCATTCGAAGTATACAACGGGTTCACTGCTAGAAACAGGCCCAAACCTTGTCGGGCTTGAAAACCCAACCTGTGACCCATTAAACCTTGCGAGAGATTATTGGTAATGAGCACTCGGTTCTCTTTTAAAATAAGCTATTCGAAAACCTTTACTAGCTTGACTTGAGCCTCTTTGGTTTAAAACTTCTATCGGGTCTTAAACATGCTTACAAAACAATATCAAACCTTATGAACCAACGAAAACTAGACACGGCTTGTTGAAGGATTATTTCGAGTAAACACTTGATGTACAAGGAGCTACTACTTCGAAACTCGCCTCACTTAGCTCGCTAACATGTCTTGAAAACGCAAACTAAAACCGAGTCTTTATCGTGTCCAAAATGCCAAAAGCTTGTTTGAGCTTATCTGTAATAAGCTGAGGACATAAGCTCACTTAGTTCATAATCATGGACATAAGCTACTTGGTAAAAAGCAAGAAGAAAACATAACGTTACACATTCTATAAAACATGCAAACACAAACTCAGTTTCACTGAGTAACGATTAAACTAAAACAAAACAGATAAATGCCCGTAGCTCAGTTGGTTGGGACGTTTGGTTTCCAGCGACAGGTCCCTACTTCGATCCCTGCCCATGGCAGATTTACTAACTTTTACTTATTTTTGCAACTTCTACGAATTTGCAAATTCAGTCCCTCGACTTTGTACCACTTACCATAATTCTTAAAGGCTTTTAATAAGTTTTATAACGTATATAAATGTTACAATATCAGCCCCTCATGTTCACACTACTTGACACTCTTTAATTCTTATATAAGTTTATAACTTATATAGGAATTTTTACCGTTTTAACCCTCGACTTTGAATCATTTAACACATATTTTTATTCGACGACCACACCCCGTAAACTTTAAATAATATAATTGCTCAAATATATTATTTACTTACGACTCAAATAAATATATATTGTATGTATATTTCCACCACTCAAAGGTCCAACAAATTTAATAAATACAATACGTCTTGTATTTATTTGCTCCTCGATAATACTTGAATCAATATTCAAGCCAACTCTTATACGAAAGTTTCGTATACAAATTTCCACATTATTCCAAGAGCCAAAACTTACAAATAATTTCACAACTGCATTTTCATGTACGCCGATAATCAAATTAATTTATGAAACTCCACATAAGCTACAGTAACTCAATTTATTTGAAAACTTTTGTTTTTGAACTTTAAGCATTTCAAAAACATGAACATTTGTAACTTGCAAACGTTGTTTAAACTTAACAACATGCATCTGAATACAAGACTTAGACTAAACTCATACCATACTTATCTAGGTTGCGTGTCGGAGCCGTGCACATTTACTACTTGATTTATTCTCATACAACGACTAATGAGGTGAGTTCATAACCCCTACTTTACCTGTTTTATAACTGTTTTGGAGTGAGAAACATGCAAACTCTTTATGAAATATTGCTTTTATGCAAACACTTTATGAATGCTATTGCTTGTATGCAAATCCTTTTATGAACTATTTCTGTTTTGAAATGCCTTTTAAGAACTATTGTTGTTACGCAATGAACTTTATGAATTGTTGCTTTTACACAAACATTATATGAACAACTATTACTTTATGGACTAGAATCGAAACTCTTGTGTAAACCACTATTACGGTGAAGCCTAAGGAAACTTATTTCCCACTGCCACTTTGTCATGTACCATTAATCCTGGGGCCTTGAATGTTATAAATAGATATATTAAGGTAGCGCTCCGTCCGGGTTGGTAGCGCCAACTTGTCTCCGGACGTATACCATGTCGGAACTCAAGTGTTAATGGGAATACACACTTGCTAAGGGCACCATAAACATATTGACATGCTCTTGACACGCATGCGGAACTGTAGTAACGGTTACATGAACTTAGAGTTCGAGTAATAGACACAACCACTTTTATTGGAAGACTCCTTACACGCGTGTATCGAGCACACTTTCTCCATAAAACAAACTTTCATTGCTTAAATGCTTTACTATAAACTTATGAACTCACCGACTTTATAGTCGACATTTTAGCATGTTTTCTCGGTAGTTGATTCTCAAGTGTGTGATTTCAAAGCGTGGTTTGGCATGGCATGATTATAAACTACACCGATTTATTTGGGACCACTTTTAATTAATGGGCCATATTTCATAACAATTAAACTTTTGTAAACTTTATTATTTTATTAATAAAAGTTCTTAAACAGGTTTTATTATCCGTTCTTTATTACCTGTGTTATGATGCCAATTGAGTTGCGCCCTCGGTTTTTGGGGATGTTACAATCATTTTGCCCGTTGACTGTTCGATCTTGAATATATGTATAACTAGCTAAAAGACCCGTGAAATTCACGGGTATTTTAAAGGAACGTCAAAGTAGTCAGTAAATAACACTGTGTATTACAAAGTTATTAGTTAGATTGAAGCACATATGGATAAACAAATGTAAAGCGTTGCAATAGGTAAGCATCAAACATGCATTATATGAAACATAATAGTCAAAAACTTCAAAAAGGAAAAAAACAAACATCTTCAATCCTTTATTATACGAATATGATCTACATGTACATGTAGATGCGATCATAAATTGTGTAGCACTTCTTTGTAGACCACGTTGGTGGTGGTATTACTGAGATTTCCTTCTTCGTCAAGAATAACCATCTTCAATCATTTTTTGCTCCTAACTCGGGATACGGCTACATATAGTTGGCCATGTGTAAAAACACATGTTTGACATTTGCTAAAAATAGACGAAGATGGAAGTGTTGATGATATTGGTGTCTCGGCTTCAAGTGTGGTATTGTTATGGATGTGTTTCTGTTTTTTTCAAAGATAATAATAATGGTTTGTCGTCACTTAGTATTCTGGGCACAAGTACTTCGTATGTCGGTCTTGTTATGGATATATTTCCTATTCTAAAACTGGATTGCTATCTATTTTGTTAATGGTATAACATATATATTGTTAATTTGGATGGTTATGAATTGTTTTTATGTGTACACACATTTGAGCTATCTATTATGTTAATGGTTTGTCCAACGTGGGCGCTCGGATTGGTTTTAGTTATTTATGTGTATATTTCTGCCCCATAAGGGGGTGTTTGGAATTGCACTTGGTTGGGTCAGGAAAACCAATTTTGACCCATGCTTGGTCTAAAAATAGTTAACTTAGTCTTAATTTAGTTGTAGTATTAGCTTATTGGTCATTTCAAATGATTTTTAGTTGCATGTTAACTTTTGAGTAGTTTTCCAAAATCCAACTGTGTTTTGTCCCAATCGTCCGAAGCTAGTTTTCATAACCTTTTTAAGTCAAAATAATATGGCAAGAGGACCAAGCAAGGGATAATCAATGATGGTATATATGTCCTAAAGCGTTATTAGCTAAATAACTTCGTTGATGGTACAAAAGCAGGTTTTATATGCTAGTCTCCTCTTTTGCAACTATAATATCAATGTTGAGTTGTGAAGGAAAAAGTTTAACGTGATGTGCACTTGAAGCATGCTAAGTGCATTCTAGCGCACGATAGATAAAAAGCGGTGGTCTTGAGGGAACTTAATGCATCCATACCTTCAATTCCGTAGTTAAAATGTAACGTGTCAAGCCTCATTTCTATAGTTGTTGTCCATTTATTAGATTGGTCTCTCGATCTGATTCTATTTATGTGATTCGTAAAGTAAATGAAACACGACAATCCCGTTTAGCGTGTGTCATTTAAAAAGTGTTTCATTGTAGTATAAATTTTGTCCACAACAAATGCGGTGTTACCTAATCTAAAATTCTTTGTTTAAAAAGGATCCGGTATCAAACTAACATAGCCTTTTCTTAGATTTTTGGTTAGACATTCAAACTAATTCAAGGTACAAAAGTAAAAGAAACATAGATTTTTCATATACAACAACTAATAGATAGGTGATTGACGACACAGATTTCCTCCTGAGCTTAAACCAACATAGCCTTGCTACGATCACCTTATCATAATTTGCCTTAGAGTTTCAAGTAATCTGGGAAACTAAGAGTTCTTTTGAAAAGAGAACATAGTTAACGACATATGACCAATAAAAAGGACCTTAAGATCGCTTACCAATGGAGGACATGACAACCCTAGCAAATAGAAAAGGAAAGCATGAAATTCCATTGTTATATAGTTGGCATTCAAATTATAAAATACCATAAACATAAACTAATGGCAACACAACTCTAACTACATAGGAACCTAATCCTATATTGTAACAGTAGTGATGGAACCAAGATCCATTAACCTGGAAATACAAAATACTTAACCATAATCGCTACTTAACTATTTTTGACCTGTGATTTGGACAAACAATAAAGTAAACCATGATTAATGATGTGAAGTACATAATGTTGATCCTCTATTAAACAAATACTGATTCAAATGCATCATATGTCACAAAGTAGTAACAATACCCAACAGAAGTATTAAAATAGTTATGTTGAAGTGGCATACCCAATACAACTTATTAAAAATGTTCAGAGGATCATGATTATTCAAGAATCAAATATGATCTTTAGAGTGGCTTCAATTCTTATCTCCTATCCCATGAATTAGCTGTCTCTTCATGTTTGAGCCATCCTCTGCCAGCACATCATCTCCTGTACGTTTTTTGGCCGAACTCTGGTCATTAGGACTACTTGTAGTACTTTTCAAAACTTCACTGGGGGTCCCATTATCATCCATAGAAGATGCAAGATCCTAATAAAAGCAAATCATATGGAATTATCTAAAAGTGTACAACTAAAGGTTATAAGTAAAGGTTATAATTCATTCTCGTAATTACCAGCGGTGACACATTTTTGTCTTTGACAGCGGCCTCACTTGTTTCAGCCTGTTGCAATTAAAGCATACATAAGAACATGGTAAGGCCAAACAATATTGTGAGCAATAGATGGTTGGTGTACCTTTGATGGTGTTATCATCGAATGAGTGCATTGATGATTTCGGGATCACAAGTCATTTTCGGACGGATCCATGATTTTAACAACTTCTTTGATTGCCACTCATCCATATTAACTTTGAAAGCATACTTTTTACCAAGTATACGATTAAAGTCACCGAATTCATCCACTTACCATTCGCATAAATAAGAGTATCGTATGAGGTTCATGTCAAAAATGTACTAATTGTAGAAGGCCTAAAATGTTTACCTTTTCTTGTGTGGCCAATAGTTGATATCTGAAGTTCCATCTAATAAACTTTTGACATCATTTTCAAAGAGGACCAAGCTTGCGAGTGCCCGTCTCATCACAGACACGACCTTGATACTAAATCTAATGATAGAATGGATGACCATGTATAAGTAATATAACAAATCATACCAATCAGCAGGATGAAAGTATAACAAAACTGTTGAAATACCTTGTCACAACACTCGAACATGGAATGTTACAGGTTTGGCAAAAAAAGCCATTAGTGGTTTTTTTGGGAGCTGAGGTATCTTCATGTTCTCTATCCTTGAGTTTATTTGCATACTAATAATTTTTGTTGCATTTCTACATCCTAAATACCACCAACCCTCTTCCTCCTGTATTAGGACGACAGTTGCCACAATTATGGACACTTCACCCTATTGCAGAAGAACATGTAAGAAAATTACCGTCAAAATGGGTATATGGCAATATAAATAACAAAAAATGTATAGTAATAATGGTTGTTAACAGATTTACATACATTCTGAAGGTCAAGAAGTTCATCGATGCATGTTTCTGTATGGAAACTTGCCAACAAACTCCTCATGTGCCGAGAACTTGGAGGCTGTAGATATCTTGGAGGCAGTATCAAGCGATTGCTCATTACTGGGCCTTGTTAGCAAACTACAAAAACATTATATAGAAACAAAGAGAATATCATCAATTTGTGTAAACACTGTATAGCAGTAACCAATCAAGATAGACTTAGGTATACCTTTTTCTAAAAGCCTCAATATCTTCCAATTGGTTGTTATTAATGCTTTCCTTTCCATTGTGCATAAATAATTTGGTACCCCAAAAAGCATTTTGCACTTGCATTACACCTATAACAAATACAATAGTTAGATGTCATAAAGGTATACGTAATTTAGATCAATTTTCGAGTTAATTAAAATTACCATCCCAAAACTTCATACGACCAAGTTGAATAACAACAATAAGCAAGCCAACATCAGTACATGATTTTAGAAACTCCGTAAATTGTTCGGCAAAATCACCCCATAGCATACAATTAAGTTCCGTGCCCCTAAAAAAGAGAGATGACTGTATTAACGAAATATGATTCTACATATATTAGTTATGTTAACACTATGCAGCCTATTTTGGAATACATATTCATGGACGTACTCATATAATGTTAAACATATCTAATGACATCTAGTAAACATATCTAATGTTAAACATGCAATGTATTACAGCACCGCATTCATATAATGTTAAACATATACACCCAAATGGCAATTCATCTAAGAGGAAAATAATTCAAGATCAGAATTTTACCAAATTGGCCAACCGCTTCGGTTTTACACTGCACAATTTCTTTGAAAGGCTTGAACACAAAGCCGTGCAGATCCCTTGAAATCAACACACCGATTTACACGGTCTTGCTAACAAAGTTAAGCTTCAAAGGGTTGCCTACAATTCGATAGTTTGGTTGGATTTGGCCCAAACTGCATGACCAAGAAGACAACCGCATCACCCTCGTTCAAGCTGTTGTGAACGTGGGGACCGAGACATCCTAACCGTAGCTTGCATTTTGGCGCCTAACAACATTAAAAATAGATTTGAAACTATTAGTAGCATAATTTAAAGTGTTGCGCACAAACTAACATTGAATTACATCAACATACCTGCTCGTCCATAATAATGAGTTCCAGGTTGATTACTTTGGGCTTACTGTGAACGGGTTGCATCCAAGCCCTAATGATACGAACACGTAACACAATGTTGTCTCGTACAGCGGAGAGGTCGGAGATGAAACCATTGTCAAACCTAATAGCCATTTGATAAGTGAAAAGAAATAAGTAGATGTAATGTAGTTTTGATATGTAGATACCACAAACGCCTAAGTTTTTATAGGCTCGTTTTTTGAGCAAAACTTATTGTTAGAATTTATTGTAATTGTCAATCAAGAAACCATTTTCCATAATTAAGAATAACATAATATCCATATATAAATCGTTGTGATAAAAATCGAGCAAAATCAATTATAACAATTCCCAAAATAAGAATGCCCAAATCATTCCCAAAATATATTTCAAAATCGTTACAACCAATTACCATGGACCGAAAAAAAAATTAAAATTATATCACAAATCGATTAAAGAATCTAATTAAACACCTAAGAAAATTATATCATTTAAATTAAACCTCAAAATTGTTAAACATCATAAAAATTATTAGTATGCAATTTATTAAAATCAAACCTTAAAAATGAATACACAACCTAAATTGTGAGTTTTAATAAAAATGAATGTACCTTGTGTGGAGATTTTTGAACCATCCGATCTTTATGATTGTTTATTTGTAGAGATAATATGATATCTTTGTTGGTGAAATTTTTTGAGGAGAAGATATGGGCGATATATTTACTTTGATGTCGTTTTGAGTAGGGAAAGTCAAAGGTTTTGAAGTAGAAGGAAACAGTTATAGAGGTTTATTACTTGCCCGGTAAAAATGAGTGAGATTAGGTGTGTGGTGAATTTTCTAAAAGCCACGTGTCATGAGCAGTTAATTGTTATATTTAGAAAAAATTAATTAGAAGGCTTTAAAAAAACTATGTTTTATTATATTTTATAGATGTGCTTTATTATTTGTATTAGTGACATTTAATGCAGGGTTCTTGCGCGTTGCGACGGCGGGTACCATGAAATAAAATTTTCCGGTGAATCATATATTTTAGTTTATTATGTTCTTTTTGATAATAAATTTACGAATTTCAAGAATTTCGTTTAGCTCGTGCCCGTTCGGGCTCGAGCTCGTTTGGCTTGCGCTCGTTCGGGCTCAAGCCCATTTGGCCCGTTGCCCGTTCGGACTTGAATATGTATAATGTGCTTTATTATTTTTATTAATGACATTTAATGCATGAATTATGTTTAATTTGGTTGTACAATATGCTTGATAAGTTGTATTTCTTATGTAAAGGGTGTTTTAATAACAATATTAATTGTATTTATTGACCAGTATTAATTGACTACATTAAATAGCATTAGTATGATGTTTTGTTTTTTTTTAATATGTGTATTAAAGTAGTGTACGCTATGCTTCTTGTCTTTTATGTCTGAAAATTATGTGCATTAAAGTGTTGTATACTATGATTCTTTTTTTGGAAGTCTTAGGTGGTGTTTGTTTGTCACTTAATTGACTTAATATAAAAAAAACTGAATTTATTAAGTCATATTAAAACTGTTTGTTTGTGACTTAATAGAGAAAGATGACTGAAAATATTAAGCAATAAAACTGAGGGTGTCTACATTAAATAATCTCTTAATTATAAATGACTTAATAAAAAAAATTAACAAACAAGCCCTTAAAATTTGGAGAGAATCAACGGTTGATAGTGAACTTTAAATGTCATTTAGTCAACAGTGTATTAGTTTCGTTTACATATTCAGTCGTAGAAAAAACACCTTTAGGCTTCTAAATTTAATAAAAGAATAGCTAAAAAGGGAAGTATTATATTAGGGTCGTTTGGTTTATAAGTAGGTTTGAATTTGGATTTGGATTCGGTTTATGATTTGGATTTGGTTTAAGATTTTGGGAGAAAATATATTTATTAAATGTATTTTATAATAAAATTATAATAAAAAAATATTATTTAAAAAACTAAATAAAGCGAATTTTTTTTAAAAGGCTATACAGAGAAGCGTATTTCTTGCAGAAGCCCAACTCTTCTGACATTTCTTATTTAGCCTACTTGATCGCTGCTTATCAGGAGAGAAATTAAAAATATACACGTGTTAGAACGAGGTTAAAAGTAAACAAATATAACATACCACATAAGCCATTTTGCTGCCAATAAGGAGAGATTTCCTCAAATCCGGCCTTACTCCAAACATTACCAGCAAAAAAAAAACAAAAAAAAAAAACAAAAATCCACCTAGACCATTTCGTTGCCTATTAGCAGCGATAGTTATAAAAAAAACAAAATAAATAAAATTCCACATAGATCAAATCACCCCTCTTGGGCAGCGATCTCTTCTCCATCCACTAAAAAAAATTATATATATTGATTTCGATTAAAAAAAATAAAGAATATCTTTAGGTTTTAGCTCGTTTAGATTTAGGGTTTAGAGGTAAGTTTAGGGTTTAGAGTTTTGTTTATAACAAGCTTAACTAAAATGATTTATATAGTGTGGAATCCTATCAACTTTGTAAATTGACAATATAACTTGATTAGTTTTTTTAGCTTTTATCAAGGAAAATACGGCAACATCTTTGTAATAAACTTAAAAAATGATATATATTATAAGGTACATAAAATACATTAGAGATTATCTAAAAAATAAGAAAAACACATAAACCATAAACCGTTCTACTTTATTAAAAGCCAATGCGATTAAACCAACTATTAGAATCCTGAGTGTGCTGATCATCTAGATGTTGAGAGGCGTATTGTTGGAAATCATATTGTTGATACACTTGAGACATGTATGTTGGGTTTTGTTGAGATAGGTTGAATGATGATTGTGTGTGATGTTGTTCAGTTGTTTGTGAAGGGTACAGGTTGTGGTAGTAAGTTTGTGACATGTATTGGTTATGATCGAAAGTTTGTGTGTGGTATTGGTTTTGATCATAATGGTTTGTGGTGTATGTGTTTTGACCATGCCAAGGATATGTGTTTTGACCATATGTTTGTGATGAGAATTGGTTGTTGCCCATAAACTTTGATCAAACATATGATGTGAGTCGTAAGAAGGTGCAGTTGCACGTTTTTCATCCGTTGGAAATTCTTGTTGGTTTTGTTTACGTTTTCTTACAAGCGGATCAGGGACATATGATTTGTTGCAACGCTGACGATTGTGCCCCACTTCTTTGCACCTGGTACAATACATAGTCTTTGGCTCCTCACCTTGAGATCGTATACGGTCTTTATTTTTTGGACGACCTGCCTGAGGGTTGTCCATTTTTGGAGGAGTAATAGGATGTATATGGCTTGGATACTCCCATTCGTGAAAATTTCCAACAAATTGAATTGACTCGCGTGGGTTGCTTGATATTTTCCTTTTAAACCGGTCTTGCACATATTGCGCACAATCTGTTGAACCCATATATCTAGTAACAACAATCACGTGACCACAAGGTATCCGGAAAGTCGCCATTTCGACATTCACATTGACCGGTTGTAAAGTTGACTTCACGGTTATATTGCCCATCGAAACACGATATTGGAATTCATTAATTCAGTATACAACCCATTTGACGCTTTTCCTTTTTCTTTTTTCCACCTTATGCGCAGCCCAATCTGTGATTTCGTACTTCATTTTTGCTACACAAAAACGTAAATATAAATTAATTTATTTATTTTATATCAAGGTAAACGTTTAATAAATACTATATGTTTTAAACAATAAATACCTGCAACTTCTCGACGTGTAAAATACCACTTCTGCACCATACTTTGATATGTGTCGGTCAACATTGCGATCGGTAGGTTTCAGCCTGTCTGATTACACGCATTAAGAGATTTAACACTGTTAGATGTACAATAATTGTAACGACTACGTGGGCAATTCGCTCTAGACCAACGTGTAGGATCAGCCTCCATTAGCTTGCGATGCGCTTCAGGTTGAACAGCTAGGAGTATGTTCATTTTTCTTTGCCACTCATCTGGTGTATACGCCTTGCATATGCTCCAGTACAGACCTTACTTTTTTAGTTTTCAAGGAAAGGTTCATCATTAGATGACGACAACATATACCATGAAACGCAGACGGAAACTCATTCCTTATTGCCAAAGCTATTGCAGGATGCCGATCAGATATGATAACCGTATTGGGGTTATCACCTATGCACTCTCTAAGTACTGAAATCCACCATGACCAGCAATCTCCAGTCTCCCCTCTGCATATACCGTAAGCAATAGGCACAATTTGGTTGTTCCCGTCCATGCCTACAACTAGAAAATTTGTACCATGATAAAGACCCTTTAAATGTGTTGCGTCCACTATAAGTAGTGGGCGAAGATGGTTCACGAACGTGCGCAACTGAATATAAACAATTTATAAAAGTATTTTAGGAAACGTGCTTTCATGTATTTATATAAAAAAAATGAACAAACTTACCGATGCACCAATGGCAATGAATAAATTTTCGAAAACTCCTTCATTGTTTGTCTTGATTCGTGTGACCGTCCCCGGGTTTTTTTTTCTAAGTTGTGACAATAATACGGTAGCATTTGAATAGACTCTAATGGTGAACCTCTTAACATTTGTAACCCATAATCCTTCCACATTCATGCTTGTTGGTAAGATATAGATGTTTTATATTGTGCCATGATATCTTTTTGTATATCTCTCCCTTTCAAATCACGGCTACCATCTTCTAATTTATCTTTCATAATGTGAGCAATAACTTTTTTGTTTGCATTTCGATGGTTAGGATATGTTTGAGTTCTAGGACACGTGTGAATATCATTCATCTTTTTAATTTGAAAAACATCTGAATTTGTCCAACGTCTGGCATTAATAAACCATGCACATTGTTCATAATGGACGCATTTAATGTTATAAGTATCCGGATTACTTTTTTTGGAAATAAATTCGTAACCATCTTCTAAAACTTTCAACCTATACCCCAAGTCGAAATCGGCCGTATTTAAAAAATAATTACCGACTTTTACTTCAGTTTTTTTATTATAATTCTTTGTAGGCATAGGTTTTGATGTGTAAAGAGGGGTTTCAGGAATTTCAGGCATATGCTTAAACAAATTTGTCCAATTATGGTTAACGTGGTGCAGGTTTTGATTTACATCATCAAAATCATTTGTAGCATCTTCATGTTCGTTATTTGAATCGAAAGCAAATGATGACCCTGGTTTTGTAAATTTTGCCTCATGTTTATAACCAGAGTCATAGTTTTGAAAATCATTTGTGTCACCCTTCAGAGATGGACCATCATTACGATGGGCCGATGTTTTCATCTACTTTTGGGTAATCAAAAAAATTATAAAACGCTGTCACTTGTTGGGTTGACCCAAAAGTTGTTGTTTCTTCCATTTTTTTAGTTTGAGAAACATACAAATGTACAAATTCACCATGAGACTCTAACGCACACTGAACAAAAAAGTTTACCTCGTTGTCATCTGTAATATCGAGTAGAAAGTCAGCTGAATGGACTTTAACCTTTAAATTTACCTGGTCATTTTGATTAAATTTAAACTTGTTCACCACCATTTCAACTAACTCTGAATAGGTTATATTATGATACATACTGACACCGCGCGTTTTATCACCATAATGTAACATACATTTGAATTTATTTAAATTTAAATCCATTTTTCTTTTTTAGTTATTGTGAAGATGTGTATACATTGAATTTCGTAGATGTGTTAAGTATAGTGTAGTATTAACATGTGTGCTTGCAAAAAGTAACTACCCCAAGCCCATTGGTCACACCTATGATGTATAAAGTACCTAAAAAGGTTTATTGACTAGTCACATTAATGTCATATTTCGTGCAAAAAATATGTGATCAAAAAAAGTTTATTGACTAGTCACATTAATATCATATTAATATTAAGTGAATTTCGTAGATGTGTTATATATAGTGCAGTATTAACATGTGTGCTTGCAAAAAGTAACTGCCCCAAACCCATTGGTCACACCTATGATGTATAAAGTACCTAAAAAAGTTTATTGACTAGTCACATTAATGTCATTATTCGTGCAAAAAAATATGTGATCAAAAAAAGTTTATTGACTAGTCACATTAATGTCATATTAATATTAAGTGATAAAAATATTCAGTCACATCCATGTCTGTATATACTAGTGATATATTTATTGTCATATAATTGTTTGTCATATTTCGTGTAAAAAAATATGTGATGTATTCATTGTCATTGACATGTCCAAATGTTGTCATATTTGTATAAAAAAAATATGTGAGTAGTTACAGCGATGTGCTATAATCTTCATCTATTTAACGACAATCTTTTAAACTAATGTTTACTCAAACTCATTCACTAACAAATTCTTCTCCATTCTTTAAAAATGTCGGACAACATACCTTTCGACCTTCAAATTGATATCATGAATAAACTTCCAGTTAAGTCTCTATTACAGTTTTGTAGTGTGTCAAAGAGATGGAAGTCAACCATAGACTTTTCCGACTTCATTCGTCGTTACGGTTTTCGTGAGACGAATATGTGCTGTTTTAATTTAACTTATATGCAAGGTCCTGTAGGTTTTATGTTTTCGGTAGATGATAATTTAGCCTTTACGCCTCTAGAAACTAATTTAAATCTTCCAACTCTTAAGCCAATTGCTACTTCAGAAGGTGTTTGGTGCTTTTCATGGGGTTCTGATATGTGTCTTGTTATTTGGAACCCATCAATAAAAAAATCTTTGGGTATACTTGTCCCTTATTTGACAACTGAACCTGATCATCCAAAAATGGTCTTTGGTTTTGGTGTACGTCCCGACACTTTAGACCCAACCTTTTTAAAGATTAATTACTCGTTCAACGTCCAAGGACCATGGTATGTGTCAGTCTTTACAATGAGCTCGAATCGTTGGACCAATCTTGAGAATGATTGTTTGCCCCGTCAATCAATCAAAATAAAACGGTATGGTCAAGCAGTAGTGGGTGGTAAAATTTTCTGGGTTGGTTCTGAAAAGTTTTATAGTGATGATGGTAGTTTACAAAAAAGTTACATGCTTGTTTCATTTGAATTAGTTACTCATCATTTTAATGTACTAGACATACCTACAGAGATAAGATTCATTATTCCACCCCCGTTTTATATTTCCCAGCTAGAAACCTCTCTCGTAATTTCAGGAAGTTTCATTCAAGATGAGAGAAAATATATGTCTGCTTGGGTGCTCGAAATTGTTGGTGTTATTTTATCATCGTGTGATGTGCTCTTCACCATTCCATTCCCAATTGATCATGTTGTAAAATTACTTGTATTTAGTAAGAATGTGGAGCCAATAATTGAAACTAAGAGCAACCAACAGACATATCACTTACTACAAATCTACGACCGAACTACTCAGGAGTTTCAAAACATGGGTATTGAAGCTAATGGTGGCTCGTTTTTAATTGGGCCATACAAAGAATCACTAATTCTTCATACTCAATCTCATTGAAGCTAATGGTGGCTCATTTTAGTTTATGTCTTGTATGTTTCAAGTTATTTCAATTGTACTAGTTTTTCTAAGTATTTAATGAAGCTTTTTTATGTTTTATGTTAAAGTGAAAATACATTAAATGTGATAAATTGTTGTCATGTCATGTCCTTATATTGTTATTTATAGATTGTTACTGCCATGAATACATTAAATGTGATAAATTGTTGTCATAGATTGTCATGTCATGTCACTAAAATTTTTGTCATAAAAATGTTGTCATATTTCGTGTAAAGATCTATGTGATTTATAGATTGTCATTGAATTGTCAAATGCATGTCACTATATTGTTACTACCATGAATAAAAGTTGTCATATAATTATTAAATATTGTCATATTTCGTGTAAAGATGTATGTGATTTATAGATTGTCATTGAATTGTCAAATGCATGTCACTATATTGTTACTGCCATGAATAAAAGCTGTCATATAATTATTAAATATTGTCATATTTCGTGTAAAGATGTATGTGATTTATAGATTTCATATCCTTATATTGTTACTGCCATAAATAAAAGTTGTCATATAATTATTAAATTTTTTCATATTTCTTGTAAAACACTATGTGATCTATACACTATATATATAACATCCACTAAAACTCTAACAAACATAAACTTTAACAAGTCAATACCAACATACAAATGGCCGCTAGTTTTCAGAAATTCAAATGTAAGTTACATTTCAATGACAAAGAGAGTGGTGTCATTATGTACATCGACATGACATACTCATTCTTAGTTGAAATGTTGGTGAACAAATTCGAGTTGGATCCAAATAAGCAACTCAATTTTTCCTATAGGCTAAGTCCATCAGATACTCTGATGGATATTAAAGACATTGACGAGGTTTCTTTATTTGTTACATGTGCTTGTGGTTCCCCTAATGGTATAATACATTTGTACATTGATCAACCCAGAGAAAATGCAACTACTACATGGATAATACCCGGTCCAACAGGTATTCTTCAACTGGCGAGATTTCACTACTGTCCAACGACAACCATCTTTCCTAAGACGAATCAGAAGCTCCATCCAGGCATTCATATGCTAATTCAAATAAAAATAAATAGCTATTATTTGTCATTCTATAAACAAGATTATTCAAATACAATTTAAATATTTAGTAATAAACTTACATCATCTGACAACCAAGCATCACTTTTGCCCATACACGCAAAAGGGACAAGATCTCTCCAAAACTGTGTCTCGCATCGATTACCCAATGTATGACAGTCCAAGAATATAGGTACCAGGTTTTGCAGAAAATTCGCTATGGGCTCATAGTTATAACGCCTAACCTAAATAGCCAAAAGTGAAATACAATATAAATACAAAGCTGTTAATCATTCTTAAAAAATATATTCAATTAGTGTTACAATTACCTTATCAGGGTCGACGTTATAAAATGAAATACACTCTCTCATATAATTAGACCGTAAAATCACAGGATCGTCATGTGCATCATCAACAACATCTCCGAGATCAAAAGGTGGAATGTTGGATGTACTCGCCTTACTCTTTCCCGTCCGTTTCTTAGGTATCTCAGTAGTTGGTGGCAACGGCTCGTACGGGCTACTCACAAGAGGTCCAGGACGGACAACTCTCTTTTCACGATTAATAGCACCCTAACACAAATAAATAATCATTTCTTAGTTCCAAATAATTAGTACTATACAAGAAAATGGGAAAAAAGGTATATATTTATGTAAGTATCAATTTACTGGGATGACACGGCTAGCTACATGGGCGTGTGATGGACCAGCTTGTTGCGGATTGTTAGCCGACCACTGAACAAATCCTTGTTGCGCCATAGGGTTACCGTTTATCTGCTGCTGATAATAAGGTGTGGCCTTCTGTGGCGACGGTTGAGAAAGATCGTCAAAGAAAGAACTAGTTGGTGGGTTAGAAAATCCTGGACCAGCCTGCGCGAAGCCCTACATACAATATTAGAATGTTTAGTTATTTCTTAAACAAATAATAAATTATTTGGAGAAAAAAAAGAATAAAAATATACATGCGTGTCCGGAAACCTACTCAATCCACCAACGCCACAATGTTCATCCACAAAGGCTGGTCTAGTAGGTATTTCCTGTCTCATCCCCCATGGCTGGGAGTGCTTTAATACAATATAATACCGTTACTACAAAAATTCTAAAACTATATATATATATATATATATATATATATATATATACACTTAAAATTCTAAGTATATATGCATGAAACTATTTTATATATATATATATATATATATATATATATATATATATATATATATATATATATATATATATATATATATATATATATAGGTTTGGGTTATTATGAAAAGTTTCTTAGAATGAAAAGAATGAGAAGGCATGTGGAGGTGACATGTGTCACCTTTGCCACATCATCATGCCACATCACCATACCCCACCCCACCCACCCACCCCCGCCCCCCCCCCCACGAAAAAAAATTTTCCCCAAAAAAAATTTTTTTTTTTGGGCAAAATTTTTTTTCCCGCCAAAAATTTGCCGCAAAAATTTTCTTGCATCACGCTTATAAAGTTACCGCATCACAAATCATAATTTTAGTGCATTAAGGTTATAAATTATCGCATCACGCTTATAAAGTTATCGCATCACGCTTATAAAGTTACCGCATCACAATCATGATTTTAGTGCATTAATGTTATAACATTGATTTTAGTGCATCATAGTTGATGCACTTAACTATTAACTATGATGCAAAGAACTTATAATAAAGATGCATCAAGACTTATTATTGCATTAAGGTTATAAGTTCTTGCGTCACAATTATGATTTTAGTGCATTAAGGGGTGGCAACACCCCGGTATGGCTTCATGGTTTGGCTAGGCATCATGCAAAGATCGCATTGCCACCCTAGCGGCATCATGAATTCGGTATGGTTTATGCATCTTTTCCGTGGCGGCATGGAGGAATTCAAGAGGAGCGTGTGTTTCATTTTCAAAATTAAGGAAAATACAAATATTGGAATCGATAATGAGCAAAGGTCTACAAAGGATGGCTTGGCGAAAAATTGTTGTCGGCCCAAATCCGTAATATTGAAGAAAAGGCTTATCATCGGCACCGAGGTTCTATAACCAACCTCACGATCACATAATTGATCGGAGAATGCAGAGATCACGATTACCAAAAAGCGTGAGTATGCGGAGCAATATGGATGGCCGACGGATATTTAGATCGTATTTTTTTAGTATTATGCAATTTTTTAAGTATTATGTAATTTGTTTTTATTATTAATGAAATATTATGTTTTTATTTAATTGTTTGATTTAATTATGAATTTAAAAAAAAAAAAAGTGAGGTATGGAATGACCATTGCCACTAAAAACTATGGTGAGGTATGTGATTAGGTGGAATGAAATTATTGGTGGGTTGTGAGGTATGGTGAGGTATGGAATCAAAGTGTTGCCACCCCCTAAGGTTATAAATTATCGCATCACGGTTATAAAGTTATTGCATCACAATCATGATTTTAGTGCATTTAAGGTTATAACCTTGATTTTAGTGCATCATAGTTGATGCATCGAACTATTAACTTATAATAAAGATGCACCAAAACTTATTAGTGCATTAAGGTTATAAGTTATCGCATCACGGTTATAAATTCTTCGCATCATAATCATGATTTTAGTGCATTAAGGTTAGAATTCTCGCATCACAATTATAATTGTGATGCGATTTTTATAACCGTGATGCGATAATAAATTTTGCGGGAAAAAAAAATTTTTGGCCCAAAAAAAATTTTTGGCGGAAAAAAATTTTTTGCGGGGGTAGGTGGGTGGGGTGGGGTGACACATGTCACATGACATGGCATGGTGATGTGGCAAAGGTGACACATGTCACCTCCACATGCCTTCTCATTCTTTTCATTATAAGAAACTTTTCATTTTAACCTACACTATATATATATATATATATATATATATCTATATTATATATAACAGAGGATTTGGCATTATCGCCACCTCAATGCCACGTAAGCATTTGTCCAACTAAGCAATTTTTTCATCCACCTAAGCAATAATAATTATTTTTCGAATTTAATGTATTAATTTTCGAAATTGTTAAGAAATTATTTCTGAAAATCGATTTTAATAAAAAATGACCATGGTGAGATTTGAACTTGGGTCGTTTGAAGGATTAGTATAAATAACTTGTGTGTTTACCACTTAGGCAACAAGTTATTTTGATAATTATGTTGCATACTATAATATATAAATGGCTATAATTTTATTAGAATCATAGAGTAAATAAAATTCTTAATGAGATAAGTATCAAATCTTTTACAATAATAATCTCATACAACACATTTTATACATTATTAAAAAATCCGGACTATTATTTTTTCACAAAATAAAAAAAACCCTAATTATCAAAATTCTCTCCAAAACTCCATCACAATTTTAAGGTTTTAATGATTTTAATGTGTTTTTTGCAGTTATAATAAAAATAGTGTTTGTTTTGCGCTTCTTGAAGCTTTGATAAGGTATGTTTTTGTTTCTTGAAGCTTTGATAACATATGGCTAAGGTACGTATACCTTACAAATGCTTCATATTTGCAAAATATTTTCCTTTGTTTAAAGTTGTACACATGATACTGATAGGTAACATGTATAACTTTGAAATTTACATTAATGTAATAGCAAACCTTGATAAATACATTATACTATAATTAAATACATTAAACTATAATAGTGAACCCTGGGAATGATAACTTTTTGAGTCTAGGAAATTATAATATAGTAATCCTCATTCTAAGTGAAAACAGAACACTACTTTGTGTAAGAATGAACGATTATTGAAAAAATGTTGCTAACATGAGAGCAAGAAGACCATCATACTTGCGTGTTGTGTTTAAAAAGTTATTTGCATATGCCTAATAGGGAGGATGTGAAGTGCTTTAAGCATAGAATTAGCAGAATAGTGCTCCGTTTGTATTTACTTTATGCGATTCTGTGAGCTTAATTAAAGTTCGTTGAACTTGCTCTTTGACTCTATATTTGACAATGGTAGTGAGTTTTCTTGTGATGCTGTAATTTAGTAAAAGAAATAACTTTTATATAATCAAGGGCAAATTGCATAAAAGTGTACTCAACTTATAGTCAATTTCAATTTAATGTACTCTACTTTTTTTTCTTCAATTTAATGTACTCAACTTATTTTTGATTGCAATGTAAGACATATAACGGATTTTTCAGTTATCTTATGTTGAAAAAATTACATGTTTCGTCCCTATGGTTTATCCCAATAACATTCGTAGTCCCTATTTCATTTTAATTACGCAAGAAAAATGTTTTCGTCCGCTTTTATACGTTTTCATACGTTTTGTCAATTTTTATACGTTAAAATTTAAAAAAAAAATACATTTTTTTAAAATTAATGTTTTAAAAAAAATTATTTTTTTTGGAAAAAATAAACTTTTATAAAAACAATAAAATTTTTAACTTTTTTTTAAAAAGAATTTAAAAAAAATTAAAGTTTAAAAAAAAATTAAAAAGTTAAAATTTAAAAAGAAAATTTTAAAAAATTAAAATTTTTAAAAAATATATAAAAGTTTTAAACTTTAAAAAAAAAATTGAAAATTTTTTAAAAGAATAAAATTTATTTTTTTTTTTTAACTGGATAAAACTTTTTTTAAAATTTAATTTTTTAAAAACTTTAAGTTTTTTTAAAAAGTTATCTTTTTAAATAAATTTAAAAATTTTGTTGTTTTTAAATTTTTTTTATTTTTTTAAATTGTAATTTTTTTTTTAAATTTTAAATTTTTAAAAAGTTAACGATAAAATTGACAAAACGATAAAAGCGGACGAAACATTTTTCCGGCGTAATTAAATGAAATAGGGACTACGAATGTTATTGGATAAACCATAGGGACGAAACATGTAATTTTTTCAACATAAAATAACTGAGAAATCCGTTATATGTCTTACATTGCAATCAAAAATAAGTTGAGTACATTAAATTGAAGAAAAAAAAGTAGAGTACATTAAATTGAAATTGACTATAAGTTGGGTATACTTTTATGCAATTTGCCCTATAATCAAATGCTGTTTGTTTTTTTTGCAAATTATTTCACTAGAGATGATAGGTAGCACCTCTTATGAATGTTCTTGATTTACATCTCCACATTTTAATCGTTACTACATATCTAATATTATTATTTTGATTTGCTCAATCGCTCGTGGAATGAGCTCTTTGAGTTAGAGGATGAGGTTCAAGATGACCTAAAGGAACCTCAACAGTATACGAATGACCGACTTTTCATTCTATATCAAGTCGATTAAACAATAAGTGGGTTTGATTGCCGCAATGTTCGGCCGATTTTTAAGGTCTCGAACTCTTTGAGAAAGGTGTTACCTTTATCCGCATATAGCCCTCTTTGTTGCATATTAAAGTCAATAGAACCGGTCCTTATTATCTTGACGTTAAGATTTAATAGGTAATCGACTCATATGATTACTTAATAGGTAACTAACTCATTTGTCCACCATGGATTGATGTTAATACATGTAAAGCGATGTTATTTGTTACTCATATAGTTATTACTCGGATAGATAGGAAGCCAACATCATTCATAAAGTTGACTTACTTAAAGAAAGACGTGAGCTAAGAGAAGATATCGTAGAAGTTAATTTGGTGCAAATTCTTTTGCCATATCTTCTTTTGTCTCCCGTTTCTCTTTGCATAAGTTAGTTTTACGACCGATTTTGGCTTTCTGTCTATCCGAGCGTACACTGTTACTAGAAAATGAAATTCGGAGTAGCAGCTTTTAAAACGGTGTTAGTGGAAAATCTTTATTGTGAAGCCTATATAAGATCCGCTTCCATGCAAATTTGAGATCCATATTACAAACAACACTGCTTTATTCAATAATTTACTTAGCTTGCCATCACCACAAAAGCAGTGTTTACAGTCGCGGTGGGTTGAATATGCATTCCGCATCTGTTTATGATGCATTTTTCAAAATTTGGGTTATTAATGATTTGCTCATGTTGGGTTGCATTTGCTTAGGCTTGCTTTCCACATCCCATGGTGGCTTATTGCGTTTGCCTCTTATGTCAGTAGGACCACCTATATTCGTGTTGGGATTGCAGAGTGGAAGGTCACCAATCCAATTTCATGTGGTATGTTACAACATCTTATATGTATATCAGAAATTTGAAATCCTCTTATGATGTAAGTACGCGTGCAAGTAATTTTTATGCATACAAAGATTTTTGGTACCGATGTTTTATGCGAAAATTGGGCATCTCATTCTTTGAAATATTTTGCGAAAATGGACCGTCGCAAATTTGAATGACCAATGGCGGTTGGAGGAAAAGGCCACGCATCGAGGCATATGGAAGGAAAAATGGAATGCCGAAAAGGCCTAAATTAGGTGCGCCACGAGCTCGGAAAAAATCTCGAAGCGAAAGAGAAGGTACGTTTTAAGTAACTTTTGTCAATTTAATATGTATTCTAGAAGATTGTCATAGTTTGGAAATCGTTTTGATGGGTAGTCGTTCAAATAAAACAGACACCTTCCCACCAACATTCCTGAATTGATTTTGAAGAAATTGTTTCTTTCTACTGTTATAAACGTAGCATCCGGAAAAATAGTGTTTTTTTAGCTATATTGTATTGTAGATAGAACAACCATTAAAAAATTTGGATATGCAGTACCTTGCGATTTTTCTGGCCACCTGTAATTTGATGATATTGACATCTTTTGAACTAAAAAAATTAGATATGATAAAGCTAACCATAAATATCTTTGAATATAAGATTGTGATTCATCCGTCAAGTAAACTAAGAAAATACAATAATACGAGATGAAGTTTCGTTGGAAATGATTAGTTATGGGTCATATTAGAATCTGGTATGTATTGTGCAATATGTCCTAACTTAAACCATTTGCACAATTATTTATAAACGGGTGAGTTTGGATTTGGTATTATATGTTATAGGTTAAATAAGACGATACCTATAGGAAAAGATTGTGTCAGAAGAGCTTGAGAAAGTGAGAAAAGAGATGAGAAAATGTGTAGTAATGCATTGGGCATGGTATTTAGGCGTAGTGGTCATTTGCCGTGCTTTTAGGATTATATAAATTGCTAACCCTTTTAATGACATTGCACTTGCTATAGGTTGGAGCACCGTTTTCTAAGTATATTTAATAAAAGAAACATGGGTTCATAGTTTCTTAGCCTTCTATTGTTTATCTAACCCTTAAGAGTTCCAGGTTCGCTTGATCGCTGATTACAAGATGATGGGAGGAAGCTTGATAACAGAAGGTTGCTTTTGGATGTTGAACGTAGTAGAACTGTTCCTAATTGGCGACCCCGTAAACTTTGTAGTGGCCTTGGAACAACCAGGGTTGGAGGTGAAGAAGTTAACTAGAGTAATTCTGGAGGTAAACTTTCTTTTTTCTATGAACTCAATGCAGCTCATGCCTGCATATTATGGACTAAATCCCGCCAATATATTATACGTTAAATAAAAAGTCAAGATTCAAATATGATTTTGACATATTTTAGATTTTCTTATATATCAGGTGATCTGCAATACGCCTCTGTGGTGTAGATGCACTCTTCTGTAGATCGAGATGACTCAAGATGGTATTTTGAGAAAGTTCAAGTCTTTAGTGCAAAGTTTTCAGGTAATCATTTTATATCTGTTTGTTTAAGTTCGGGGGGGTTTAATTACTGCCAGAAAAATATAAGCTATTTAAGTTAAATAGTTGTAATTAAGAGCTTTGTTTCAGATGCTAATGGAACATCAAGCTTGATTGCAAAGACAACACGGATGAAGAGAATGACTAAAACGAAATGGAGGAATTTTTTAATATTTCTTGTGCTTCTATTTAACTTTTGCATCATTTGTTTTCCATTCTCTCGTGACGACTTCGCATGTGTATGTTTTTGTGCAATAGGATCTCAAATGAGTGGATTGTCACTTTACTTTTGTTTATAGTTGTATTATATAGAATCAGAATATATCGTGTCTTTTTTTGTTGCGACTTTCGTTCGATTGTGGACAAGCGAAATACAATATACGCTAGGAAGCGTGGTTGCACTGCTTTCCGAGGCAAGGATTTGAGTGCTGCTATCGATTCATACACGGGGTGTAAGACTTGCTTTGTTTTCACCCCGCGATTGGGATTAGTGTTCTTATTGAAAAATCTGTTATTACCATTTACAATGGAAGGATAAGAATGCATGATCTTATTCAAGATATGGGTAAGCATATTTGCGGGAATGCCCCAAATAGCAGGCTATGGGATATGGATGAAATGTATGATTTGGTTAAGAAAAACAGGGTAATAAACCTTTGTTTTATAAGCTAATGTGTTTAGAATATCAAGCAAATGGGAACATTATTGATCTAAATTTTGTTCTTTCTTTCAGGAACTGCAAGTAATTGAAGGCATAGTAGTGCGTCAATACCCAAAGCATCGTTTAAATGTTAATATTTTGAAAGCATGAAGAATCTTCGCTCACTTTATGTTCACGGTGAATTCACTTGTGGTGAACCTACATTTCTTCCCGATGAGTTACGATGGCTTAGTTGGAAATATTACCCATTTTATCTCGCCAAGAGAGACATGCATAAGCTTGTTGGGCTTGAAATGAAGTATGGGGATATAGAACGCCTATGGAAAGGACATAAGGTTTGATATAAGTAGATTTAAATAAATTTCTTAGCAACACAATCAAGTCATGGTGTCTCTATACAATAGGTTGCCGGTAATCATTCTTTGAATGAACATTAATTTTGCAATCGTTAGAACGGATAAAACAACCAACCACCACTTAGTTATCGCTGTTACTTGTCGACACAAAGCTTGGTATGCGGTGGCTAAATAGTGACCATTATTTGGTCCCTAAGCTAAAGTGTTTTACGTTATTGATTATGCATCAGCATTTTTGTCACTAATGAGGATTTATTTGTAGTGTGTTGATCCTCTCCTAGAAACGAGTGACAAGACCGATATGTTGACAAAGAGGTGAGCAAAAACAACAATGATCTATTACAGGAAAAAAAAATGTGATTGTTGTTACGTGACTGTGAATTGAAGGATCCTATGTAGAATATAATCTTATTTTTTTCAGCCATGTTGAAGCTGAAAAGAACCCGATAGCGTGTCCTATTCTTAGGAAATTTGATGATAATGCCACCTCTCTGAAAGGTGTTGATCCCATTAAAGATAAAATGACCGAAGAACCAACACGACATAATATATACAAGATTAGAACACTGACTTTTAGACGTTCACCAAATGTCTTAAAAGGTAACTGGTGTGTAAAGAAACAGCTTTGTTAAACTGATTTGGTCCATTTGCCCATATAACAAACGTAGTTGTCTTCTCATTGCAGGTAATGAAGATGAAACAGCTAACAAAAATGCCCAAATCGAATTAGTACTAATGAAGACTCTCGGTGCTGATATAGTGGAAATGAATATATGGACATTGTTTAAAAGATCCTAGATCATGGGTTCATCAAATCTTTCGCATTAGTGTAAGCACTCCTACATAGTTAGAAGTAACAAATTACAATGTTAATACAAATAGCAACAACCCTAACTCAGTTCATATTCATTGGCAGCAAGAAGCACATATCTTCTCTGAACAGTATACTACTTTGGTATATCTTCCTAAACGCAATTTTCTCTCTTTTTTCTTAATGTCGCGTGTTTTGGTTACATATCAATACATTGCTTTTGTATTTTTCAGATGGCCAAAGAAGGGTACGTTATGAATGCAGATGTTACCGAGGACCGTAAAGAGATCTCAAATTTTCTAATACCTATTTCTCACACAAAGCAATGAAAGATTGTCACTCGAGGAGTTCAATATCAACGACATTTCCTTTCTTGGTCCTTTTGACCAACAATCTACAACCACCGACGATATCCAGCAGCCAATCATAGTGGACACTTACACACAGCTTCCAGTCACCCAAAGAGTGCAGAAGACCAATTAAGTAGATGTTAAAGAATCACAAAAGGGAAACTGATAGATCAAGTAGTTCTTAAGCTTTGAAACATTCATTTTTGTAACTGATCTTGTGCTACACGATCTTACACATTTGCTTTTTTCTGTGGAAATCCAGGAATAAATAAAAGGTCTGAAAATGAGGCATATTGAAGCTGCGATTCATAAACAAGCTCCAACTCTTTAAAAGCCATGGTACTTTTCTCAATTTCATTAGTTCCGTTGTTTGATAAATAAGCTAATGATGTAATGTGTGTGTGATAAATACAAATTTTAGAATCTTGCTCGCTCACCATGCCGATTTGGCTTTTTGAAGTAAAGATCACAGTGGGCATCTCAACCGAGTACTAGGTATCAAGTGTTAGTCGGTGAAAACATCGTAACTCATTCATCTTCTTTAAATACCATTGAGTATTATTTTTTTCTTAAATGGTTTGTTAACTATTGTTTTATGATCATTTGAGTTTTATAAGTGCAATAACCATATAATTCACTTAGGATACCAAGTGAAGTAAAGCCATTATACATGGATGGAGCCTCTGTCAGATACACCATGATGGAGTTGAGGAAGAAGCTTAATTGTATGCACTAAAATAGAGTAGACACTTTTTGGTTATCCCATTAAACAAATTGTTATTTAAGTTAATTTTACATTTACATAAACATTTAGTAATTGTATGCACTAAAATAGAGTTTGCAAGCCGGGATAAGATATCTCAGAAGAACCACCCATCGGGCATTGATTATGTGTCGACTCATCAAAGTTTGTATAAGGCTGTAAGTTGGGTTGTTTGGTGACCATCTCTCTTGGCAGGTCAAATTGAGCCCCACCACCACCATAATCGAACGGAACTCGTCATGGTAACTATGACTTGGCTCAAACCTACATGAGCTTGTGTCAAGAGATCCACCGGGTATGTGAACCGACAACTTAGATGGTTGGGTCCATTGTCGACATTTGGAAACAAGGGATAACTTCGATGCGCTCGGCATACCATGCTCATCATCGAGTAAATCATTGATAATATCAAGATGAGGGAATTCATCACTAATGTACCATGAGCCCGACGATGCTTAGCAGAAACTCGTAGTTACTCAAGTGATCATGGGATCTTGGCTTATGCAATCAATGTTTTGAATGTTATTAAGCAAAGAATGATCATTGTGTAAGCCTCTGCGCCGCTACTAATACCCATCCACTAAGATCCATTTTGCAATAGATCGCGATTTGCCATTCCCGATGAGAACCCATTTCGGTGAAATGCTAGAATCGAGCCGTGTGGTAGAGACATGGGTGCTGGCGATATGATAGGAGAATGAGGTGGCCGTGAATATGTAAAATTTGGAGAATATGGTTGACTAAAAGTAGTTGAAGATGAAGTTGCGGGATCCCCATAATAGCATTGCGATATGACCGAGGAACAACACTATGGGTTGCGGTAGAAGCATCAGGACCCAATCGCCCCGCCACAAACATCGAACAAGGTAGAAATGGTGTTGCATTCACCATTGATACAACAAGCGTGTTAGCACTAGGTCCGGGCCTCGAACAAGGGGAGCACTCAAGGCCGAGGCGGGCCGAGATGCGAGCTTGTCAATCGAAATGTGCACTTTCTTTGGATGTGAGGCGGCTTTGACACTTGGTGATGAACAGCTTATCATTGGTCATGTACTCAAGGAGGTCCCTGGACCATTTATGGCCTTTCCATTGAGATAGACTCTTGGACAATTTTGGAGACATTTCGCTGCCTTTTGGGTCCCAATCGTATGACCAAAAGGTTTGGGCGAGGCTAAACTTGCAAATGTGATTTACTAATTTATATCTTTTGCAGATAAAGGGCATCGAATGTCACTTTCGGCCGAGCATATTCGTGGACTTGAGAGTAGTTTCGAGAGACCGAGAGCGTTGAGTGCACTTGTACGTGATTGTTCATTAAGTTTGTGTTCTTGAGATTTATGAGGTATTCTTTATTATTTTCACAACCGATTAATATGATGTATTATGGAGGCCCGGTAAACAAATCCAAAATAAAACACTTTTAGTTTAATCTCTTGATAAGCTATATATCTATGTACATCTATTTGTGTTTAAACAGGTGTTTTTGAGATAATCGATTAAAAATTTAGACTCGATAAAGCATTATGTTCTATTTCAAGTAATTCCCTTATCATCAAAGTGAGGATGCCATACACATAGTAGATAAAAGAAAATGACTTTCAAGTATGGAATAGGTTTAGCATAAACAGATTTTGATATTCTCAACTTTTGTATTAACTCATATGTAATTGGTTTTGTAATAACTAACTGTGATTTTGTGAGTTACTTATGACTTGCACGTCCGTGATGCAACATTCATACTATTTGAGTCATAGTCAAGGGTGCATGAAATTCAAAGTTTGGACAAGTGAAAGATGCTTGAAAGATCTAACGATGGAAGCAATTATATGGACAATCAAGATAAGAACCCGAGACGTTAGTTTTCACTATTTTGTAATAAGTCATGTAATTTCTTTTGTAAGGTAACCGAGTTCGCACTAAAAGTTTTCGACTAATTGTTTATATTAAAATTTATAAAAATGTACTATCAAGATTCTCACGCTTCGTTAGCTATCGTGTGAGTGTGGCAACGCTTAAGTTATACAATTGAATCATGTTTACTTGGTAAGGACTTATGCAATTATGTTAGCTTTGGTATATGTTTAAAATATATACATGGCGACCAAAATCCATAAGACTATATTCCTTTATTTTGAAATCACATGGGATATCAACCCTTTATTAACTTAATTTTATTTTCTTTCTTACAAATTCTTGCATTTTTATTTATTATAGAAACTCATATGTTTCATCTTGTATTGATCTCGACGATAGTCACGCTTGTGTTGGCCTATGTATAAAGACTTTTGATGCGTAAGTTGGAAGGTTTGAATATATCAAGCATTGAACTTACGTTAATAAAGTATATTTGTAACTAATAGCACACAAAATAAATTGTATGGTTGATTATCGAGGAGCTTAAAAAGTGTATCATCGCATTTTTGCTTAGGATGATAATTACGCAAAATCAACAACAAACATTGTGTATTTCAGTTAACAAAAAACAACAAACAAATAATTATAAGTCATGCCCGCCCAATGGGCGGGCTTCGAAAACTAGTATATATATATATAGAGTGCGGTTCTAGAAAAGTGTAATTAGAGAGAAAAGTGAGAAAAAAAGTTATAGGGTCTAATTTGAAACATCTCAAACTTCGGGGTAAGTTTTGAAACCACCCCACCCACCCACCCTCAAAAAAAAAAATTCCGCCAAATTTTTTTTTCGGGTGCCATTTTTTTTTTTTTTTTTTGGGCCAAAATTTCCGACCAAAATTTATAATCATGATGCACCTTTTAATTTTGGTGCATCACGCTTATAAAATTGGTGCATCATAGTTATAACTACTTTTTAACCGTGATTCACCAAAATAAAAAGGTGCATCGATCGCATATGTTATTAACTTATTCCGTAAAAAGTTTTGAATTAGAACCGTCAACCTTTATGTATAAAAGAGAGATTTTTCAACTGATTCAACACGCTTATTTTATTAATCAGATGGTTAAATATACAATGAAATCAATTATTCTAACTTACTTATCATCAATTCACGATTGTTAATATATGCACTAGCGTTATCCCAATGACAAAGCATGTGATGCTACCATAGCTCCGTCTCTGGTTGTACAACTAATGCCCCTTAAAGAGCATAGTATACTAAATTATTACAATGTTATTGAAGCATATTAGGTAACAATCGTTGGGTGCATCTCGTTTATAAAATTTGGTGCATCATAGTTATAACTAATTTTATAACCGTGATGCACCAAAATAAAAGTGCATCACGCTTATAAAAATTTGGCGGGAAATTTTGGCCAAAAAAAAAATTTTTGGCCCAAAAAAAAATTTTTGTCGGAAAAAAAATTTTTGGGAGGCGGGGTGGGGGGTTAGGGTCAATTTAGAAAACCTCCTTAAAGAATGAAGGAAAATACAATTAGGTCCTCGTAGTTTGGTGTGAAAAAAGGAGGGAAGAGGGATGATCCAATGGTTGAGATTACTTTTCTCACTTTTCTCTTGAGATCAACTTTTAAATGATCCAAGCTCTATATATATATATATATATATATATATATATATATATATATATATATATATATATATATATATATATATATATATATATATATATATATATATATATATATATATATATATATATATATATACTTAAAATTCTAAAAATTTACCTGCAAGTAACCGTAGATTAGTTGGAGCATTTTCTCGAGTTCCTGTATCTTCGCATCTTGAGCCTTTCTCACTTTCTCGTGTTCCTGTATCATCGCTTCCTGAGCCTTTCTCAAGTTCTCTGGTTCCATCAAATGTCGATATAAGTATGTTGGAACTTCGTCATGGCTGTGTTGGTCTGTAGGTGGGGGTATTGGTTGTGGTTCGATACTACGTCCATCGAAAAATGCTCTACTATCAACCCACCAATCCCGTTTGGACTCATTTTGATCAGGTGTGAGTCTGAGCGTAGGTTGCGTTTCCTATAAAGGATATATAATATCAACAAAAAACAATATTTTTATCATACAACAACAACTAAAGGGTGTGCTTAAATAACAACTCACCAAAAAACCATTGAGCTTACAGCGTTGAAACCTCATCTTGTAACGCCAAGCACAAGCTCTAGGATATCTCTCTTCATCACGATTAAAATACTCGTAAGCCCCGACTCGATAACAATAGGCATAAACAAAAAAAAGTAAATATAACCATACCTTAAAGGCCCATGTAAATCCCATCAACGTATACTTTGGGTTCTTTACTTTACCTTTAGCGTCGGGCGGTGACGGTGGCTTCGCAAAGAAAGCTTCAACACATTAACCTATCGCACCAGCTAACTGACTATACAATGTTGGCCATACATACGAACCCCAAGGATAGATGTTCTACGCATCTAAATTATCTACTAAGCTCATGCACTAATCCGGGAGTACGCGCTTAAACACATGTGTAGAAAACTAGAAGGGGGGTTGAATGTTTACCGATTAAAAACTTTGTTTTGAAACTTATTAAAAGATCAATTGATATTGATCTTAGATATGTTAATGAAATATGTAAGCAATATGTAAAGAGTAAATAAGGAAAGAAATGATCAAACCACAACAAGTTGTTTATAGTGGTTTGGTCTACAAGGACTCTTTTCCTTGCCTACTCCACTCCCCGAGTCTCACACTCGAGAGTTTAACTTCACTAGTCAACAAGCTCCTTTCACCGGCGGAGAAACCTTTACACTAAACACACTATTTCCGACACTAAGCTAAATGTCGAGTTCTTTCCAAGGGTACAACCACTCCCACACACAATGTATTTTGAGGACTAAAATACTAACCTCTCACACTCACAAGATTATGATAGTTTGGTACAACAATGAAGTAAGAATCAACACAAGATCATACAACACCAAACAAACAAGACTTCCAACTTTTCGTTGAAGCTTGAATGTGACTTGATCTTCTTTGCTACAAAAGAGATCACTAATATGATATGAAACTGAGATAGAAAGTTTAGAGAGAAGATATGTATGAGAGTATGATAGAAAGGGATGAAAAACTACTTGGTTTGGCTTTGCTATTTATAGCCAAAACCATCGCTAGTTACCACGGACCATGGACCCGTAAAAGGGTTCCGCTGTTATGATTTTGGTGTCGCCGAGGTCCGACAAAGAAGATATCAAGATCTTGCCAAAGTCAACCATATCTATGCAAGATTGTGTAAGATATGAAGAGTCCAAATCTACAAAAAATATCTAATGAAATTGTTAGGAATTGGAAATTCTATGTTAAAGTGTCGGTCACCCCAATTATAGTCTAGCATAAGTTAGCTCGTAGACTTGTATTTATTTATGTTATTTAGTAGTTAATTAGTTAGTCAGTAGCGTAGTATAGTTTAGAGTAACACCGTGGAGGAAGGACGGGTCTTTACCCACTGTATGCCTGATCCACAGTCCGACAGGAGGACGTTTAGTTTGTAACTATAAATACCCTCTACCTCCCAAGGTAGAGGGTTGGACCTTTCATTCTTAATCTAACCTTCTAAGTTTTCTTTCACTTTCTCTCTCTAGAAAGGCTCCCATCCCACTTTCTCTCTCTAAACTCTTAAACCATACGCCCCATTTATAATGTTATGATGTGTTTGTGAAAGCCAATATGTTACAATTGGTATCAGAGAGCCATGGTTTGATCATCTCTCTTACATATACTTGGATTTTTAGTGGTTTTAGATGGTTTTTGAGGTTAAAAAAGTTTAGTGGTTTTTGCATCATTTGGATCATTTCTTGTGTTAAAGTTTGAATTTTGGGTGTACTTTTGTGATTAGAATCATTCTAAGTGCTTGGGTTTTGATTTGGAAAGCTTGAATCACTATGGTTGGGCTTGTTTTGAATTGAAAAGTGTGTTTTTGAAGTTTTTCTTGCTAGCGACTTGGCTCTGGTAGTGTTTTTCATCGTAGCGACTTGCTTCAGTAAAAGTTAGCGAGTTACAGTGTTAGTTGTTAGCGACTTGAGCCTAGCGACTTGTCTATTGAGACAAGCCGACAAATAGTACAAGTTAGTGGATTCTCCACTAAGGCTAGCGACTTGGTGAGGTTAGCGACTTGCTTCAGAAATTGTTAGCGAGTTGTAGTGTAAATTGTTAGCGACTTGGATCTTTGCGAGTTATTCTTTAGCAACTTAACTGTGTCTAGCGACTTGGTGCTTAGCGACTTGTTGTCATAATTCTTAGCGACTTGGTGCTTAGCGACTTGATTTCATAATTTTTAGCGACTTGGTGCTTAGCGACTTGTCTTCATAATTCCTAGCGAGTTGTTGACTTTTCCCTACAAAACTTCAAACGGCCATAACTTTCGAACCGTAACTCCGTTTTTAGCGTTCTACCCATCAAAACGACCGTGAGAATGAGGAGAATGGCACGCCGAATGTACTAAAGGGTCAATCTTCGAGGCCTAAATCCGCTCCGAACATAAGTTATTAAGGTTTTTATGTTTTAGACCTAAATTTCTTAGTTAAAACGGGCATAAACCAATTCAAATCTCAACCAAAAAACATCTCTGCTAATCCTACAAACAATCATATGTCCTATCACACAATTGTCTATCATTGTGTCAATCCATCAGTCATCTTAACACATTCCATTGGTCATTGCTTAACGGTTGGTCTTGATTTTAGTAAAATCCCCGAAGATTCTATTTCTCGGTTTAAATCATAGACTTGTAAAATCCGTGCATTCTACCACATCATGTCTTACTCTCATCGACCCAATGATTTCGTAAGTGCTTAAACCGTATGATATTGTGGACAACAATGATAATGTATGCTACATCGATCGATTAAAGATGATTGAATTAAGCAATGAGGATGTGAGATCTCCGTGTTCGAATCTAAAGAGAGAATTACACCGCTTTAGGCTACAAAATGCCATGCTAATGGAAAGTAACATTGAACCTTATCGGTTACTTCACGCCACCTCGTCATGACTTTTGTCCACAATTAGGGATCGAACATGTAGTGCCATCTTCCGTCAGATTTACCTACACCGACTAGAAACTTGTTTGTTGAACTTAGAAAAATTGGAACAACAAGTTGATAAAGAAAAGGTTCAAAAGGATAGTTCCAAAGGTCTGCACTTCGGTGATCCACAAACAATTTCGATCGATCGCCAATGGGAATTTACATCGATTATGATCAAGACATGATCAAGTGTTTTCAAGAAACACACCTGGAATGGAAATTAGCGTGTTCATAGAGACACTTATCCATCTCATGGATAATGTGGAGAAGTATATTAAGGAAGTTACTCGACGGATGAAAAAGTGGATGAGTGTCGTGCGATTGAGAGATTGTTGTGATAAGTTGGGTAATGAATCATGAAGAATCGGGTGTTGTTGAATTCGTAATGTCGAGACAACAAATAATGATGAGTCGGGTAAAGCACCGGATGATGGATCGGTTGACACCGAATACGAGGCTCGAGATAGATAAGCTGACACGGCCGGTGGTCCGTTGACTCTTGTTACACATGATGTGGATGCATATATCGCACGTAAATTGAGCGGTGTCATGTGATGAGGTACCCTTAACTGCTCAACATAGTGCATCCGCTAATGTACCTAAACATACCGATCTTAATGTCGAACATGATTCGATAAATGTTCCTTGGTTGAGGTGAGTCTAATAATTTCAAAACAAATGATATGGTTGACAAAAAGGCTTTTGATAAACTTTCAAACAAATTCTCAAAACTTGGAAAACATTGCATTTCAATTGAAATTGCGATCTGAGTAAAGAAGAAAGTTTTCAACTTAACAAACCATGTAAAATCCGAACTTCGAATTCCGTGAACTTTTGAAATTAACACTTTGAAAGCTCACCAAGACAAAGAGTCAACTATCAACAATTTGAAGAAACATATTTCTAATATGCATGTGAAAAGTAATTTGGTTACAAGTAATTCGATGTTAATACTATTGATGATTGTTAATACAAATATCGTCATTAAACGTTATTTATATTTTTGATCTTTGCCTAAGTTTTGTTAACGACAAAAGTAAATTTAATTTATAAAAGCTTAAAGCTTGTCAAGTTTAATAGATATTAAAACAAGCTTTCTCAAACAATATATTCATCATTCAAGCATTTACATTTGTGATTAGTGACATCTTGATATGACTCTAATCATTATGTATGATAGTAGTTTTTAGAATGTGTTAGGTTCTTAAAACCAAACACTACTTAAGTACTTGCATATTTCTAAAAATAGAAATACAACATATGACATCATGTTATGCATCATGGAAATCATTGGAAGATTTCATTAGATATTTTGTGTGGATTTGTACTCTTCATATCTTGAACAATCTCACTTAGATATAGTTGACTTTAGCATGATTTGATATCTTGGCTGTCAGACCCCCACGGTACCAATTTGGTACACGGGCGGAACCCTTTTAAGGGTTCCGTGGTCCGTGGACGCTCCTGTCCATTTTGGCTATAAATAGCAATGCCAAGCCAAGTAGTTTTTCATCCCTTTCTACTATACTTTCATACATATCTTCTCTCTAACCTTTCTAACTCAGTTTCATATCATATTAGTGATCTCTTTTGTAGCAAAGAAGATCAAGTTACATTCAAGCTTCAAACGAGAAGTTGGAAGTCTTGTTTGTTTAGTGTTGTATGATCTAGTGTTGATTCATACTTCATTGTTGTATTAAACCATCATAATCTTGTGAGTGTGAGTGGTTAGTATTTTAGTCCTCAAAATACATTGTGTGTGGGAGTAGTTGTACCCTTGGAAAGAACTCGACATCTAGCTTAGTGTCGGAAATAGTGTAAGCGAAGTGTAAAGGTTTTCTCCGCCGGTGAAAGGAGCTTGTTGACTAGTGAAGTTAAACTCTCGAGTGTGAGACTCGGGGAGTGGAGTAGGGCAAGGAAATAGAGTCCTTGTAGACCGAACCACTATAAACAACTTGTTGTGGTTTGATCATTTCTTTCCTTATTTACTCTTTACATATTACTTGCATATTTCATCTACATATACAAAGATCAATATCAATTGATCTTTCAATAAGTTTCAAAACAAAGTTTTTAATTGGTAAACTATTCAACCCCCCTTCTAGTTTTCTACAATTGGTACCAGAGCCTCGTTGCTCAAGAATTTCTAAAATAACTTGTATTTTATAAACTTGAAACGATCCATGGATTTCGAAAACTTTAAAGAAGGGCAATCTATGCAAAGACCACCACTCTTTGAAACCAATGGATTTATCTATTGGAAAACCGTTTTGAAACATATGTAAAATCAAAAGATATAGATCTTTGGTTTATTATTGTTAAAGGGGATTTTAGTTCTACAACAAAGGATATTTCCGTTGATGAACAAAAGAAATTAGTTGCTAAAAACAATGAAGCTAAAATGATGCTTTATAATGCTTTACCTAGAAAAGAATATGAAAGAATTTTTATGTGTGAAACCGCCAAAGATATTTGGGAATCTTTAATTGTTACACATCAAGGTAATTCACAAGTCAAGGATAACAAAATTGATCTTCTTGTTCAACAATATGAACAATTTGTTATCCCTGAAGATGAAACCATTGATTGTGGCTTTGCTCGTTTCAACACTATTATTACATCACTTAAAGCACTTGATGAATCTTTTCGTAGTAAGAACTTTGTCGAAATTTCTTAGAGCACTTCATCCCAAATGGAGAGCTAAAGTGACCGCTATTGAAGAATCAAAAGATCTCTCAATAATGTCACTAGGCGAGCTAATCGGCAACCTCAAAGTTCACGAAATGGTAATGGAGAAAGATTCGGAGATCATCAAAGGAAGAAGGAGAAGATCAAATCCGTTGCTCTAAAAGCAAAGGCGGAATCAGCGATGATGATGAATCTTGCTCGGTAGTGAAGATGAGGAGTATGCCATGGCGTTAGAGATTTCAAGAAGTTCTTTAGAAGAAGAGGAAAGTTTGTAAGACAACCTCGAGAAGAAAAGAAGCCATTCGAAAAGATCGGGATGATAAAAAGAGTAAAGGTGAAAGAAAGTGTTTTAGATGTGGTGATGCAAGTCATCTTATAGGAGAATGTCCCAAGCCACCTAAAAGCAAAACTCAACGAGCTTTTGTAAGTGGTGCTTGGAGTGATAGTGAAGACGATGAAGAATCAAGCAAGGAAGAGATCGCTCTAATGGCACATGAGTCAAATGAGGTACTTTCCGACTCTTCTTATTCTTCTATAGATGATGATACTTTGCAAAAACAATATAATCAATTGTGTGAGCTAAGTCTAAAAATCATAACTAAAAATAAATTTTTAAAAACCAAAAAGGAATTTTTGGAAAATGAAGTATATGAGTTGAAAGAAAAAGCAAAACGACTTGAAAAAGGAAAAGCAAATGACGATGATTGTAAATCATGTCAAGAGCTTAATCTTGAAATAGAAAAACTAAAGCTCACACAAGAGGTTCTAATCGAAAATAATTCTAAGTTTAAAAGGTTTAACAAAAACATCGCTCTTGCCGATGAAATAGTTAAAATCCATAAAACACCAGGAGACATGAATGGGCTAGGTTTTAATGAAGTATTAATTCCAAAGAGTCAAAACAAAGCGGCGAAAAGGACGAACATTCATCAAAATTGCTGCGAAGCAAAGACGGACGAGACGGAACCAAAATAAGGGTTCCGTCGGTTGCAAAATGGTGCCGTGGGTACTTGATGAAAGTAATGAATGTTCGCATACGGACCGTCTTGAATTTGTTAAAGTAACAAAGAAAACCAATGATAGTGTTAAACTAAAACCAGCTATTACATCGAGTAGGACTTGTCAAAATGAATTTAGATCAAAACTACTCAACAACGATATAAAACTCCTTTTGCCAACGCCCCTTTCCTAAGAGCAACCACAACGTACAACCCAACTACCAACACAACGGTTGGAATCAAAACTTTCCTAGACCATATCAAACTCCAGATTACATGCCATGGAACTCTTACCCATCATTTCCATACATGAATCAAATAAATGGTATGTTTAACCCAAACGGACCCATGAGATATTGGGGACCAAATGCTTGAGTTATTTGCTTCTTAGGTATGCTTGAAAGTTGGATTGGAACCTGATGAATGGATAAAAGATAGTGGATGCTCACGACACATGACGGGCAACAAAAGTCTCTTCTCATCATACCAAGAGTATGACGGAGGTAATGTCACTTTCGGTAGCAATCTCAAAAGCAAAATCATTGGCAAAGGTACGATTGCTCATAACTCCCTAACTATTGAAAATGTTGCTCATGTGGATAGGTTAGGATTTAATCTACTTAGTATTAGCCAACTATGTGATAAAAAGTATAAAGTACTATTTGATGAAAATGGTAGTAAAATACTAAAAGATGGTATCACCATAGCTAAAGGAGTTAGGAAAAATAACATATACGTCATGAAAATAGATAAAACATATAATGACAAACTTTGCCTAACAACACTAGACGATAGCTCATCTCTTTGGCATAGACGCTTAGGTCACGCTAATATGAGACTTATACAAAACCTATCTTCAAAAGAGTTGGTTAGGAATTTACCAAAACTAAAATATGACCAACACTTTTGCGGACGCTTGCAAAATTGGTAAACAAACACATAGTAGTCACAAATCTAAAAATATGGTGTCCACATCTAAGTGTCTAGAATTATTACATATGGACTTATTTGGACCATCCGCTATAAGAAGCTATGGAGGCAACTTATACACTTTGGTCATAGTAGATGATTACTCAAGGTTTACTTGGACGTTGTTTTGAAAACCAAAATGAAGCTTTTGATAAATTTGAAATACTTAGCAAGAAAATTCAAAATCTTCTAGGTGTCAAAATTGTGTCGATCCGAACGGATCATGGTCGTGAATTTGACAACGAAACTCAATTTGGAAACTTTTGTGATACAAATGGTATAACACATAACTTTTCCGCTCCACGAACACCTCAATCAAATGGAGTAGTAGAACGTAAAAATAGAACAATTCAAGAAATGAGTAGAACAATGCTTAATGAACAAAACATACCTCAAAAGTTTTGGTGTAACGTTGACACTTCTACATATATTTTAAATAGAGTCTTAATCGTCCTTTCTTAAACAAAACACCATATGAACTTTATAAAGGTAAAAAGCCAACGTTAGGATATTTTAGAGTCTTTGGTTGTAAATGCTTTATTCTTAATACTAAGGATTATCTCACCAAGTTTGACCCAAAGTCTTATGAAGGTGTATTTCTTGGTTACTCTCAAACTAGTAAAGCTTACATTGTCCTAAATAAAGAAACAATGATAGTCGAGGAATCGTTGAACATAACATTTGATGAAAGTCCACCTCCTCTAAGACATCACCTTTGGTAGATGATGACTTAGTTGAAAGTCAAATAATAGAAAGTCAAATTAATGATAACAAGGAAGATGAACCATTAAATAAGCAAATTATAAACATCAAAGAATCTAAAAGTCATCCTTTGGAAAAAGTCATAGGACAACTTAATCAAAGAACCTTAAGGTCACAAGCCCAAAATCAAAGTAATTATTTTTGTTTTGTATCCACCATAGAACCGAAAAACATAAATGAAGCAATAAAAGATGAATCATGGGTAATTGCCATGCAAGAAGAGTTAAACCAATTCGTTAGAAATGATGTTTGGAAATTAGTTCCAAAACCTAAAGATCAAACCATAATTGGAACGAAATGGGTTTTTCGAAATAAAATGGATGAAAATGGTATAGTATCTAGAAACAAAGCTAGGCTTGTTGCACAAGGCTATAATCAACAAGAAGGTATTGATTATGATGAAACTTATGCTCCGGTAGCTAGACTAGAATCTATTAGAATATTACTTGCCTATGCATGTGCTTATGACTTTAAATTATTTCAAATGGATGTTAAAAGTGCTTTTCTTAATGGGTTTATTAACGAAGAAGTGTATGTTGCTCAACCTCCGGTTTCACCGACTTTGAGAAACCACATCATGTCTTCAAACTCAAGAAAGCATTATACGGTCTTAAGCAAGCACCAAAAGCTTGGTACGACCGACTTAAGACTTTTCTTATTGATAACAAATACTCTATGGGATTAGTAGATAATACTCTTTTACCAAGAAAAGGAATCACATATTATCATTGTTCAAATATCGTTGATGACATTATATTCGGATCAACTTGTCAAGAGCTATGTGATGATTTCTCTAAAATCATGCACGACGAGTTTGAAATGAGTATGATGGGTGAGTTAAACTTCTTTCTAGGACTTCAAATTAAACAACTAGAAGATGGCATTTTCTTTAACCAATCCAAATATATAAAAGACATGCTTAAGAAATTTGGTCTTGAAGATTCCAAACCAACTAAAACACCCATGTCTTCGGACACTAAACTCACCAAGGACGAGGAAGGTGAATCCGTAGATAACACTAAATATAGAGGAATGATTGGTAGCCTACTCTATCTTACGGCTAGTAGACCCGACATTATGTTTAGTGTTTGTCTATGTGCTCGCTTTCAAGAAAACCCAAAGGCATCACACTTAGAAGCCTTAAAAAGGATTTTTAGATACATTAAGGGAACAACGTGTTTAGGATTATGGTATCCCAAAGGAACGAGTGTAGAAACCATAGTGTATGCCGACTCGGATCATGCCGGTGACTATGTCGATAGAAAAAGTACAAGTGGTATTTGCACTTTTGTTGGACATTGTCTCACCTCATGGTTTGCAAAGAAGCAAACGGCCTTAGCCATCTCAACTCATCAAGCCGAGTACGTCTCACCGGAAAAGCATGTCAACAAGCTCTTTGGATGAAGCAAGCTCTCGAGATTACGAATTCATCTCAACGACATTGTGATACTGCGACAACAAAGGAGCCATCGATCTCAAAGAAGAATCCCGTTCAACATGCTCGTACAAAGCATATTGAAATCCGTCATCACTTTCTTCGCGACAATGTTCAAAAGGAAACATTTCAATTGAGAAAGTATCCTCCAAGACAACATTGCCGACATCTTAACTAAGCCTCTTAAGCGAGAACCTTTTAATCTTCTTAGACTTGGTTTAGGGTTAATGGAACCAAACATGTAGGATAAACATAGCCTAAAACATTAGAATAGTCAAACCAAAACAATTTTGTTTTGTATACTGCATTGTACACGCACCAAACGACAACACGGACGGAACCAAATATTTGGTGCCGTCGGTCGTCCGTGGTGTCTCTGTACAAAAGCGCTATATACATAACATCCTCTTCCTCACAACCCACTTTACCAAAACGTGTAAAACTTAAACCAAGCTCATTATTGACACCTTCCCACTCACTAATCATGAAGATAACATCATTGTAAGTATCCTAACTACATTTTATCTCTTAATTCGAGTCTAGGATTCTTATTTATACACAAAGCTATCACAAATCATTACATGGGGTTTTATGTATTCTTTTATACCAAATATGAATTCAATTGGCAAAATGCATAACTAGTCATTGAAATTAGGTACTACATTATCATATTGCATAAACAAATCATGCTTCCCACTAATTGATAGATAATGAATATAAGGCCTTATTCAAATAACCAAACACCCCATGTCAAAAGTTTTGAAAAGCTTCTCACTTGTAGGAAAACAATTTTTTCATTGCTAATACAAATAGAAACGTTAAATTTTCATCACTTGCATGCTCTTGAATACTAAAGGTATTGCATAACTAATATGCATTCCCGGGTATATTCAAATGAAGCCACATTGAATTAGGAGCATTTGGGTTATCTCATGGTATTTGCCAAACACCCCACTAAAACCATTTTGTGCATAAAATGAGTCGAGATAACCGCAACTCCAAATTGTTTTCATATAGGCACACACTAGAACCAAAAACGTTAAAATTTATTCTCATTTTTAACATATTAATTCTTGTCCTTAGGAATAACCATGGTAGCCGCAAGATTCTATGATCACAAAGACACCCTTAACTACATTCCCAAACACCACAAAACCAAAGGACTTACCAAGGATCAAGTAGAAATATTTAAGGGTCTAGAATCAAGGTATTTCCATGAGGTAGAACCATTCACTCATCCTTCCTTGAAAATACCAATCTTCGTGAAGAACTAGCCGCCATTCAATTCGATTGTCTTCTTGACATCGATGAACCAATTTGTCCTAGGTTTGTGTTAGAATTCTATGCTAGTGTGACCGGCTTTAGTGATGAAGACGATGATGAATTTTGTCTTAGGTTTAGAATCAACCAAAACGACTACACCATCACCTTAAGCAACTTTGCTCAAGTGTTAGGAATTCCCAACCGAGGAACTTGTGTCTACACGGATAAGTGGTCACTCATGGCTCTTGATACAATCAATGACCGCTCTCTTCCCTACCTAACCCGTTTGGCCGATAAGGATGCCATCCGTGAACACCTTTTAACCCAAAAGTGATACAACCCGAGTTACCCGAAAGGAAAAGAGGTAAACCGAGATCCATATGGAATGGAGCTAAATGAACTTAAGCCGAATTTAAGAAATGGGAGGAGCTACTTAGAGCCAACGTCATTAGCACCATAGGAAATAGGGATCACATAAACGCTTGCCTTTGTCACATGCTCTACAACTTGTCCACCCGACAACCATTCAACTTAGCCTACTACATAGCTAGGAGAATGATTGATATTCCAACTCAAGGATCGGTTGCTCTTCCATACGGGATGCTTCTCACCCGTCTCTATAGAAACTTCGCACCAATTCCACCAACCCCAAAGGGATGCACCTTCACTATGAACTCATCCTCACATCTTTGTACCTTTGAGTGATGCTCGAGTTGCTAAGACAAAAGGCAAGAGAGCAAAACCTCCAACTCCATCATCATCATCATCAAATAGCTCCGAGGATGGTCTTCCAAGCTCTCATCTTCCACCTCATGAGTATTACGCATCTCTTCCCGAGATTGAGAATGAATCGCAGAATTCAAGCAAACTAAGGGAATGTTCAAGTGCCTTGGTAGGATGATGAACAAGATTTACAAGAAGTTGGACAAATAAGGGTACTTTAAGGAGTGTTTGGAACAATGCATTATCGTTAATGTTTGATACTATTTAGTTTTTTTATTATGTAGGATGATAATATAACTTGAAACAATGTTGTATGCTAACAATCTCATGCAGGGGGATAGCACAAGTATGCTATCAAATTTTACCCATTTTCACTATAATGTGAAAATCAATAAGCCTTGCTCAAAATCTATGCTCCACTATGTTTATACATGTGTTATTTACTTTTCCTAACTAGAAATGTTTAGTATAACACCTTTTGAGAAAAATTTCAGGTTTCGGAAAAGTGCCCGACACCTAAAAACATACTCTGTCTTGTTTTCTGCACTCCACGGACCAGACGGCACCAAAGATTTGGTACCGTCTGTTATGTAAAATGGTACCGCCGTACCTGTACAGGCGGACCAGACGGCACCCTTTTTAGGGTTCCGGCCGTGTATGATTTTGGTGCCGTGGATCCTCCAGGTAATTTTTTGAATTTCGACTCTTTCGTAATTCCAAATTACCTTCCATCACTTATAAATCAATCTTAACTAGTGTATACTCTTATTAGAACTAGTATAATTCACTTAGGTATATAAGAAATCCATTTCCCACCAAAATTCAAAATTTGAAAAATCCACCCAAGGAGCCCTTTGGCATAAAGGAAGGAACCAAATTTTTGGTACCTTCAAATCCGTGGGTAATCTGATTGTTAGGAAATTCCACTCATTAGAACACATTTATTGCAAATCTTTTCTTCTTCACTCCATCTCTCTTGTATGGATTGACTTGGGTGATATGACTAGCATTCAACCCACTTCCAAATCATTAGGAACCTCATCTCTTCAATGGTTTAACATCAAATCAAACACATTTCTCCATAATTTTTCACTTCTATAAATTGAGAGGTTTTACCATGATCATCCTCACACCTTCTTCATTCTTACTATTATCTAGCAAAGTAAAACCCAAGTCAAAAATGACAAAATCCTCTCCAAAACCTTGCAAGAAGACCGCTAGAATTAGCGTTAGGCCTTGTTGCTTCGTTAACATTAGCTCCTCATCCGAGTCTTCTCCACTCACAATCTCATCTCCCATCTGAGATGATACAAGCCTCACCTTGGCTACACCAAATCAATCACACATTATGATCACCACTCCACCACCTACAAAACACCAACTTCACCTCCTCGGCACCCATCCAAACATCCAAAACACCTCACCACCTTCACCACCAAGGTCTCCAACTCTCATCCCTATGGAGTTATTTTCAACTCCACCAACTTCACCAAATCCTTTCTAGAGGACTTGGATGACTTGCCTCCTAGGCCAAATCATCCACCACCATTGCCATCATTTGGCACAATTGAGCGGATTGCTCATGAGTCACCTCGGTCATCTTTTGACCCAAACGCCCATTAGGGCCTAAACCTCTTCTCTTCCACCCCATTTACAAAGACATTCATGGTCCTTTGTATGGGGACCATCCACTCCCAACATCAATGTCCCTCATCTTGAGGACATTGAGGAGTGCATGTGGGATGCCAATCCCACTAGAGAGGAGATTCAAGCGGAACTCCACAACCTCCACCAATTCAAAGGCATGGTGGATTCTCACTAAGTGAGACTATGCAAATGCAAAATGCTTTGCTTGCATCCATCATGACCACCCCAAACATCCCAACACACCACACATCTACCATTCCACCACCACAACCTCCCCAAACATTCTATCCTCCTAGGCATGGTTGCTCAACTTGTGAGCAAACGGCCCAAACCATGGAAAGGACCGGGTTATGGTCCATGACTTCCAAGAAGAAATGAGGTTCATCCTCAATCATATCCTTGAGCGCCTCAACGCTCTTTCTCATCCACCATCTAACTAGGATGGTCATAGATTAGCATTTCTAGTTCTTCTTTTCTTAGGATTATTTTTTTTCTTGTACTAAAACACATCATTGTGTTCCCATTTCATGATCTTTATTCATGAAAATTTTAACAAATGAATGGTGTTTTTATTATAGTGTTGGTGCTTTTACATAGTGTTTGCAAATGCTTGTGAATGATCATTATTACTAACATTTTTTTTGTAGCTTTATTTTCACAATCCATGTATCTTCCCATTAAGCACCCAATTTAGGGGGAGCTTTGATCAAGGGGGAGATAATGGCTCGGGCTCATTACATTCCGCATCGCCTCTTCTTTTTGTTGAGACAAAAAGGGGGAGAAAATATAGAACTTGATTATATTTATATTTTGACTTTTACGAAAAGTCAATCGCATACATTGACTTTACGAAAAAGTCAAACAGATACTTCATTGGTAATACTTGACCTTTCTTAAAAGTCAATCGCATACTTTGACTTTACGAAAAAGTCAACATCATGCATCAACTAGTGAATTCTTTGACTTTCATAAAAAGTCAAACATCATACACTTGCATTATCATTCTCTTTTCAAGTTCTAAAACTAATATTTTTATAACTCTTGCACAAACTTTGTATCTTTTATAAAAATAAAATTTATATTTTGTCCTCAACAAAAAGGGGGAGATTGTTAATACAAATATCGTCATTAAACGTTATTTATATTTTTGATCTTTGCCTAAGTTTTGTTAACGACAAAAGTAAATTTAATTTATAAAAGCTTAAAGCTTGTCAAGTTTAATAGATATTAAAACAAGCTTTCTCAAACAATATATTCATCATTCAAGCATTTACATTTGTGATTAGTGACATCTTGATATGACTCTAATCATTATGTATGATAGTAGTTTTTAGAATGTGTTAGGTTCTTAAAACCAAACACTACTTAAGTACTTGCATATTTCTAAAAATAGAAATACAACATATGACATCATGTTATGCATCATGGAAATCATTGGAAGATTTCATTAGATATTTTGTGTGGATTTGTACTCTTCATATCTTGCACAATCTTACTTAGATATAGTTGACTTTAGCATGATTTGATATCTTGGTGTCGGAACCCCACGGTACCAATTTGGTACACGGGCGGAACCCTTTTAAGGGTTCCGCGGTCCGTGGACGCTCCTGTCCATTTGGCTATAAATAGCAATGCCAAGCCAAGTAGTTTTCATCCCTTTCTACTATACTTTCATACATATCTTCTCTCTAACCTTTCTAACTCAGTTTCATATCATATTAGTGATCTCTTTTGTAGCAAAGAAGATCAAGTTACATTCAAGCTTCAAACGAGAAGTTGGAAGTCTTGTTTGTTTAGTGTTGTATGATCTAGTGTTGATTCATACTTCATTGTTGTATTAAACCATCATAATCTTGTGAGTGTGAGTGGTTAGTATTTTAGTCCTCAAAATACATTGTGTGTGGGAGTAGTTGTACCCTTGGAAAGAACTCGACATCTAGCTTAGTGTCGGAAATAGTGTAAGCGAAGTGTAAAGGTTTTCTCCGCCGGTGAAAGGAGCTTGTTGACTAGTGAAGTTAAACTCTCGAGTGTGAGACTCGGGAGTGGAGTAGGGCAAGGAAATAGAGTCCTTGTAGACCGAACCACTATAAACAACTTGTTGTGGTTTGATCATTTCTTTCCTTATTTACTCTTTACATATTACTTGCATATTTCATCTACATATACAAAGATCAATATCAATTGATCTTTCAATAAGTTCAAAACAAAGTTTTTAATTGGTAAACTATTCAACCCCTTCTAGTTTTCTAAACCTAAAACTTCACCTAGATGGATCCAAAATGCTAAATCTTTGGAGTCTAGGAATAACGATAAGTCTTCCAATTTGCATAAGAATATCAACAATCCTAGACCTTGCCATAAGTGGATGCCATCGGTAGAATGTTTAAGGATCTTTGGACTTAGGTGGATACCTACCGGAAAGTTGTTTACCGATGACAAAATCAAGGTTGCCTGTGAAACCCCAAAGGGTTTGGATACTAATGTCACTTACCAAAATATATGCAATCAATTTTGTAATATTAGTGTAGGTAGTCCTTACTCTGTTGCAGATACTTCAATCCTTCACTACATGGACTGGCTTAAAGTATGGATTACAAATGGGTTGATATCTCATAACTCACGGGTTCAAGTAACTCAATTTTGATATTCTTTCGGCTATGACGTCTGCTCACATAAGTTCAGGCCTCGTACTTCATCATTATGGTGTCTGCAGGTAACACTTCAGGCCCCGTTCTTCAAAGAAAAGAAAAGTGTACGCTCTTTTGTGTGCTTAATCTTGACTAAAGAGAAATCTCTCGTGAATGGCCATTCTCATCTACATTCTCCATCTTGAGCTTCATGCCTTTCTCCATGTTCGTTTCGTCATCAAGTGGATCTACATTCATTGGAGTTCACTCTAATTCACTTGTTCAAAACAAAATGGCAACTTTGGATGCAATTTTGAGGGGAAGTGGATCTACATATTGATGGATGTTTTATAATGGTGGTCGATTACTCAAGAAGCCTAATCGGAGTTATTCCTCAAGGCGTTGTTAATGACTATCATTGTAGTTGCACTCATGAATAGTGATCCGCTCTTTGGTACTCCATTGCCAAATCTTCACGGATCATTGTTTCATTGTTCTTTCCTAAATGTGCACTCTGTAAATCAACCACATGAACATTAAGGAAAATGACTTCATCATCCGCTTAAAAACATTATTGGTGAATCTTCCAGATCAGTTTCTACATGTATACCTTAAGGAAGAATGCATTGATCTTGAGGAATCATTTGCTCCGGTTCATTCAGTGGGTCAATGTACATCCAATTGTATGTTTATTCATGTGTTGGACATCTGACACAAGTTGATTACTTCGAATTTACTCATTTATCACTTATTTGAGGTTGAAGTTGACTTTCACAAAGGCGTGTTCTTATTTGATAACTTGCTCGGGCTTAAGAATTTTAGTTGAAGACTTGGGTTATCTAGTTACAAGCAATCGAGGTGGATGGTTGAAGACACAGTTAACTATCACTATTAGGAGTTACGTTGTTTAACTCGGTGTCACACGCATATGACGATGTGGATAATCGCAAGAGGTGTTAATGTCTCATACTTTACTTGAGTTGTGAGTACTTAGAGATTTACTTGAAGCATAAATTCTCGACAACATTCTTCCATCATTAGTGCAAGCTTAAGATACAAATGTGGGAATTCGACTTAAGTTTCAAGTTTGGTATATCGGGTGTTTCTTCTTGAGTGGTCACTTCAAATTGTCTTCATATGGGTTGATAAGGATAGTCGGAGAGAGTTTCAGTGATTGATTCTCACAAGATTTATTTGAGCTAATTGTATTCTTCTCTATTTCAAGTTTATGTATGTATTATGTTTTTTGATTCTAAGGTATCAAAACCGGCAAGGGGAAGGAGACATTCATCTAAAACACACAACAGTACACATGATGAACTAAATACTTCTTCTATATTGAAGTTATCCGGGGAGACAATGGTCATAACCACAGAGAAACTCGGTGTTTAACTCGTAGCCTTGGTGTATTCCAACTATTTGGGGAAGGATATATTATTCCAACTATTTGGGGAAGGATGTATTATTCCAACTATTTGGGGAAGTGGTCTCGGAGACTTTTGAAATGTGTTACTTGATTGTTCGTTAGAAGAAATATGAGAAGAATATTTGGAGCGTGAGATGATATTGCTTATCGACATCTTCTTATGATTTATGATAAATGGTTATGACAAAGCGCATCGGTTATTGCTTCATTATGATCGAGTTGATTGGTTATATGGAAGATAACGTTGAATGCACTTGGTAAAATGAAGACTAGGTTGATGTTGATATGGTTCCCCGAATAGACAACTTGGTCAATCTTGAAGAGTAATGTGTACATCGAGGATGCACAACAAGTTCATGTGATCTCGAACTTAATCATTTATTCGGGTTTGATAACCACCGAGAGGATCCATGTTTCAACTTGTTACTTTGGTGTTATCGTCTTCTTCGGGTGTTGAGCTTCATTCAATGAGACCGCTTTGTCTTCAACTCTACTTCTGAGGAAATGGTCTTTATTCGATGTTTGTCGGTTTGGGGAAGCGCCAAAGATTCAAATTGAGAAGGCTCAAGTTCTTGCGATTTTTTAGAAGCCTCGAATGCTTTGGTGGTGAAAGTTTAAGAGATGATGACTTCTATCTTCTATAAAGTCTTTGAATGATTTCCTTATCTCGGTACTCGTATCATCATCTTCTTAAACTATTTCTCTATCTTTGTATATAATTTTCAAAAAGCAAAATACAAAAATATAAAACCAACAAAAACAAAATAGAAAAATATAAAATCAACAAAAGCCCATAAAAATAGAAAATTGAAAAATACCAAAATATGTTTTCTCAAGACATGTCTTATGGTATCGATAACATCTACGGTCTTAGAAATGTCATTCAATAATGGCACGGGACCATAGATGAAGTTCGAGAAGGAGTTGTAAATATTTTTTCTAAACATGTCACAAATCAAATGGCTTGCGATTATTTGATCAGTAACCAGCGCTCAAAAATGATGGCTTGCGATTACTTGACTATGACCCACGCTTAAACAATGGCTTGCTTTTATTTAAGATAGCAACCCGCTCTTCAAAAAGGAAAGTCTTGCGCTAAACAAATTTTCAAATATATCGAGCACTAATCCTAAAACAAAATGAGGAAAGTATGTCGAAGGATCTTGTTCCTACTCAAATATTTTTCCGTCTAAAATTCTTCAGAAAAATATTTGTTTTAACTTAATGGTGGTAAATGAGTTGCTGAAAATCAATCAGTATCGGAGTTTTCATAAATTTGCAAACTCAATCAATAACTTCCGCGCTTTTAATCTTTTTATAAAATGAGTCATTGATTGAGGGGGAGAATGTTTTTCAAATTTATATCATCTAACGAACTTTTCTAATTATCCTATATGCTTAATTAAAAATGATGTTAACCTATGTTGAAGGACTAGGTGCCCAGGATATGATTGTTAGGATTAGATGATTAGAGTTTGATGAAAACATATTACTCCCATGCTTTTATGATCGATTGATATGTTGGATTGACTTTAATTAGTCGATTGATGTTTGGGTGATGTCGACCACCATATATATGTGTGTCACTAACGAAGGTATTTTGGTATATAAGAATGTTCCCGATCCGGATCCCATAAATGAAGATGATTGGATGCCGAAAGGAAAGGGTAACTATATCTTGGGTTGACAAATGAAGAAACGGAGCTTAATTGGACTTCTATGGAGAGTTGGCATGGAAAAATGCAACGTAAGAGGTCTCACCGCATCGCAGATGGTTTTCTTCATAAGTGATTGAAGAAACGGATCTTAATTTGACCTCGGTTGGCATTAAAATGCAACGTAAGAAGTCTCATTGCATCGCCAGACGTTTTTCTTCCAAGCCCTACAACAACAACATAAGCTTCTCAACCACCTAACATATCTTATGCAGGATAATAGTGATGATACCATTTTTTAAACAATTTCTTAAATAATATTGTTTTGAAAATGGAAAAATATTGTTTTGAAAATAAATCGAATTCAAAGTTTTGAAATCAACCGGACTTTATTTTGTCAAATCTTAAGTGATTTCAAATTAAATATTTTCAAACGATATTTCATCAAAAAGTTCGGTTTGTACAAAATAAGTGGTGATCTAAAGATTTAATGTTATGTCATGGTATGATTTTTATTTAGAATCAAGATCTTACAAAATGAAATTTTTACATTCTTGTTTGATTGTGAAATTGTTTTTGTTTTACTTAAAGATCTCTTAAAACAATCATACGACACTAACAATCTTTAATGTCTTAAAATGGTCCTTATCTGTCATTTTTCAAAATTAAATCTTGCCACGTCTTTCCCCAAACTTTTCTAAATGATTTTAATCAATTGGGATCACAAATCTCAATTGGTTTGAAAGTTTTGATTAGGGGAGAAATCGTGATTTAAATCTCAAATCTGTTTTAATGGAATTGGTTTTAGTCCTTTATAGGCACTCCTGCCTCGATGTGCCAAACGATTTCAATATACATAATGCACATGTTGAGGAGCATTTATCCAAAAATAAGATGAGTATTTAAACCGGCCACATATTCTCTCATGTTTTCTAAACCTAATTAAATCACTTGAGATCCAAAATCTCAAAGGGTTTTATATTTTGATCGGGGAGAAGTTGTGATTTAATAATGAAATTTGATTAAAGGTGATTGTTTGATTCAAATGTGCAGTCTGCTCTCCTCATATGTGTTAAACGCTTTCGAATCTTGAAGCACATATTGAGGGGAGCATTTAAAAGAAAATAAACTATCAAGGAACAAAGCTTTTATGTTTTAACATAAAGTACCTTGATTGAGTTTTCAAATATTCTATGGCATGTGTGATCGTGAAAGTACTTAAAATAACTCTTTCTTCTATGTGATTAAAAGTTTTGCAACCAACGCATATATTGAGGGGGAGAATTTACCAAAAAAATCAAATGGCTTTTCCTAAGGAAATTGTGATCAAGAAATTATTTCAAAGAACTCTTGCCTCCATGTGCTAAACAATTTCAAAATCATATGCACATGTTGAGGGGGAGTATTTTCTAAATGATCAAAACAATTAAGGTACAAAATGCTTTGATTTTATATCACAAGTACCTTGATTGATTTTCCAAATGATTTTTCAATTGGTTTTAAGGAAGAATGAACTGTACCAAAAGACCGACCATTTTACTTTATGCATGGTGTTATAAGGATGGTTAGGTTAGGTATTAGTTCCCACGATCCGCCAGAACCGGAGGGATCTACCCAGGGACAATCCACTAGATAGTGTAGAGTCCTTAGGTATGATGAAAAAAGGAGAAAAGTGAGATATGGGAAGAGTGCGGATGAGACAGGGCTAGTTCTAGAATAAACCCAACAAGGTTCTAGTTATGAAGTCTCGTAAGCAATGAAGGGTTGAAGAATGAAAAGAATTAAATGTGAAAATGGTGAAAAGAAATAGCCTCCATTTATTCAACCTTAGGGCGTAAATAGGGTTCCATTCATATGCTCTTGGTGGTTACCAAGGTAACATCGGTATTGAAGACAAGGCGTCATGGACCCGGACGACCGCACTAAACTTCCCAAACCACTCAAGTTCCTCTTAAAGGGCTTGTTTCATTCTCACGGGAACCGACACTATCTATCGACTTTCTCTTATAGATTGTTGATATTGAAGAAGGAGACCTCTCCCTAGTCTCGGCATAGGAACCAAATGTGTACTATTGAGTCTAGAGCCAAGAGATCATCCACAATATCTCATTAGGATACAAAGTTAATGAAGACTTCTGTTTCACACAATGTGGAAAGTAAGAATATATTATGAGTCCCACGCATTATCCTTGTGGTATTGCGGAACATCCGAGTGATATGAAAGTATTCACGATGAAGTTGGAAATCCTTCTAGAGCCAACATCAAGCAAGCTATTGGTAGGTGACATGTGAGATCTTTCTAAAGATCAAACTTGTGACAATTGGATAGAAATGATGGGCGATTCACTCATTGAATCAACCTTGGTTCAGAAATGAATTGACGAATACTTTTGAAAACCGTTCGATGTGTGCTTTTCTCTAGCGTCGAATGTGTATTCATTTTCAAACACAAAAGTATCTCGATTGAAAAATACTTTTAAAACCGTTCGATCGAATCTCTTCCTTTCTCTAGCACGTCGAATGTGTACTTTTAAATAAAAAGTATTTATGATTGAAAATTGATTTTCTCATAAAATCTTCATTGTATTGCAAAACTCTTTCTATTAAGCAATACGCGATTGTTTTCAAATCATTTTTCATCAATCGGTGAATCTTAATTTGTTGGTTCACTCACTCCGTGTTGTCTTTTTGAGACGTTCCGGTTTGAGAACAACTAGAGCATTGCGAAACCGTCAAGGAGATTCTTGAACTATACCGATCACAGGCAAGACTTGTCTCGATCAACGGGAACCGTGGGCGTGTACCTCAATTCAACGAAGAGATCAAAGACACTTTGTGTGTTTTATTGCTAATTGTTGTTTGCGGTACATTTGGACGGTTGCATCCGATCGAATTGAGGAGTCAATCAAAGCCGCATGCTCACGGCATCCACATTTAATTGAAGAAATCATGTCTAGTGCATATCTATATAACCTGGCTCTGATATTTTATACTATGCTCCTGCTACGCTGCTGCAAATATCATGAACCTGTAAAAGCTTCCGCTACTCTGATGAAAAGATGTCATGATCCAGAAAGTTTGAGCATTTCGGTTCGAAAGTCACAACTTCACATGATGGCAACACAACTATGGATGATCCAGAGAGATTTGTTGTGGCTGATGATCTCAAAGAAAGATCGAAGATCATCAAATATGTGGATCAGTTAAAGGCCTCCACTAAAAGTACAAATCAATGCGGACTTTGAAGAATCGCTACTAAAGCACAAAGATTGCGAATTGAAGAATTGAAGTCTACGAGCTCAAGAACAAAGTCAAGAATAGAATGCTAGGATGCAAAATGTATTTCATGGGGTGACCTCCCTTGGGGAGATTGTTAGGAATTGGAAATTCCATGTTAAAGAGTCGGTCACCCCAATTATAGTCTAGCATAAGTTAGCTCGTAGACTTGTAGTTATTACGTTATTTAGTAGTTAATTAGTTAGTCAATGGCGTAGTATAGTTTAGACTAACACCGTGGAGGAAGGACGGGTCTTTACCCACTGTATGCACGATCCACGGTCCAAGGAGGACGCTTAGTATGTAACTATAAATACCTCTACCTCCCAAGGTAGAGGTTGGACCTTTCATTCTTACTCTAACCTTCTAAGTTTTGTTACTTTTCTCTCTAGAAAGGCTCCCATCCTACTTTCTCTCTCTAAACTCTTAAACCATACGCCCCATTTATAAGGTTATGATGTGTTTGTGAAAGCCAATATGTTACGTAAATCTTCCAATGATTTCCATGATGCATCACATGATGTCATGTGTTGTTTTTCTATTTTAGAAATATGCAAATACATAAGTAATGTTTAGTTTTAAGAAACTAAAGCATTCTAAAACTACTATCATACATTATGGTTAGAGTCATATTAAGATATGATTAATCACAATGTAAATGCTTGAGTGATGAAGATATTATTTGAAAAAGCTTGTTTTAATATCTATTAAACTTGACAAGCTTTAAGCTTTATAAAATTAAATTTACTTTTGTCGTTAACAAAACTTAGGTAAAGATCAAAAATATAAATAACGTTTAATGGCGATATTTGTATTAACAATCTCCCCTTTTGTTGAGGACAAAATATAAATTTATTTTTATAAAATACAAAGATTGTACAAGAGTTATAAAATATTACTCCGTAGTTTTAGAACTTGAAAAAGAAATGATAATGCAGTGTATGATGTTTGACTTTTTAGAAAGTCAAAGTCTTCACTAGTTGAGGCATGATGTTGACTTTTCAGAAAGTCAAAGAATGCAGTTGACTTTTCCAGAAAGTCAAAGAATGCAGTTGACTTTTTCAGAAAGTCAAGTATTACTAATGAAGTATCATGTTGACTTTTCGGAAAGTCAATGTATGCGGTTGACTTTTCGGAAAAGTCAAATATAACCAAGTTCTATATATTTCTCCCTTTTGTCTCAACAAAAGGAGATGCGATCTTGGAATGTATAATGAGCCCGAGCCATTATCTCCCCCTTGACCAATGCTCCCCCTAAATTGGTTGCCAATGGGAGGATACATGGATTGTGAAAAAGCTACAAAAAGATTTGTTAGTAATAATCATCATTTTACAAGCATTTCCAAACACTATGTAATAAGCACCAACAATATAGAAAACACCATTCATTAGTTAAAATTTTTCATGATTTAAAAACCATGAAAAGAGAACACAATGAAGTGTTTTAGTACAATAAACAAAAACAAAAAAAATAATCCTAGAAAAGTAAAAAAAAATTGTTAGAAACGACTAGTCTAGGACCATTCTAATGAGATGGTGGGCGAGAAAGAGCATTGAGTCGGTCAAGGATGTGATTGAGGATGAAGCTCATTTCTTCTTGAATTCATGGACCATTACCCGGTCCGATCAGCGGTTTAGGCGGTTTGCTCACAAGTTGAGCAACCATGCCTAGGGTAGTATGGTTGATGAGGTTGTGGTGGTGGAATGGTAGATGTGTTGGTGTTGGTGTTTGGGGTGGTGATTATGGAGGCTAGCAAAGCACTTTGCATTTGCATAGTCTCATTTAGTGAGAATCCACCATATTTGAGAATTGGTGGAGATGTTAGAGTTCGGCTTGAATCTCCTCTCTTGTGGGATGATCTTCCCATGGAATCCTCAATGTCCTCTATGTGAGGGACATTGATGTGAGAGCGGTTGATCCCATACAAAGGACCATGGATGTCTTTGTGGATGGGGTGGAAGAGAAGAGGTCTTGGCCTAGCAGGCGTTTGGGTTAAAGGATGGTCTAGGAGACTCATGAGCAATCCGCTCAATAGTGCCAAATGATGGCAATAGTGGTGGATGATTTAGCCTATAGGAGGCAAATCTTCCAAGTCCTCCAAGAAAGGATTTGTAGAAGTGGGAGGTGTGGAAAATAACTCCAATGGGATGAGGGTTAGAGATTTTGGTGGTGATGGTGTTTTTGATGTTTGGAGGGGTGGTGAGCTTGGTATCTTTGTTGGTGGTGGAGTGGTGATAGTGATGGGAATAGGAGTAGACAAAGTGAGGTGTGTATCATCCCTTATAGAAGATGAGATGGAGAGTGGAGATGACTCGGATGAAGAACTCAAGTTGACAAAACAACATGGTCTTATGCTAATCCTAGCGGTTTTCTTGCAAGGCTTGGTTGAAGGTGAAGATTTTGTCATTTTCACTTGAGTTTTTTCTAGTTGATGGTAAGAATGGAGAAGGTGTGAGGATGATCATGGTAAAACCTCTTAATTTATAGAAGTGAAAAATTATGGAGAATTGTGTTTGATTTGATGTTAAACCATAGAAGGGATGAGGTTCCTAATGATTTGGAAGTGGGTTAAATGCTAGTCATATCACCCAAGGCAAGCCATACAAGAGGGATGGAGTGAAGAGGCAAAGATTTGAAATAAATGTGTTCTAATGATTGTAAGATCCTAACAATCGATTACCACGGATTGCAAGGAACCAAATTTTGGTTCCTTCCTTTATCAAAAGGGCTCCTTAGGTGAATTTTCAAATTTTTGAATTTTGGTGGGAAGTGGATTTCCTATATGTCTAAGTATGTTTTACTAGTTCTAATGTGGATAAAAACTAGTCAAGATTAACTTACAAGCAATGTATGGTAATTTGGAAAGTCGAACTAAGAGAAATTCAAAAAATACGGAGGATCCACGGCACCAAAAATTTTACAGCGGAACCCTAAAAGGATGTCGCTGGTCCGCTGTCATGGTGCACGGCGGTACCAATTCTCATAACAGACGGAACCAAAAATTGGTACCGTCGATCCGTGGAGACCGAAGCAGGCATGAACACTTTTTAAATGTCGGGATATTTCGAAACACGAAATTTTGCTCAAAACATGTGACATTAATTACTTCTAGTTAGGAAAAGTAAATAACACATACACAAACATAGTGGAGCATAGATTTTGAACAAGGCCTAGTGATTTTCACATTATAGTGAAAATGGGTAAAATTTGATAGCATACTTGTGCTATCCCCCTACATAAGATTGTTAGCATACATCATTTTTTTGAGTTATATTATCATCCTACAAATTAAAAACAACCAAATTGTATCAAACATTAAAGATAATGAATTGTTCCAAACACTCCTTAAAAGGACCTTTACTTGTCCAATTTCTTGTAAATCTTTATCATCATCTGATAACGCTACACGCGTTGTTCGGGGTCAAAGGAACTTCCTTTTCGTCGAGTAACTTTTTCAACACCCTAGGCAGTGAACCTAATCGTTGTAGTGTAGTATTAGGGTAAGCCACGGGTATTGATATCATTCTCTAGGGGAATAGTGTCGTTAGGCTGAAGTGTATGTCGATTTAAGTCTAAAGGTAATGGATGATTATTTTTGTATTTTTATGTTTTATGAATTAAGATATCTCGGTTTTGAAGGGGAGGGTGGAATTAGTTGCTAGTCAACTATCCCAAAAGATACTAACTAACTTAGGGGTCTACCAGGAACGTGAAGCGTATCTACTTATGATGTATTACTCCTTGCTAGCTATCCAATTCTACCTACTGAATTGTCACGTCCTATTGATGGTTGAATTGTCACGTCCTTATTCTTAACGCGTTGTGTTTTCTAAGGTCGTAAGGTGTGCATTCCCTAACTCTTTGAAGTCACCTTTAAGTGTAGTAAACGAAATCCACTAAGTCATTCATAAACTAACTTTGAGGTTATCTTTGGGTTTAGTAAAGCGAAATCCACTAAGTCATTCATAAACTATCAAAGATTTGTCAAGTATTAAACACAACGATAGCCTAGTCGCACTCCTAAGCAAATTACAATTAAGATAAGAGACAACCAATCAAACAAGAGAGATGAGGATGCAAGAATTATAAACTAAACCAATTAGACTCATTGAAATTGTCACACCCCTAATGATGAAGATAGACACAAGCATCACTAAAAAATCAATAAGATATAATTAATTACTTACAAGTTTCATACAATCATAAGCAAACACTAGGTGAATTAGCCAAGCATGATTAATGAAGAGCAAGCAACAATCATGATAATTGAAGACATACCATAGGATTGGATTAACAAACAAACCATTACATGATGTTTATAGAGTGTTTGAAACCCTTTAAGTTGCTGGAAAAACACCTACCGAAACCTCGTAATCGGACTTAGGGTTTAGGGCTTACAAAAAGTGAAGTTATAATGTTATATTTATAGGCGATTTTCTGTCGGCAAGAGTGTGACATCACATCTAGAGTGGCGGCGTCACAACGACTTTTTCACCAAACGTAAATTTTCTCGTTCCGGTCGCGTGGGCTTTTGAATCACCTAAACCGAGTTCGTATGCAAAAGTTATGGCCAAAACAATGATCGTTTACTTGGCGCATATTGCGGCATGTGGCCACCTTATGCCCACGACGCCGTCGCCTTCAGTCTATGACACCGTCTAGATCAAATCTAGGACATCTGAGCTGCGATGCCCTACTCTTTTAAAACCTGATGCCGTCACTTGTAAATAAGCAATTTGGCTACTGAGTCGTCACAAAACTTGTTCCGGCGGCGTCACAAATAGAACCTGAAGCCGTCCCCTTCAGTTCCAGTAGCTTGAGTGTCTCGATTCTTGACTTTGGCCATTTTCATCATATATTCGCGCCTTTTCACTCGAATAAGTGTCATTCCAGCAATTTGCCTTCAAGAGATCTAAAAAGTGAAAAGGAACGAAATTTAGTAGTAACGGATACAAAAGTGATCAATTAAGGGCTTAAATGACCCCTCAAAAAGGTACCTTTTAAATCCTTATCAAATATCCCTACACTTGGTATTTGCTTGTCCTCAAGCAAATGTGCTTTTAGCCAATCAATTTATAAGTTAGAGGTCATGAAGCATTAGTTTAGAACGATTCACAACACATATAAGCCCATAAAGTCATAACAAACACGAAATCACATACTAGCACCTCACTGGGGTGTTTAGATACTCACATCTCTTGGGTGTATATGAAATATAACAAGTTGGAAATGGAAGATAAACACTCATTAACCGGTCCTAGTACATAGATTACCATAAGCTTGAGACTAGATCAAACCTCCATCGCTTTGGCGTAAGCACCTAGGAAAGACTATCCAAGAGGTCTTTTAAAAGGGTTGTAATGATAGGCTTACTGTAGGGAAACAAAGGGTTTGGTGGGATAGGCTATTTAGTGGTGGCAAGTCAAAAATCTTTATGTTACAAGCATGCGAAGAATGGCGTTGCTAAGCCAAGACTCGACACTCTAGACTCTAGATAATGAAACAAACAAACATAAATTTAAAGATATATGTAGGATGGTAGCCATATTTTTTTTTTTTTTTTTTTTTTTTTCAACACTCTATTTTTTTCTTTTTCTCTTTTTCTATTTTTTCGATTTTTTTTCCCATACAGCTTTACTCTACCATCCTCTACGATAACATCAAAATGATAGGGATTTATAGGGACATCCCTACACTTGAGTTTTTATTATTCTAACACTAATATGACCCGAATTGAAAAGATCAAAACACTTGGAGTACATTATTATGCATATAAAGGAAATTTGAATTTAACGTTCCCTTCCCGTCATTTCACAAAATTTTAACTTTTCCCATGAGTCCCAATCGTCCCAAAACTGTGTTCAAAAGATATGACTCGACTTAGCAACTTATCCAAGCAACTAGATAATTGAACTAAGGGTTAAGTGTGATAACAATAATGCACTAAAAGTGAGTGCATACAAGGTAGGCTAAGGCGATTTGGGTGTACATTTGGGGGTGGGGTGTAAACAATGCTCTTCATTGATATTTCGGAAAACCGAAACATCACGAGAACCGCGAAAAGGATAGGCTCGAGGGGTTAACTAGGGGTATCGTGTACTAAAGATGAGTAAACGCATAAGGTGTGGGGAATTACTCAACCGATGTGGAAGAAGTAATTATATTACGGGTATCAAACAAGGTTTATCCTAATGCCTCTTATCATTTAGTTATTCCTAACTACACAAGTGTAGTCTTACTAGCGATCTCGGGATGCATCACAAAACAAGTTCTAGAATCTATTATACTACCGGTTCACACACTAAGCATTAAAGATGAATGCTTTAATTCCTACTAATCTAAGGGCGATTCTCACATTTTGGGTGGAATTTAAGTGGTAAAGGGTTTTTGTGCTAGTCATATAACTTCCTATCCATGAGACACTTTATTAAGACTAATGGCCCACTCCTATATGTCATGGAAAATTTAAAATTTGGTGCAAAAATTACCCTAACCGACATTTTCTCATGCTTTATTACACAAATGCAATTGAACAAAGCAAATTAGTTTCAAAGTTCCCGTTTTATTTTTCCTCCCTACACTTAAACTGAACATTGTCCCCAATGTTTCCCGAAAGTATCAAAGTTATGATAATGGAAGGTAATTGAAAACGAAAGAAACTAGTACTCCCATGATTAGCTCGGTAGGATCCGTGTGAAGTAGTGGTTACATCTTTCTTCAAGAAGAATGTTTGCGTGAAGAGCTCCTTCCGATCTTATGTATCTTCTTCTTGATAAATTAAACCTACACACTTGAAGAAAACAAACAACCCAAAGCATCAAACCGAACAAAGAAAAATCACAACAAGATGTAATTCCAGACTTAAATAAGATATAATGCTTGTGGAATGGATGTTTGCAGATTTTCTAGAAAATTAAGACCTGGAAAATTCCAAAATTTATAAGTAGCACGAAAACGAGAAAAAGTAGTAGCGCTTCTACTCCTCGGCGACGTCAAGTTGCAACCCCGACGCCGTCAGTTATCATAACGTAAACCGAGTGCGATTTTTAGAAAAATTCTAGAAAATTTTTGCCTTTAGAATCTGGAAAAGTCCGCAAAAACATCCATTATGACTCGATACAAGCATTTGACTCGAACAAACACACATATATATCTTTTAAATAATTATAATTCTCATGTTCACGTTTTTTTTAAAAACGTGTGTAATCCTCCCTACACTTATCCCTTATGTAAAATACCTTTATATGTAATTAAGACGAGGTTAAAAACAAAATAAAGCATTTTACAAATTCAAACATGAGAATAAACAATCAATAAAAGATATCGACCCACAAATAAAAATGAAAACAAATACACATGGGTTGCCTCCCGAGAAGCGCTTGTTTTGTTCGAGTCACGAGCCCGACTCTATCCTTATTTAACGGATAAAGGGAGGTTTTCCTACACTTAAGTTTAAGTGCGGGTGATAGTAGCGATACACACCCTTAAGGTGGCCATTTTCCACGTGAGGTGAAAGGGGTTTGGGAATGGCTTCCTTCATCCTAAAACTACCCGAACTAAATTGGTTGATGGGTGGGTCGGTTCCTCTATTGTCTCCTAGATGTATATCTAAGGATGGAAAATTATGTAAACATTGAGGTTCCGGTTCATCAACACTTGAAAATCCCCCAGAACTATGAGTAAAACTAAGACTACAAGTATTCAAATTCTCTAGTTGCGTTTGGTTCAAATGTTCTACCTCAATTGGGATTCCTAAAGTCTCTTCTACTTCTTTCGGGTAAGTCACGTGCGGTGTGTATGCCTTAAATGATGGTGGGACTTGTGGGACCTTGTGGGTCTAGACTTTTCACCTTATCCTCAATCATATCTACATCATCTATATGCTCGTCATGTGTTATATCCTTAGGTAGTGATGAAACCAAACCTAGTAATTGATCCAACTGATGGTTTAATGCTTGGTTGCTTACCATAATATTTTCACAAATTTGGTCAGTTCTCCTAAGGGCCTCACTAAAAATAGTTTCTAAACATGGAGGATGTTCACGAGAGTCTATCCTAGGTGAAGGCTCATACGATGCATAGATTTCACTAGATGAGGTGTTTTGTGGGCTTGATGGAAAGAAACCCTCAAAAGGTTTATGGACTTGGTTACTTTTCCCAAGGTACTCAATGGGGCATATAAAAGATCCAGTTCTCTTTACTTCTTCCCACCATCTTGAATAATCCGCTTCGATAATATCATATCTTTTTATGAAATAACCTAATCGCGGATATAGTGGATTCGCGTTCTCCATAATGGTAAACGGAAGAGTCAATGGACAGGTTTTACGAACAAAGGCATAAAGAAGGGGGATAGACTACAAGGAAGCTAATAAAAAGGAAAAATCTCACTTGATAGGAATCTTGTGAGTAGACCTGAACGAGATATAAATCAAGCCTAAACAATAACTATTCCCCGGAAGCGGTGCCAAAAACTTGATAACGCTACACGCGTTGTTCGGGGTCAAAGGAACTTCCTTTTCGTCGAGCAAGTTTTTCAACACCCTAGGTAGTGAACCTAATCGTTGTAGTGTAGTATTAGGGTAAGCCACAGGTATTGATATCATTCTCTAAGGGAATAGTGTCGTTAGGCTGAAGTGTATGTCGATTTAAGTCTAAAGGTGAATGATGATTATTTTTGTATTTTTATATTTTATGAATTAAGATATCTCGGTTTTGAAGGGAGGGTGGAATTAGTTGCTAGTCAACTATCCCAAAAGATACTAACTAACTTAGGGGTCTACCAGAACGTGAAGCGTATCTACTTATGATGTATTACTCCTTGCTAGCTATCGATTCTACCTCTTGAATTGTCACGTCCTATTGATGGTTGAATTGTCACGTCCTTATTCTTAACGCGTTGTGTTTTCTAAGGTCGTAAGGTGTGCATTCCTAACTCTTTGAAGTCACCTTTAATTGTAGTAAACGAAATCCACTAAGTCATTCATAAACTAACTTTGAGGTTATCTTTGGGTTTAGTAAACGAAATCCACTAAGTCATTCATAAACTATCAAAGATTTGTCAAGTATTAAACACAACGATAGCCTAGTCGGACTCTAAGCCAATTACAATTAAGATAAGAGACAACCAATCAAACAAGAGACAGTAGGATGCAAGAATTATAAACGAAACCAATTAGATTCATTGAAATTGTCACACCCTAATGATGAAGATAGACACAAGCATCACTAAGAAATCAACAAGATCTAATTAATTACATACAAGTTTCATACAATCATAAGCAAACACTAGGTGAATTAGCCAAGCATGATTAATGAAGAGCAAGCAACAATCATGATAATTGAAGACATACCATAGGATTGGATTAACAAACAAACCATTACACGATGTTTATAGAGTGTTTGAAACCCTTTAAGTTGCTGGAAAAACACCTACCTAAACCCCAGAATCGGACTTAGGATTTAGGGCTTACAAAAAGTGAAGTTATAATGTTATATTTATAGGCAGATTTTCTGTCGGCAAAGAGTGACGGCGTCACATCTATAGAATGATGTGTCACAACGACTTTTTCACCAAACTGTAGATTTTCTTGTTCTAGTCGCGTGGGCTTTTGAATCACCTAAATCCGAGTTCGTATGCAAAAGTTATGGCCAAAACAGTATCAGCTACTTCGTGCGCCTTCAGTCTATGACGCCGTCTGGATCAAATCTAGGGCGTACGAGTTGCGACGCCTACTCTTTTAAAACCTCGATGCCGTCACTTGTAAATAAGCAATTTAGCTCTTGAGTCGTCACAAAACTTGTTCGACGGCGTCACAAATAGAACTGGCCGCCCCTTCGGGCCCAACGACTTGAGTGTCTCGATTCTTGACTTTGGCCATTTTCTTCATATATTCACGCCTTTTCGTTCGAATAAGTGTCATTCCAGCAATTTGCCTTCAAGACATCTATAAAGTGAAAAGGAACGAAATTAAGCAGTAACGGATACAAAAGTGATCAATTAAGGGCTTAAATGACCCCTCAAAAAGGTACCATTTAAATCCTTATCATCATCCTACCATTGCACTTGAACATCCCCTTGGTTTGCTTGAACTCCGCTGATGCATTCTTGATCTCGGGAAGAGATGCATAATACTCATGAGGTGGAAGGCGAGAGTTTGGAAGACCATCCTCGGAACTATTTGATGATGATGATGATGGAGTTGGAAGTTTTGCTCTCTTGCCTTTTGTCTTAGCAACTCGCTCGTCACTCAAGGGCACAAAAATGTGAGGGATGAGCTCATAGTGAAGGTACATCCCTTTTGGGCTTGGTGGAATTGGGGCATAGGCTCTATAGAGACGGGTGACAAGCATCCTGTATGGAAGAGCAACCGATCCTTGAGTTGGGATATCAATCATTCTCCTAGCGATGTAGTAGGCTAAGTTGAATGGTTGACGGGTGGACAAGTTGTAGAGCATGTGGCAAAGGCAAGCATTGATGTGATCCCTATTCCCTATGGTGCTAATGACATTGGCTCTAAGTAGTTCTTCCCATTTCTTAAATTCGGGCTTAAGTTCATTGAGCTCCATTCCATATGGATCTCGGTTCACTTCTTTTCCTTTTTGGGTGACTCGGGTTGTATCTCCCCTTGGGATAAATAGGTGCTCACGGATGACATCCTTATTTGCTAAAGGTGTTTGATAGGGAAGAGAGCGGTCATTGATTGCATCAAGGATGGTGAGTGACCACTTATCCGAGTAGACACATGTCCCTCGGTTGGGAATTCCTAGCACTTGAGCAAAGTTGGTTAAGGAGATGATGTAGTCGTTTTGATTGATCTTAAACCTAAGGCCATACTCATCATCTTCATCAATGAAGCCGATCACACTAGCATAGAACTCTAACACAAACCTAGGACAAATGGTTCTACCCTCATGAAAGTACCTTGTTTCTAGACTCTTAAAGATTTCGACTTGTTCCTTGGTGAGTCCCTTGGTTTTGTGATATTTGGGAATGTAGCTAAGGGTATCCTTGTGATCATAGAATCTTGCGGCTACCATGGTTATTCCTAGGAGCAATAATTAACATGTTAAAAATGAGAATAAACTCAACGTTTTGGTTCTAGTGTGTGCCTATATGAAAACGATTTGGAGTTGCGGTTATCTCGACTCATTTTATGCACAAAATGGTTTTAGTGGGTGTTTGGCAAATACCATGAGATAACCCAAATGCTCCTAATTCAATGTGGCTTCATTTAATATACCCAGAATGCATATTAGTTATGCAATACCTTTAGTATTCAAGAGCATGCAAGTGATGAAAATCTAACGTTTCTATTTGTATTAACAATGAAAATTGTTTTCCTACAAGTGAGAAGCTTTTCAATTTTTTTGACATGGGATGTTTGGTTATTTGAATAAGGCCTTATAGTCATTATCTATTGATTAGTGGGAAACATGATTTGTTTATGCAATATGATAATGTAGTACCTAATTTCAATGACTAGTTATGCAATTTGCCAACTGAATCCATGTTTAGTATAAAAGTATACATAAACCCCATGTAATGATTTTGTACACAAATTAGAATCCTAGACTCAGAATTAAGAGATAAAATGTAGATAGGATACTTACAATGAGGTTATCTCCAGTGATTAGTGGGTGAGAAGGTGTCAATAATGAGTTGGGTCTAATGTTTACACGTTTTGGTAAAGTGGGTTTTGAGGAAGAAGATGTTTTGTAGGTAGCAGTTTTGCTTCTAATATCACCACGGAACAGACGGCACCATAAAGATGGTTCCGCCTTTGTTGTCGTTTGGTGTCGTGGCTACAGTAGCAGGTATAAAACAAAATTGTTTTGTTTTGTTTATTCTAAGGTTTAGGTTATGTTTATCCTACATGTTTGGTTCCATTAACCCCAAACCAAGTCTAAGAAGATTGAATGGTTCTCGTTTGAGAGGCTTAGTTAAAATATCGGCAATGTTGTCTTCGGAGGACACTTTCTCAATTGAGATGTTTCCTTTTTGAACATTATAGCAAAGAAAGTGATGACGGATTTCGATATGCTTCGTACGAGCATGTTGGACGGGATTTTTGCTGAGATCGATAGCTCCTTTGTTGTCGCAAAATATAACAATATCGTTGAGATTAATTCCATAGTCTACGAGAGCTTGTTGACATGCTTTTTCGACTGAGACGTACTCGGATTCAGTAGTTGAGATGGCTAAAGCCGTTTGCTTCTTTGCAAACCATGAGGTGAGACAATGTCCAACAAAAGTGCAAATACCACTTGTACTTTTTCTATCGACAATATCACCAGCATGATCCGAGTCGGCATACACTATGGTTTCTACACCCGTTCTTTTGGGATACCATAATCCGAAACACGTTGTTCCGTTAATGTATCTAAAAATCCTTTTCAAGGCTTCTAAGTGTGATGCCTTTGGGTTTTCTTGAAAGCGAGCACATAGACAAACACTAAACATAATGTCGGGTCTACTAGCCGTAAGATAGAGTAGGCTACCAATCATTCCTCTATATTTAGTGTTATCTACGAATTCACCTTCCTCATCCTTGGTGAGTTTAGTGTCCGAGTACATGGGTGTCTTAGTTGGTTTTGAATCTTCGAGACCAAATTTCTTAAGCATGTCTTTTATATATTTAGATTGGTTAAAAAATATGCCATCTTCTAGTTGTTTAATTTGAATTCCTAGAAAGAAGTTTAATTCACCCATCATGCTCATCTCAAACTCGTCGTGCATGATTTTAGAGAAATCATCACATAGCTCTTAACAAGTTGATCCAAATATGATGTCATCAACGTATACTTGAACGATGATAATGTGTGACTCCTTTTTCTTGGTAAAAAGAGTATTATCTACTAATCCCATGGTGTATTTGTTTTCAACAAGAAAAGTCTTAAGTCTATCGTACCAAGCTTTTGGTGCTTGCTTAAGAACGTATAACGCTTTCTTGAGTTTGAAGACATGATGTGGTTTCTCAAAGTCGGTGAAACCGGGAGGTTGAGCAACATATACTTCTTCGTTAATAAACCCATTAAGAAACACACTCTTAACATCCATTTGAAATAATTTAAAGTCATAGGCACATGCATAAGCAAGTAATATTCTAATAGACTCAAGTCTAGCTACCGGTGCATAAGTTTCATCATAATCAATCCCCTCTTGTTGATTATAACCTTGTGCAAGAAGCCTAGCTTTGTTCCTAGATACTACACCATTTTCATCCATTTTATTTCGAAAAACCCATTTCGTTCCAATTATAGTTTGATCTTTAGATTTTGGAACTAATTTCCAAACATCATTTCTATCGAATTGGTTTAACTCTTCTTGCATGGCAATTACCCATGATTCATCTTTTATTGCTTCATTTATGTTTTTCGGTTCAATGGTGGATACAAAACAAAAATAATTACTTTGATTTTGGGCTTGTGACCTTAAGGTTCTTTGATTAAGTTGTCCTATGACCTTTTCTAAAGGATGACTTTTAGATTCTTTGATGTTTATAATCTCATTATTTAATGGTTCATCTTCCTTGGCATTTTTAATTATTTCTTGAATTTCTACCATTTGACTTTCAACTAAGTCATCATCTACCAAAGGTGATGTCTTAGAGGGAGGTGGACTTTCGTCGAATGTTATGTTCAACGATTCCTCGACTATCATTGTTTCTTTGTTTAAGACAATGTAAGCTTTACTAGTTTGAGAATAACCAAGAAATACACCTTCATAAGACTTTGGGTCAAACTTGGTGAGATAATCTTTAGTATTAAGAATGAAGCATTTACATCCAAAAAATCTAAAATATCCTAAGGTTGGCTTTTTACCTTTATAAAGCTCATATGGTGTTTTGTTTAAGAAAGGACGTATTAAGACTCTATTCAAAATATATGTAGAAGTGTCAACGGCGTTACACCAAAATTTTTGAGGAATGTTTTGTTCATTAAGCATTGTTCTACTCATTTCTTGAATTGTTCTATTTTTACGTTCTACTACTCCATTTGATTGAGGTGTTCGAGGAGCCGAAAAGTTATGTGTTATACCATTTGTATCACAAAAGTTTCCAAATTGAGTTTCGTTGTCAAATTCACGACCATTATCTATTCGGATCGACACAATTTTGACACCTAGTAGATTTTGAATTTTCTTGCTAAGAATTTCAAATTTATCAAAAGCTTCATTTTTGGTTTTTAAAAACAACGTCCAAGTAAACCTTGAGTAATCATCTACTATGACCAAAGTGTATAAGTTGCCTCCGTAGCTTCTTATAGCGGATGGACCAAACAAGTCCATATGCAATAGTTCTAGACACTTAGATGTGGACACCATATTTTTAGATTTATGACTACTATGGGTTTGTTTACCAATTTTGCAAGCGTCGCAAAAGTGTTGGTCATATTTAAGTTTTGGTAAATTATTAACTAGCTCTTTTGAAGATAAGTTTTCTATAAGTCTCATATTAGCGTGACCTAAGCGTCTATGCCAAAGAGTTGAGTTATCATCTAACGTTGTTAGACGAAGTTTCTCATTAGATGTTTTATCTATTTTCATGACGTATATGTTATTTTTCCTAACTCCTTTAGCTATGGTGATACCATCTTTTAGTATTTTACTACCATTTTCATCAAATAGTACTTTATACTTTTTATCACATAATTGGCTAATACTAAGTAGATTAAATCCTAACCTATCTACATGAGCAACATTTTCAATAGTTAGGGAGTTATGAGCGATCGTACCTTTGCTTTTGAGATTGCTACCGAAAGTGACATTACCTCCGTCATACTCTTGGTATGATGAGAAGAGACTTTTGTTGCCCGTCATGTGTCGTGAGCATCAACTATCTTTTATCCACTCATCAGGTTCCAATCCAACTTTCAAGAATACCTAAGAAGCAAATAACTCAAGCATTTGGTCCTCAATATTTCATGGGTCCGTTTGGGTTAAACATACCATTTATTTGATTCATGTATGGAAATGATGGGTAAGAGTTCCATGACATGTAATCTGGAGTTTGATATGGTCTAGGAAATTTTTGATTCCAACCGTTGTGTTGGTAGTTGGGTTGTACGTTGTGGTTGCTCTTTGGAAAGGGACGTTTGGCAAAAGGTGTTTTATGTCGTAGTTGAGTAGTTTTTGATCTAAATTCATTTTTAGCAAGTCCTACTCCTAATGTAACAGCTGGTTTTAGTTTAAAACTATCCTTGGTTTTCTTTGTTATTTTGACAAATTCGTTACGGTTCGTATCACAAACATTTTGTCCTGCTGAAGTACCCACGGCACCATTTCTTTCAACGGAAGGAACAGTTATTTTGGGTCCTGGTCCGTGCTGTACTGCAGTAGTTTTGACAGTTTGTTTGTCATTTTAGGCCGTTTTGTTTTGACTCTTTGGAATTAATACCTCATTAAATCCTAGCCCATTCATGTCTCTTGGTGTTTTATGTATTTTAACTATTTCATCGGCAAGAAGCGATGTTTTGTTAAACCTTTTAAATTTAGAATTATGTTCGATTAGAACATCTTGTGTGACTTTAGTTTTCTATTTCAAGATTAAGCTCTTGACATGATTTACAACCATAAATCGCTTGCTTTTCCCTTTTCTAGTCGTTTTGCCTTTTCTTTTAACTCATAGACTTCATTTTCTAAAAATTCCTTTTAGTTTTTAAAATTTATTTTTAGTTATGATTTTAGACTTAGCTCACACAATTGATTGTATTGTTTTTGCAAAGTGTCATCATCAATAGAAGAATCGAAGAGTCGGAATGTACCTCGTTTGACTCATGTGCCATTAGGCGATCTCTTCCTTGCTTGACTCTTCATCATCTTCACTATCACTCCAAGCACCACTTACAAAAGCTCGTTGAGTTTTGATTTTAGGTGGCTTGAGACATTCTCCTATGAGATGACTTGCATCACCACATCTAAAACAATTTCTTTCACCTTTACCCTTTTTGTCATCCCGATCTTTTCGGAATGGCTTCTTTTCTTCTCGAGGTTGTCTTACAAACTTTCCTCTTCTTCTAAAGAACTTTTTAAAGTCTCTAACGGCCATGGCATACTCCTCATCTTCACTACCGGAGCAAGATTCGTCATCATCACTTGATTCCGCCTTTGCTTTTAGAGCAACGGATTTGATCTTCTCCCTTTTTCCTTTGATGATCTCCGAATCTTTCTCCATCACCATTTCATGTACTTTGAGGTTACCGATTAGCTCGTCTAGTGACATTTTTTAGAGATCTTTTGATTCTTCAATAGCGGTCACTTTAGCTCTCATTTCGGATGGAGTGCTCTAAGAAATTTCACGACAAAGTTCTTACTACGAAAAGATTCATCAAGTGCTTTAAGTGATGTAATAATAGTATTAAAGCGAGCAAAGCCACAATCAATGGTTTCATCTTCGAGGATAACAAATTGTTCATATTGTTGAACAAGAAGATCAATTTTGTTATCCTTGACTTGTAATTTCCTTGATGTGTAACAATCAAAGATTCCCAAATATCTTTGGCGGTTTCACATAAAAATTCTTTCATATTCTTTTTAGGCAAAGCATTATAAAGTATCATTTTAGCTTCATTGTTTTAGCAGTTAATTTCTTTTGTTCATCAACTGAAATATCCTTTGTTGTAGAACTAAAATCCCCTTTAACAATAACAAACCAAAGATCTATATCTTTTGATTTTACATATGTTTCAAAACGGTTTTTCCAATAGATAAATCCATTGGTTTCAAAGAGTGGTGGTCTTTGCATAGATTGCCCTTCTTTAAAGTTTTCAGAATCCATGGATCGTTTCAAGTTTATAAAATAAAAATTATTTTAGAAATTCTTGAGCAACGAGGCTCTGGTACCAATTATAGAAAACTAGAAGGGGGGTTGAATAGTTTACCGATTAAAAATTTGTTTTGAAACATATTGAAAGATCAATTGATATTGATCTTAGATATGTTAATGAAATATGTAAGCAATATGTAAAGAGTAAATAAGGAAAGAAATGATCAAACCACAACAAGTTGTTTATAGTGGTTCGGTCTAGAAGGACTCTTTTTCCTTGCCCTACTCCACTCCCCGAGTCTCACACTCGAGAGTTTAACTTCACTAGTCAACAAGCTCCTTTCACCGGCGGAGAAACCTTTACACTTTGCTTACACTATTTCCGACACTAAGCTAAATGTTGAGTTCTTTCCAAGGGTACAACCACTCCCACACACAATGTATTTTGAGGACTAAAATACTAATCACTCACACTCACAAGATTATGATAGTTTGGTACAACAATGAAGTATGAATCAACACAAGATCATACAACACCAAACAAACAAGACTTCCAACTTCTCGTTGAAGCTTGAATGTGACTTGATCTTCTTTGCTACAAAGAGATCACTAATATGATATGAAGGCGAGTTAGAAAGGTTAGAGAAGATATGTATGAGAGTATGATAGAAAGGGATGAAAAACTACTTGGTTTGGCTTTGCTATTTATAGCAAAACCATCATCAAGCACTGACGGATCGCGGACCCTTAAAGGGTTCCGCCCGTTATGAGTTTTAATTGTCGTGAAGTGCGGCGACAAGATATCAAGATCTTGCCAAAGTCAACCATATCATGCAAGATTGTGTAAGATATGAAGAGTCCAAATCTACACAAAATATCTAATGAACTCTTCCAATGATTTCCATGATGCATCACATGATGTCATGTGTTGTTTTCTATTTTAGAAATATGCAAATACATAAGTAATGTTTAGTTTTAAGAAACTAAAGCATTCTAAAAACTACTATCATACATTATGGTTAGAGTCATATTAAGATATGATTAATCACAATGTAAATGCTTGAGTGATGAAGATATTATTTGAAAAAGCTTGTTTTAATATCTATTAAACTTGACAAGCTTTAAGCTTTATAAAAATTAAATTTACTTTTGTCGTTAACAAAACTTAGGTAAAGATCAAAAATATAAATAACGTTTAATGACGATATTTGTATTAACATCATGACCTAACAACACCAACTCCAACAAGCCTACCAAACTAAGGCGAGCGGCATCGATATCTATAAGTTTATCAAAGACGTTGCTAAAAATATTCTCATGCAACATTCCAGCAGTTATCGTACAACTATGATAAGGTTTTAAAGTGTACCTTTTTGAGGGGTCGTTTAAGCCCTTATTTGATCACTTTTATATCCGTTATTACTTAATATCGTTCCTTTTCACTTTTTAGGTATCTTGAAGGCAAAATGTTGGAATGACACTTATTCGGACGAAAAGGCGCGAATATCACAGTAAATAGCCAAAGTCAAGAATCGAGACACTCGGGCTGCTAAAAGCGAAGGGAAGGCGTCGGGTGTTATCTGCGGACGCCGTCGGACCACTTTGTGACTCGGTGAGTCAAATTGCTTATTTTCATGTGGCGGCCGGGTTTTAAAGAGTAGGTCGTCGCAACTCGAGACGGCCTAGATTTGATCGAGACGTCGAGGTGAAGGGACGCGTCGCAAACATAAGGTGACGCCGTGCCAAGACTAACGTGGCCAAGGCGAAACCCTAATAACGGCGACCAGCGGTGTCACAAATCAAAGGGTGGCGCCGTCGCATATGTAATCTTATATATAGAATCCGAATTTTTAGTTTTCGGTGTGTAGTCTTTTGGAGTAAAACCTAAACCGAACCAAAGGTCGTCTTGTACAAGATTTTAGGGTTCAAACCTATCTTACATCAAGATAAGTGTTTTACTTCATTAATTCAATTGTGTCTTCAATTACTTGTGTGTATGCTTGCATGTTTTCCATTTCCGGCTAATTTACTTGTGTGTTTGCTTAGGGAATATGAAACTTGATTATTGAATATTGATTGGTTGTCTCTTATCTTAATTGTTAATGATCTAGTATTGCGATAGGTCATTCGTTGTGTAGTTAATGCTTGATTGATCTTTGTTGAACCTTAGCTTATAATACCTAGAGTCATTGTAGGCTAAACCATCCGAAGAGTACCTTAGAGTTGAGTTTATAAATCCTAGAGATTTTGTAGGCGATAACCTTTGGTAGTTTCAAAGAGTTAGGGATAAACGCATACCCTACGACCTTAGACACACAACACGATTAAGAATAAGGACGTGACGATTCAACCATCAATAGGAGATTATTAAGGAGTAATAAAACCTAAGTAAACACATCTTTAAATCATCATACAAGCACACAATAATTAGACATAGACTACATACACCTTAGTTTAGATAATTAGATAAGTAGAAGTAATCGGTAGAAATACCAACCCCCAAATCCAAACCCCGAGATTCGTACCTTTCCATTTCCTAAAAAACATAAAAAGATAAAAAAAATAATCTTCCTCAACCCCAACCTTAGCGTAGTAACTTCTCACTAGCATTCCTATTCCCCTAGAGAATGATATCAATTCCCGTGGCTTACCCTAATACTACACTACAACGATTAGGTTCACTTGCCTGGGTGTTGAACAACACTTTCGACGAAAAGGAAGTTCCTTTGACCTGAGCGACGCGTGTATCATTATCAAGTTTTTGGCGCCGATCTTGGGAATAGATTAGCTAGTTAGGAGTCCACCTCGTTAGGTTTCTTTCCTTGATTCCTATCAAGTAAATTTTTTTCCCATTTTAGCTTTCTCGTAGTCTATCCCCTCTTCGTGACCTTTGCTAGTAATCCCATCACTTTTCATCATGGAAGGTGATAATCAACCACCATTCATCAACCTACCACCAAATGACCGCCAGAGGCCGTACTCTTGGTGAATACTCGAGACCAAGCCACCTGGGCTATAGAAACACCATTGAGCTTCCGACCAAGCCCAAACTACGGACCTGCGATCCGACACCATCCGGTTGGTGCAAAGCGGATGTGCATTCCATGGACTTCGTTCAGAAGATCCTAATCGACATCTTAGGGATTTCCTTAAAATTGTCGATTCCATCGACCTCGATCTACTACTGGGAGACCACGCGTCTGCGTCTCTTCCAATTCTCTCTACGGGACCAACTATTAATTGGCTTGGCGACTTCCCACCGGCTCCATCTCAAGTTGAGATGATCTCACCTCTCGCTTCCTTGCTCAATTCTTCCCACCGGGGAGGACCACTAAACTAAGACGAGACATCTTAACATTTCAACAACTTCAAGGCGAATCTCTCTACAAAGCATGGACTCGATTCAAGGACTTACTCCATAAAGTCCCTCATCATGGTATTGATCTTTGGCTTCAAAGCCAAATCTTCTATGACCATACCGATTTCATCACAAGGCGATCCATTGATCAAGCTGCCGGTGGAAGGCTTAGCGACTTTAACGCGGAGTAATCTTGGGATATTATAGAAGTGCTTGCCGATCAAAGCTACGAAGATTGGAATGAATCCCCTGAAACCCCCGTTAAAGTGGTTAATGCCATATCAACCCCTCTTGAATCTTCCAACGTCACCGAGGAACAAATGAGTGCTCTTGAGAGAAGGATTGATTATCTGATAGAAAGGCATAAAAGAGCCCCCGTACAAATACCTCGGGAAACAGTCAATTCCGCTAATTCCACCGAACACCCTTCTCTGAATCCCCAAGTCGTGAGCAAAATCTTAATTCCGAACGACACTTCCGTTCTACTTCCCCAATACCACTCTCACCAAGCTTTAAGGAACAAATGAGGGAGTACATGGCGCTCATACGGAGAGATTAGCAAAATTTGAAGAGGAGGTTTATAGGCAAAGAGAGGAAATGCGAGCAAAGATGGCGGAAATGATGAACTTGGTAAAAGAATATACCAAGACTAAAGTTCTGAAAGGTACTAGTAAGAATCAATGATTATCCGCCCACGTTTGTTAGCGCCATTTCCATTATGCACGAAGATGGAAAGGTTGAGGAGAAGAAAGCGAGAAAAGTATGAGGAGGAGGTGAACCTAATAATGAGGCCTAGACCATTGAGTACTACCTTAAGCACGAAATTAACAAAAAAACCATTGTTAACCAAGTGAACAACTTTAGGTACAACGAGGTTCTTAGGGAAGCCCTTGAAGGAAAAATAACAGAAGAAGAGTATGACATGATGCCTATGGGACCTCTGTATGAGCTGGTTCTAAGAAAAACAGTAACTAAAAAACGAGACACCACAGGGAACTTCGTGATACCATGTAGCATAGGTGACATTGATAATATAAATGCCTTAGGCGATCGAGTGCGATATAAACATAATGCCATTATCAATCTATAATAAGTTAACTAGGAGGCCCGACCAAGACCGATCTTAGACTTTCCTTAGCAAATCACACTTATGTCTACCCATAGGAATCGCGTTGGATGTTTTAATAGAGGTGGCTAATATCGTCTATCCGATGAATTCGTGATCATAGACATTGAGGAAGATAGAAACATGTCACTCATTCTTGGGACACCTTTTTGGCCACCGCCAAAGCAACCATCAAATGCGGGAGGGCATCATGATACTTAAAAGCGGCAAGGGTATGCTAGGATACCCATTGTTTCAAGGTACCCCATAAGATCATGGAAAAGATTACGGATGAGAATCCACAAGTCCCTAACAATGTGGTTAAGAAGAAAATGAGCGATTGGGAAAAAGGGCTTAGAGATTTCATGGTTCAAGGATTACATGCAACATTGTGGGGCGATAAAAAGTTGGAAATAATCCCACTTCAATACCACAAACACAAAAGAACCTAAGGAATTTTTAAATGGAGAGAAAGTACTCTTATACAAATCACGAATAAGAGCATTACGAGGTAGAAACAAACCAAGATGGTTTGGGCCTTATATGGTGAAGGAAACTAATCTAAAGGATAAAACCGTTACCATAATAGACCACGTGGGCAAGGAATCCACGGTGAGCATACAACGACTACGCCCTTTTGATGAAGGACGAGCGAAGGGATAAGGTGACGGTAATGAAGTCACGTAGGGTCACGACTACGAGTCTAGCTACAAGACTCATAAATAAAGAAAAGCGCTTCGTGGGAGGCAACCCATGCTTAATTGTTTGCTTGTTTGTGTCATATATCTTTTATTGATTGTTTATTCTCATGTTTAAATTTCTAAAAATGCTTTATTTGGTCTTTAACCTCGTCTTAATTACATATAAAGGTATTTTACATAAGGGATAAGTGTAGGGAGGATTACACACGTTTTCAAAAGAAACGTAAACATGAGAATTTGAATTAATTAAAAGATATACATGTGTCTTGTTCGAGTCAAATGCTTGTATCGAGTCATAATGGATGTTTTCGGAAATTTTTCTAAAGATGTAAATTTTCGAAATTTTTCGAGAAATCGCAGACCGTTTTTGTCGGGATAACTTTGACGGCGTTAGATCGCAACTGACGGCGTCGGAAGGAGCAAAACAATGATTACTTTCTCATTTTACATTGCTTATAAATTTTTGGAATTTTCTGGTCTTAATTTTCTAGAAATTACAGTAAACATCCATTCCACAAGCATTATATCCTAGTTTAGTAGAGTCCTATATATATTATTACCGATGGGTTCCACGAGGTTTTAAGTTTGTAAACAAGAATTACCGGTTAACTAGGAACACATTCGGGCAAGTATACCCTAGTCGAGTTATAGTGTAGTATATGGTAAATCAAGGTCGTCCCAAGAGACTTGGTTGCACTACAAGTGTCGTTTGTTTTTTTAAGCAAGTAACAAGTTGATGGTTATGATTGTCACATATCAAACCAACAAGAAAAGCAATATAAGAACAAGCACATATCAAGGTCGTAGTTATGATTGTAACGGATCAAACCACTAAGAACAAGCACACAAAGAACATACATGTTTAGACAAATGATCACAAGGATATTAGGATGTTTAGTTTGGAAAACATATTATCAAAGATAGAACCTATAATAATAATAGTTTAGTGTTTTATAAATCAAATGTGCATAAGCCTCAATCAAGTGGTCATGTCATGAGCCTTATACCAACAACAACAAAGAATCCTTTCGCCTTAGACTTTGATGTTATTAATTTGTGAAGTTCCATTTACTTGAAAGATAATGAGAACACATATTCAAAAGATTCCTTTCGCCTTAATCCAAATTAAACCTTTACTTGTTATGTTTATTAATTCTCTTGCACAATCGTCACAAAGTACAAGACCAAAATCATTTGTCGATTAATGAATTGGAACTAACCATTAATAAGAATATTTCGACATTAGACTCAACAATGATCAACCAAAACAATAAACAAGAACAAGTTCCAATTCAACCAAATATGATGTTATCAACATATTCCAAACAAACACTACAATTATCCAAACATCCATTTATCACAAGTTCTCATATGAAATAAACAAGTATCAAGACAACATTCACAAGAATCACATAATCAACACAATCAAAGAACCAAACATGAACAATAGCATTCAACATCATAAAAGGAACAAAAGTTTACCCAAAGTAAGATTACATTAGACAAGGGCGAAGGATTATAGCACTCCTGTTGAAACAAACAGACCTTGATAGATCTTGAGCTCGTGGATCGTTATGTATGCCTATGTAATCACAAGCACAATAAAAGACAATCTCTACTACTTATATTTATCGGTGAATATAAACACAAGTAATAACTAAGAACTTCGATCCTCTATGGATCTTTATATTAACTAAAGCGAGTTTTCCAATCGGTACATAACTCATTCTAATGTGTTCCTTTATAGATAAGGAACCCTAAACAATATCGCTAAACCGTTTCCCAAGAAGCGTATAATCATAAAACTAAATAAGATATACACAATCACTTCCTAATAAAGCTCATGTATATCCACTAAATAAACTAAACAGAATAAACACTTCCATGAAACAAACTATTAACTATTATACTTGATGAGATTATGTCTTGATGAATCCACTCTTCTTGATAGAAACACTTGACATTAATTTCGGCATAATTCGGACTTCACATAATTCCCAACAATCCTCCTAAACTGGAATTTGACTTGGTTAAATTCCGGTTCCGATAGATCTTGAACAAACATAGCTCGAGAGGATTGTATCTGACGACAACGACAAAGAATCAAAGAAGAAAATCTCTATGATGAAGAAACTCGAAACACCATATCTTTGCGGCAACAAATGACAATAGATACATCAAAAGCATTAGTTTCATACTATTCTCATCACATCCGTGTGTGAACTCGTGAGAGGTGAATCATTGAAAATAAATTGATTTGATGTCTCTTCAATAGCCATCACTCTTTGGAGTAGCCATATGTTTAAGTTAAGTAAACTATGGTACGATAACCATCGATTTATTGGCAAACCGGCAACCATATAAGCGGATTTGAAATGTCTTTACATGGCCGTTTGCTCGGGACTAGTCAATTCTTAGAATTGGTGAATTGATAACCAAATATGGAATGCCTTTGCCTTTACCACAAGCCATATACATGTGGGCTAGCCAATTCTTGGATTCCAAAAGGAATAGACCATGGTGAATTGAAAACCATACAACACTCGACAAATAAGCATAGGTGGTTGCATACCCTATGATTTTTAGCAAATCATTATGACTATCAGCAGATTTGATGCGTCTTTACCAAAGTTGTACCCTTTGGACTAGCTAACTCTTTAATATACACAAGGTATATCTCGGTGAGTCAAGAACCGGAAAAAGTATACAACAAACACGCAAGAAAAGTTAGATAAAACCAATTTTTTTTTTTTTTTTTTTTTTTTTAATAATAAATAAATAAAACAAATATTACAAACTAACCATAGAATTACAAACAAGATGAACCTTGATGTGACATAAGGCGATTTTAATCAAACCAACACATTGAGTAGCATGAAGTTCATCATTGCCAAGCTGGATTAGAGGCGCTTCAACTTGTGTCTCGTGACCTTTCCATAAAAGTAACAGATAAAGGATAAAGCTTATCGATAGCATACACAAAATCATCCCACATGTAGTCTGTACTACATGAACACAAAGCGAGGATAAAATCTCCAACTCTCAATCTCCCACTTATGAGAATTCTTCAAATAGAATATCCTTTACCATTTGGAGAATTAGAATCAAACATAACACAAGATCACCCAACAAATATAAACCGAACCGTTCTTTGAATGAAACTTATAATCTTGAATGACATGTTCATACAACATCTTCAAATCATGTCTAGTCACCAAATGAAGAATGTCCTTTAAGAAGTTGAACTCGAGAATAGTATTATCAACCTAGAAGCAGTGTTAAGCTTTCCGACTTTCCAATTGACCAATACCACATGAGTTCCTTCAGAAAATCTTCATGATCCAACTTCAATAAAGGTAGAATCATCGACCTTGAGATCTAAATCGAATACCTTGAAGCATGTTTCTTAGCCAATCTGCCGAACTTCTTGTACCCAAGCTCTGCTTGCTCCATATCAACAATGTTATCGATTATCAAGTTGTAGATCATTGTCACGACTCATAGGATCACGTAACTCCACACTAGACAACACGTCGGAAGAAACCAAAGAAGTTTCGTGAAACAATCACATCGATGAAGGGTAGCATCGGAAGGTGTGTCGGAAGTAACAAGCGAAGAGATTACCAAAGGCAAAAAGTATCAAAATTATCCACAATTTCAACTGTTTTACGTCTCTTAGCCGTGGGAACATCGGACATTGAATCAATGCTTTCCAATTGAGAAGAAGAAGTAGAACCGAAGAGAAAAACTTCATAACCAGATTATCTTGTCTAATCAAAGCATCATCGGACAAAGTATTGATTTGCTTCATTGACATACCGTAATTATACATAGCGAATTCTTCACAACTCTCTCATATAATTCCTCTTCGAGCAGATCATAGGTTTCTCTCTTTTAGCTTTATTTCTTTGATCAATAAGAGCTCTTCTCTTTCTGATGATTCTTGCTTCCTTTGATTACCAAGTTCCACCATTTTATCCACAAAATTCTCATCATTAAAAGATGCTCCTAATATAAGTTTTGCAAGATTTGGATCGAGATGCACCTTGAGAAATATAACCATCCATTGATCATCGAGAATCGTAGGAAGTAATGCATCAAGCTCTAATTGCCTTCGGAGACAAATTAGAACATACCGATCTTGAAGAAATTTAGCCACTGTCGACTCTTACGCATATTTTCATAATCAAAGAACAATCTAGCTCGAGCTTGATTTTGTTCTTGATCACTATTCTCGAAGTCGACATATCATCAATCACGGGGTCTGTGCTTTCTCGAAGATGTCTCAAGAGAACCAATTTCGTGAGAACCAATGTGAGCTTGAAGGAACAACCAAACCCGCATCGGAGGAAGCAGGTTGAGACAATTCCTCAGCAGGTGTAGAAAACTTGGATGAAGCATTCAACTTATACATTCTCCCAAAGAATAAAAACCTCTTCATCATCGTCAAGGTGAAACATTTGGTTGTTCTTGTAAAGACGAAGTTTGACCATGATCAAGCAACCTCCTCAACTATAACATCGGCGGATGCATCAACCATTTGTGGCTCCTTTGAAGTGTCGTGAGATACCTTATTCAAATATTGTCTTCTTCTTCTTTGCTAGCATATAGAATAGGCTCCTTGCTTCGTGAAGATTTAGCAATAGAAGAAGAAACATCGATGTAAGTGCTACATCAGCCAATATTCCAAGGGATGCATGAATATTCTCTTCGTCCTCCTCCTCGGAAGAATCCAAACTTCTTTTTACCCTCCGACTCAAAGAATTCCTCCAAGTTCTCAACTTTAGTCTCCAATTCCACAATCTTATTACCAAGAATAGACTTGGTTTCGCAAGTTCTTTCTTAAGACCGATCACCTCACCGTAAGCTTGTTCATCGGATCATATAATGAGGTAAGAGTAATAGGATTCTCATCTCGCATCGGTTGAATTGGAACTTCATTCGATCGCTCGGGAGTAACATTAATATGATCAACCTTAGAACATCCTTCACCAAATGGAATCCTAACAGGACTTGGTGTAGACAATCTATCAATATCATCCTGAATTTCATCAGTATTAATCTGAACTTCATCAATAGAAACTTGTGTAGGAGCTTGACTAGGACATGGTCTAGGTGAAGGTATAGATGCCTCAGCAACAACAGAAGGACCCTCATCACCATCTACTGAAAGATTTCCATCAGTAGGATTGGAAGAAGGTAAAACAACATTAACCTCATTAGCAGTGTCATTCTCCTGAGGTAACATAGCAGCTAACAAAGGAAAATGTGTCCCCTCAAATTTAGTTCTCATCGTGGCAAATAACTTAGGAGTCAAAACACTTATGGGATGAAAATCTTGGGTTTGTGTAGAAACATTCAATATCATCTGTAAGAACCTAGGGTACATCAAAAACTTACCCTTTTTCCTAGTTATATTTTCTACCATATTATCAAAGATAAACTTAGAAAAATTATAAGTCAAACCCTTAGATAAACAAACAATACCACATCCCATTTGTGTTGAAAATTGATCCCATCCTCCAGACTTATTGCTCATACACCGGAGCAGCGTATGAACCAAGAACCTCCACATAGGACAAAGCTTATTTTTCAACCACATATATGTCCTTGTACTTTGATATCCAATCGCTCTAAGCCCTTCAAGTACCATCGTAGAATCGGAATGATAAACTCCATTCTCATCATCCAAGAAGTTGTCTTCTCGATCGGTTCTCTGTCACCACATACTCTTTTCCATCAACACTTGCAACTATCTCGATATCACTTCTTCTTTTCACGACGCCTTAATTGAGTAACCAAGGATTCATATATAGCATTTGGAGAATGCGTTAATGCATCTTGAATCTTTGATCTTTGTAAGAATGAAATCATCGGCCTATACAACTCATCTCCTCGAGCGGTCCAAGAAAAGCAATCTTATTATGATCATGTTTAAATTGAGCGCCATGAAAGATTTTGAAGATTAGGGTTACGATTTTGCACAAAAGGAAGTGTTTTAATGAGGTAATAATCGAATCACTTAATGTGGAGCGAAAATATGCCGGTAGAGAATAAATAGAAATTTCCCAATTTTGGTCAAAGTTGACCAAAGATGACGTGATTTCTACTTTTACTCGTATTCACTTATAACCGGTAGAAAGCGAAACCATTCTCAAGTAGAACAATCGTAGAAAGAATACTTCTTCAAGAAGTTTCGGTAAATATCTTTTCTTGTTTTACCCCACACATTAATTCTCTTACCACTTGAACCCGTCTATAAAACAATCCCAATGCACAGACTTCTTCATCAAAAATCCCCAAATAATATTTCAAACCCTAATTCCACCAATACTCCAAAATTAACCATAATCAACATGAGTACCAAACCTGAGATCATAGATCTCACAACAACATCCTCATCATCATCATCATCATCTAGTGAAGATACCAATCCATGGCTTCATTATTTTCCAAAACCATATCCACTACCAAAGAAATCACCCTTTCTTTCTTCATCAGAAGATGAAAGTGTGGTAAATCAAGTGATTCTGTGATGATTACGATGACTCCTATAAGGAGGAACATCTTACTCCCAACCCCGACACCTCGGCCTCAACGAAGGCCACGAGGCAAAAATCCACCACTTCCAAAAGATAGAGAAGTGGTTCTCGGTCTCTCGCATCGGGTTTGGTGCATCATCACATATCGTATAAGGGAAGAACTTAAAGAGAGTAGATGGGTTGCATTTTGGTTGAAATACATAGATGAAGCACAAAGGACACATTATTTTTCTTCATCATCAAATGTGGTCATTGTCATCATCAATCGTTTGCATCAATCCATCCTCTCCATTTTGATCCTTAGCATCTGTTAGGGTTGGTTATGCTCATCACAAAGGCATAGCCAGCATTTAGTGTGAAAGATGTAGCGATCATGCATATCCAACAACTGTTAGATGTTGGAGCGGATGATATGTAATAGATTAGGACTATTAGATCATGTAGATGCATTTGATGTGGCAAGATTGTAGTCGTAAGTCGTAAACCGCTTCTTGAATGAATGAATTATTGCTTTAGTACTTCTTTTGATTGAATCATCTAACTTCAATACATTATCTTGAAGAAACAATTGACTAACTTCAAACACTTTGTACTCGGTAGGAACAAGCTTTAGTACTTACCAAATCTCGGTGATCGAATAGACACTGCAAAATGAACAAACACGAAACAAACACAAACCAACAAATAGAAACACACTAAGATTACATTAGCGAGGTTAGAGTTAGTTAAAATCAACCAAATATACAAAATTACATAACAAAATGCAAAGTTATACAAATCCTCCCCGAGGCATATGCCTCCCCGAGGCCTATGCCTCTCCTTAAACTTTGCGTTAGGGTTAAACATGCCAATATGGACCACCGGTGTTGAAACCTTGGTCCTTCAAAAGCCTTTGTTAACAAATGCCACATTATCATCGGATGAATTTTGACCACATTTATCAAATTTTATCATATGCATCTCTTATAAAGTGGTGCACGATTTCAATATGTTTTGTTCATTGTGAAAAGCGGATTTTTAACAATGCATATGGTACTTTGATTATCAATAAAAATTGTTGTGTTCATGAAATTGTACCCATAATCCAACAAGCGATTTTGAATCAAAGAACACATCTACGACAATTTGCGTGACAACATACTACCTTCAATAGATGAGGTAGCCACAATAGTTTGTTTCTTGCATTGCCAAGAAATCAATCTCTTTCAAGGAATTGGCAACCTCCGGTGGTGGACCTCCTATCCAGATTAGCACCAAAGATAGTCACTATCACTATAAGCTTCCAACTTAAAGGAGACTCTTTTGGGTACCAAAGACCTAGAAAAGGTTGGCCTTTGAGGTACTTAAAATCTTCTTAACAAACATTGAGATGGGAAGTCGGTGGAGTAACTTGATGTCGTGAACAAACACTCACAAACAAATGTAATATCGGGCCCGGAAGTTGTTAAATACATCAAAGACCCAATCATAGACTGTATAAATGAACATTCTGGTGGATCGACTTCATTGTTGGTCTTTGTCTTTGAGCTTCATAAGGTGTAGTGGCGATCCTTACACCCTCCATACCAAACTTCTTCAAGATGTCCCTCACATATTTGTCCCGACCGATAAAGATACCATCGAGGTTTCTCACGAACTTGAAGACCCAAAAGAAAGTCATCTCCCATTGCACTCATCTCGAAACTCTCCTTCATAAGCTCCTCAAACTCCTCGCACCAAGCTTCCTTTGTGGATCCAAAATAATGTCATCCACATACACTTGCACAAGAATTATGTCGGTGGAATTCTTCTTTAGGAAAAGAGTCTTATCAATTGCACCTCTTACAGAACCATGTTTCAATGAAATGTAGAGAACTAGCATACCGTGCTCGGGTGCTGATGTAGTCCATAGAGAGCTTTGACCACCTTATAAACATGATTAGGATGATGCGGATCTTCAAATCCTTTAGGTTGAGTGACATACACCTCCTCTTCAATTTCACCATACAAGAAGGCTCCTTTAACATCCATTTGATAGACCATAAAGCCCATATAGGATGCATAAGCTAAGAAAATCCGTATAGCCTCAACTCTTGCCCTTTGGTGCAAACACTTCATCATAATCGATCCTCCTCTTGTCTATACCTGTGCAACTAATCTAGCTTTGTTCTTAATGACAACACCCGAGCATCTCTTATTCTTGAGAATCCATTTAGTCCCAATAGCATACTTACCATCGGTAGTGGTACCAATATCGAACCTCCGATTTTGAAATTGTTGCATCTCATCCTGCATTGCTTCAAGCCAACTTGAGTCTTCAAGAGCACGAGTAACACCGGTTGGTTCCACTTGTGAGAGAAAACAAGCAAATGAGACAATGTTGATAGTGCGTGTGATTGTCTCTCTGTGATTGGAGACATAAGAGATAAAGCCACTGACCATATTTAGAACGCGCCACGGTACCTCTTGTTCTACGGGTGCATTAGGATCACCAATTATATTAGGCGTGGATGAACATTGTTGATCCTTGTAGTAGTGGTAGTGTTGACATCAATTGAGGAATCAAGATTAGTCACGGTGGGTTCAAAGTCGATATCATAGGAAGGTGTGTTGAAGATGCCCGCTTAGGTTGATGATGACCAAGATCGAAGGTTTGGAAACCTTGTATAAGGTTCTCCAAGGTGCATTGACACTCTAGTAGAAATAGGAGTAGAGGCAACATGTCTTTCAAACGAATTGGAAAGGTGAGGAGAAAGCAGAACCACTTTTCAAAGAATTGAATGTTCCACCGATTGCTTCACTTGTACTATTTTCAACATTCCTCTCAAAGATCTAAATTGGTACGCATACTCTTGTTTCTTGGTCTAGCAAGGTCCTCAAAGATAATAGAATTCATCTTCACCCACATCAAGATAATCTTTAGAAGTGTCACCTACAAAATTGTTAGGAGAGAAGGAAGGTACTACAATGGGTTGTTCATCATCATCGGACCATTGCCGAATGAGCTTCCAAAGTTTACGCACTAGTAGTTGGAGATGCTTGAGAACGCATTTTGGTTAGCCATATGTCTAGCATAACCCAAGTAATCGGTCAAGTAATCAAGATCAAATGACCAAACATGACCACGTCCTTGAACATTAGGCTTGTCTTCAAGATACCTCAGATTCAATGTCTCCTAAATCTTCTTAGCAGATACATTGTAAACCCCAGATGCCTTACTATGAGCGAGAATACCCCACAATGTAACCATCATCACTTTCTCATCAAATTTGCCCAAAGGATCACTTGTATTCAAAATTGTCACTTGGCATCCAAACGGTTTAAGGTAATGAATAACGTGAACTTTTCCAAAAGAAGTTCATATGGTGTTTTAAGGTGTGGCCTAGTAATGGACACTCTATTTAGAACATAACAAGTTGTACCATGACCTCACCCAAAACATGGTAGGAAGTTTAGAGTCGCTAGCATTGATCTTGCGACCTCTATTAAGGTTCTATTTTTCTTTCGCCACCCCATTTTGTTGAGGGTTCTTGGAGTGCTATAGTCCCTTTTGATTCCCTTTAACCTGCGAGTTCTATTAGAATGGCATTTTTGAACTACGTACCATTATCACACCTAATTCCTTTCACCTTTTTGTTCAACCGATTCTCAATAAGGGTAATGAAGTCTTTCAATATTTCGAGATGTTTCATCTTTGGTCCTTAGAAAGAATACCCAACAAAATTTGCTATAACCATCGGTGATCACCGACAAAAATATTTATGATCAATGCTTCTCACTTTAGTTGGACCAACAGATCCATATGAAGCGGTGAAGAGGTTCGAAATAATAGTTATCACAGAATGTGAAGAACACCTTTGTATGAGGCTCATCTTCGCTTTCCTTTGTTGCATGCAACACGTTATGATCATTGGTGAATACTTTGGCGGAAGACCTTGAGCGAGGCCCGTTTTGAAAGTCGGTTAATGGTCTTAAAATTGACATGGGCCATCCTTCTATGCCATTTGGTGGACTCATCCACAGATGCTTTAGCCACCAAACATGTTAAGTCACCTTTGGTTGGACATTAGTTAAGTTGAATGTATCTGATTGTATTGCGAGGAACCTTGAGAGAATTGAAGTTTCTTACGGGAGTTTGAAGTCTTTAGGCAAGACAAGACATTCATCCTCTGTGAAGAGTACTTTGTTCTTAGTGTCACGATTTGTGAGACCGAAACAAATTGAAGTGTTGAAGTTCCTTGACATAGTAAACATTCTCAAAATCCGGTGAGGTGTTTTGATGGTCCCTTTTCCGTAATTCGTCCATCACTTCCTCCAAAGGTTACATTGCCTCCTCCTTCAATAGGTACAAAGTTATGCATCATGTCCCCTGCTTCTGACATACTTCTAGAACAACCCCATGTCAACAATTCCAACATCTTTATGCTTAAGGGATGATCCTACAACAACAACAAAAATATACGTAAAATTAGTACACTATGGGCTCAGTCATTCTTGACTTGAACTCGCCTTGTGGATCATATGAGTTGTGCCATGTAGAAGTATAAGATCCACTATTGTTCTTGGGTTTCCAATGAAACATAGGTCCTGTTTATTCCAAGAACAACTCTTGAGGTCTTGACATGACAGTATCGATACCCTTTCCCATCGGTCATTGGGTTAACATATGTGGGCCAAAAACCATTTTAAAATATTCACCGATTGGTTGAACATATGGTTTTACATTTGGTTTCCTCCAAGAAAAGGAGTATTATAATTTGAATCTTGTGGAACATAAGGTGGTATATCATTTACATTTGGCCACATTGGTGCGGATTTCCTAGAATCACCACACCTACTCATCCTTTGCTCATGATAATCACAATCCTTAATTAAATGAGATTTACTTCACACACAAAACATTTCTTGATTAGAAGATTTATTTAAACCAAAAGAAGTATTTTTACAAGCGTAGTATTCAAACCAAAACCATGAAAAGAATTGTTTTTAAAAGTACTATTATGCAAAGAATTAAAATGCAAGTCTTGAGGCAATTGTCTTGAAGTGGATTCCTTGGCAAAGAACTCGACATGCTTATTGGTAGTCTTGAGTGCAGGCATGGGTGAAGACTTGGGAAGGGCGGGCTTGGGAAGGTCGGACATGGGAAGGTCGGACATGGGAAGGTCGAGACTTGTCATTTGAATCACACTCTGTAGACCACTTGCTTGGAGGACTTGTCTTGTTAACACAAGAGACAAAGTCATTAGTAGAAGTATTAGGGTCGGCATGTCTTTTGACTTTTGCCATACAGATGGTGTGAGCCATCAAAGTCTTTAAGAGTGGAAAGGTCAATGGGCATATGCTCACCTCTAATTGGTCCACGTCTGACATGTAGGTCACCTTCTTTCACAAAATTAGCTAGACCTGTGATGTAGATTTACGTGTGTCATCCCTAGCTTCTAAGCCTACATATTTCTTAAAGCCTAAAACCCTTTGTAGAATTGGGAGCTTGACTACTATAAATGAGACCATTAACTTATTACCATTCATCATCCATTCTTTATGCCTACCAATTTCCTCCTTAAGTTTCTCCTTAAGCTCTAGATTTTCGACTCTACATCCTCTTAACTTCTCGAGACCATTTTAATTCATTTGTAGCACATTCTAGATCTCTTTCTAAAACACCTATTTTCTCATCATAAGCTATTTCATTCTTACGAAACCAAACCTTTTGTCTTTCTAGTGTTTTAAAGCACGTTTATAAGCTTCAACTTCCACATAGCATTCATTATATTTAGGTTCCATAATATCATAAGCTTGTTTGAGTTCATTATAACGCTCACTACAACCAAACAAACAGTTTTGTACCGAGAGATACCCATCAAGGCAATCGATCATGCCTATCCTCTGTAGTATAGCTTGCAATCAACCCAACATTATCGGGACCATCATTATCGGCCTCCTCATGTTGCTTCCGGTCCACATTGCTATCAAGAGTGACCAAAGCGGTTGATGCTTTTGAAGTTCCCTCCTTACGACACTGGCGATAAGAAGAGTATCTTGTCTCATCACTAGCTTTCCTGTCTTTGCATTCTCTAGAGAAGTGACCCATCTGTTGGCATGTGAAGCATTTAACCTTCCTTTTGTCAAACCTTCTTTGGATCGCGTCCTTTGAATCCAAACCTTCCGCGACTTTGCGCCAAAGTTCTTGATATCCATGGAAAGCATGGCCACCGCCACCTCGACTTCATATCTTCCATCTCAATCGGGTCCACCGATCAAAATCCTCATAAGCGAGATCCTGCCGAGGATCATAATCAACAAAGAAGGATCCAAGTACATCTTCCATAATGTTGCTTGATTTAGAGTGAGAACTTGATGAAGGAGCAAGATAAGATGATGATGGATATGGGCTTGGACCATAGCTAGACTTTGGAGTGGAGGCTCCAACAAATGCAAGATGACTAGCGAAGAAGATGATCGAAAAGGGCTTCTTACATCATGTTCAAGAGCTTTAAGTTTGTGATCTGACTCATCAAAGGTAATCATGTCCGGACCACCTTTAGCTTTAAAGCTATGCTTACATGTAGCCGGGATGGTGGTAATGACCTCGAAACTTAGAGTTCAAATCATCATTATCCGGCTTTGCTCAGGTGATTCAACCGACTTAAAATCTTGTGAAACTTATCATAGCCCTTGTGATTTCCTACCTCTTCGTGAGATTTGAAAGTCCCGAACTGTTGTTAAGCATGGACTTCTTGATCTCCTAGACTCCTCATTCCCACCGAACCGCCTTAATTGCTAACCATATATCCTTAGCATCTTGCATGAAATGAAAATCACTCAAGTGATCCTCGGGAATAGCTTGCGTAAGAATAGTTCGACCTTTGTTTCTCTCTCGAACCGCCAACTCTTCAAAAGTTTTGGGAGGAACATTCATCATATTACCGAAGATCCGTGGTAGTTCTCTTCAAACTGTTCCCTTCATAATTATCGCCATAGATTCCAATCAATGTTGAGATCCACCGCATCTTCATCGCCTAAAGATCATATTCCTCCCTTTTAAGGTAAGGAAACTTAGCATTGCTATTAGAGACTTAGTTGTTGTAGATGGGTGGAGTTTTGGTTGTTGGTGAGTTCGGATCAACATCCGAACCGGCATGATGATTTTGTTATGGTTGTATGGGTGTTTAGAAAAACTTGTCCTTAGTATCGTAGAGACTCTCACGAGGCTCGATACCACTTGTTGAAACAAATGGACCTTGATAGATCTTGAGCTCGTGGATCGTTATGTATGCTTATGTAATCACAAGCACAATAAAAGAAAATCTCTACTACTTATATTTATCGGTGAATATAAACACAAGTAATAACTAAGAACTTCTTGATCCTCTATGGATCTTTATATTAACTAAAAGCGAGTTTTCAATCGGTACATAACTCATTCTAATGTGTTCCTTTTATAGATAAGGAACCCTAAACAATATCGCTAAACCGTTTCCCAAGAAACGTATAATCATAAACTAAATAAGATATACACAATCACTTCCTAATAAAGCTCATGTATATCCACACTAAATAAACTAAACACGGAATGAACACTTCCCAGAAACAAACTATTAACTATTATACTTGATGAGATTATGTCTTCAAGAGAATCCACTCTTCTTCAAGAGAAACACTTGGCATTAATTTCGGCATAATCCGGACTTCACATAATTCCCAACAACTCCTTCAAGCCTCCAATCAACTACAACTTCTAACCAAGCATACTTGAAATGGTAGAGGTTGTGGTCTTTGGGAAGATAAGTTTGGTGGATAGTTGGTGGAAATTCGTCTTAAGGGTGGAGGATCGAATTTCACACCTTTGGTGAAGGTAAGTTGAGAGAGGATGTTGTTTAGGTGGAAATTAGTCCTTAAGGGTGGAGGATCGAATTTCACATCTAGAGATGGAGTGGTGGGTGAAAGGGATGAGAAGGATGGAGAAGGTATGATGAAATGAGGTTGCAAAGGCCTCTATTTATACTACTTCCAAGGCTTAGGGTATTAAATGTATTTCTTGGTCACCAAGGAGATTAGAAGGACTAGAATACATGTAGGAATGGACTAGATTCGCTTTGGAACATGATTGGAACTTGCTAGGACTCTTATTGATGAAGAAATGGCGAACAGCCTCCAACCGAATCGGTTGGGCTCCAACCAATCGGTTGGTCTTGACCATTCTCCAACCGGATCCGGTTGCGGGGCTCGACCGAACGGTTGGAGCAAATTGACAAATAATCATAAAGACCAAAGTTGTAGATCTTTCTCTTAGCTTTACGTGGCAGAACCGGGGTCAAACGGAGTCCGTATGCAAAAGTTATGGCCAAAATGGTGAAGGTGTGTCGGAACAACGAGTCTTCCAATATGTCTTCGTTTTAGCTTCTTTTCTTCATTTCTTTCTCGTTTTCCTTCTTGAACTTTATTCTTGAGCCTTTGGACCACTAACTTTATGACTTTACCTTCTCGAATATACTCCACAAGACTTGCATTTGTCGTGAATTCTTCGTATTTGGAGAAATCTTCAGATTTTACTTCTTTTCCGTCTTTTCTCCACTTTCCGTACTTGGCTACAAATGAACTAGCAAACGCACTTTTGTGCGATTAAGCATCAAAAGCATATGATTATAGCCAAATAACACACATAAAAGCACGGATAACGCTACTAAAAACATGCACATTTGGCGTTATCAATCACGATTTTAAGAAGGTTTCATTTGTTTTCTTCAAGTGTGCAGTTTAATTTACCAAGAAGAAGATACATAAGATGAGAAGGAGCTTTTCACGCAAAACGTCTTCTTGAAGAAAAATGTAACCACCACTTTACACGGATCCTACCGAGCTAATCGGGAGTACTAGTTTCTTTCATCTTTTATTACCTTCCGTTATCATAACTTTGATACTTTCGGGAACATTGGGGATAATGTTCGGTTTAAGTGTAGGGAGGGAAAATAAAGCGGAACTTTGAAACTATGCTTATCCTTGATTATTTGCTTTGTCCAATTGCATTTGTGTAATAAACCATGAGAAAATGTCGGTTAGGGTAATTTTGGCACCAAATTTAAAATTTTCATGACATATAGGAGTGAGCCATTAGTCTTAATAAAGCGTCTCATGGATAGGAAGTTATATGACTAGCGAAACCCTTTACCACTTAAATTCCACCCAAAATGTGAGGATCGCCCTTAGATTAGTAGGAATTAAAGCATTCATCTTTAATGCTTAGTGTGTGAATCGGTAGTATAATAGATTCTAGAACTTGTTTTGTGATGCATCCGAGATCGCTAGTAAGACTACACTTGTGTAATTAGGAATAACTAAATGATAAGAGGCATTAGGATAACCCTTGTTTGATACCGTAATATAATTACTTCTTCCACATCGGTTGAGTAATTCCCCACACCTTTGCGTTGTACTCATCTTTAGTACACGATACCCTAGTTAACCCCTCGAGCCTATCCTTTTGCGGTTCTCGTGATGTTTGGTTTCCGAAATATCAATGAAAACATTGTTTACACCCCACCCCCAAATGTACACCCAAATCGCCTTAGCCTACCTTGTATGTACTCACTTTTAGTGCATTATTGTTATCACACTTAACCCTTAGTTCAATTATCTAGTTGCTTGCATAAGTTGCTAAGTCGAGTCATATACTTTGTACAGTTTTGGGACGATTGGGACTCATGGGAAAAGTTAAAGTTTATGAAATGACGGAAGGGAGCGTTAAATTCAAATTCCCTTTATTTGCGTAATAATGTACTCCAAGTCTTTTGATCTTTTCAATTCGGGTCAAATTAGTGTTAGAGTAATAAAAACTCAAGTGTGGGATGTGCCTATAAATCCTATCATTTTGATGTTATCGTAGAAGATGGTAGAGTAAAAGTGTATGAAAAAAATCGAAAAAATAGAAAAGAAAAAATAGAGTGTTGAAAAAAACAAAAAAAAGGGCTACCGTCCTACATCTATCTTTAAATTTATGTTTGTTTGTTTCGTGTATCTAGAGTGTCGAGTCTTGGCTTAGCAACGCCATTCTTCGCATGCTTGTAACATAAAGATTTTGACTTTCCACCACTAAATAGCCTATCCCACCAAACCCTTTGTTTCCTACCGTAAGCTAACATTACAACCCTTTAAAAGACATCTTTGATAGTCTTTCCTAGGTGCTTACGCCAAAGCGATGGAGGTTTGATCTAGTCTCAAGCCTATGGTAATCTATGTACTAGGACGGTTAATGAGTGTTTATCTTCCATTTCCAACTTGTTATATTTCATATACACCGAGAGATGTGAGTATCCAAACACCCCATGTGAGGTGCTAGTATGTAATTCCGTGCTTGTTATGACTTTCGGGCCTTATATGTGTTGTGGATTGTTCTAAACCAATGCTTCATGACCCCAACTTATAAATTAATTGGCTAAAAGCACATTTGCTTGAGGACAAGCAAATACCAAGTGTAGGGATATTTAATAAGGTTTTAAAATGGACCTTTTGAGGGTCGTTTAAGCCCTTATTTGATCACTTTTGTATCCGTTATTACTTAATATCGTTCCTTTTCACTTTTAGGTATCTTGAAGGCAAAATCTGGAATGACACTTATTCGGACGAAAAGCGCGAATATCACGAAGAAAATGGCCAAAGTCAAGAATCGAGACACTCAGTGCTAAAACTAAATGGGACGGCGTCGGTGTTAGGCTGACGCCATCGGACCACTTTGTGACTCGAGCCAAATTGCTTATTTTAAGTAGCGGCTTGGGTTCTAAAGAGTAGGTCATCATGACTCAGACGAGCTAGATTTGATCCAGGACGGCGTCAGAGGTCGAAGGGACAGCGTCACAAGCATAAGGTGACGCCGTTGCAAGACTAACGTGGCAAGCGAAACCCTAATAACGGCGACCGAGCGGCGTCACAAATCAAAGGTGACAAGTCGCATATGTAATCTTATATATAGAATCCGAATTTTTAGTTTTCGATTGTGTAGTCTTTTGGAGTAAAAACCTAAACCGAACCAAGGTTGTCTTGTACAGATTTTAGGGTTCCAAACCTATCTTACATCAAGATAAGTGTTTTACTTCATTAATTCAATTATGTCTTCAATTACTTGTGTGTATGCTTGCATGTTTTCCATGTCCGCTAATTTACTTGTGTGTTTGCTTAGGAATATGAAACTTGATTATTGAATATTGATTGGTTGTCTCTTATCTTAATTGTTAATGATCTAGTATTGCGATAGGTCATTCGTTGTGTAGTTAATGTGATGAGTGTCTAAATACTCATCATTTTTGTACTTTTAAAGCGCAAAATCATCTGAAAACACTCGAAACACATCAAAATGATCAAAATATTACAAATCGTGTTTTATGTGTTTTAAATGCAAAATATCAAAATCGGATGAAAAATGATTCAAGTTTGCAAAATTGGCGGTTTAGTCCCCCAGTTTTAAAAGTTGTCAAATCTAGTCACGGAATTCAAAAATGTGGAATTTTATCATTCAAGGTCCCTAAAATATTCTAAGTTATCAAAATGATCCTTGAATGATTCTTTGGACAATTGGCAAGAAAGGTCCCTAAACTTTGGAAAATTGCAAAATTAGTCCTTGGACCTTTAAAATGAATTTTATGCAAAAGTGGTCCATGTACTATCATAGTTGTCAAGTTTGGTCCTTGTGAGAAGTTTGGAAAGTTGCCATTTTAGTCCACGAAGTTTGGATAATTTGCATATTTGGTCCTTGTGTTCTAAGCAACCATGGGACCTTATTAATATCAAATCAATATCCAAGTCCAAACACATCTAGGCCCAAATCCAACCCAAACCCTTGACCGGCCCCATGATATTAACACTCGGTCAATGAAGTCAAACCCAGCTCTCAGCCTAAATACCGACTCTTGTAACTTTGTCTCTTCCCGGTGAAACACCAAAACCGATCTGGTTTCTCCACTTTTTCAACCAACTCTCCATACTATGTTCCCTCCACCTCCTCAAACTCCAAATTCCTTTAATTATCTCAACCAAATCCATTAAATGATCAAACACCTTTCGATTGAAAAATGGCGCCAAAGCCGACATTTGGCGAATTTGATGATCTGCTCAATCCAATGGTTGGAGATTAGTGGGATTTGCTCAAGGATG